>OZ007527.1:7425114-7849570 GCA_963931895.1 Eupithecia pulchellata | reverse complement strand
AACTAGGCTGGTGTTGTTGGGGCTGCGGTGAGAAGTTGGCCGGCGGCATCGGAGCCGGCTGCGGAGGCCCTTCGCTCTTCACCATGGATTGCTGGGACGGAGGCTGCGCCGCGCCCTCGGCTTTCACCGATAAGGCATCGCCGTTTGCTGCGTACTGCGCCGCCGCCGCCGCTGCCGCCGCCGCGGCGGGGAACGGACTCATTCCGGTTCCCACCATGTGCTGGAATTAATTTTATACAAGCTCAATTATAAACAACTATTTCACACCTGCTAAATTAGCGCGCATTATACGTGCGAAGCTGTGAGCGTATCGCTGGACATTAACATTCATCCTAAATATCCCGAAACCAAGTCAACAAATCTACGGCGTATCAAGAATTTTGTCTCAGGGACATCAGAGGTGGGTTATGTACTAATTCTGTCGTAATAAATAAGCCCCGTGTAGTTGACGTTTCTGGGCTGCGATTCGAATTATTGACGTAGAGAGCTCGTGCCAAAATTCGAGTTGCATCGCACCAAAACTGCGTAGATTTTGTACATTCCCGAGAACTAAAGGAATGACAGACACAAAACATTCATATTGGCCCTAAATATATATATAGGTGTTGAAACGAAGGCCGCAGTAAATAAAGTTTACGATAAAATATAATTATCAATTGGATTTTAAACAATATAGCAAAACAGTGAAATGTACCAATAATGATAATGAATATTGGACACAGCAACAATTCAACATTAAAAACAATTCACATTAAAGCAACCTGTTTTCAACACAACCCGTACGCAATTTTATTTTGTGCGAAAAGCCCGTTGGCAAAATTATATTGCGAACAGAATCTAACAGACCTAATCTCGGGTCAGAGGCTCCTGCCCTTAAAAAAGTGGGGTCCGTAGGCGTCGAGTTTAACGAGCATTTCCATCCTTTGGCCAAAATATACCTTATCTACTTTATCAAAGGGCGCAACACAGGGTTCGTGGCTTAGGCCCCCAGTGGTCGACGCACCTGTGGTTGACGCCCCCGATTCTATTAATTGTATTATTATTATTATTTGCACTTTTGCACTTAGTACAGTAAATGCCAAAAGTGTATCTTACATACCGTTTTAGAGATTTTTTTTTAGATAGTTTTAAGTAATTGTACTTTACCAATAAAATACTTCTGTCTTTAATCCTACTAATGTTATAACTGCAAAAGTTTGAAAGTAGGGATAGATGTAGAGATGAAAGATGAGATGAATGTTTGTTACTCTTTCACGTAAAAACTACTGAATGGATTTTTGCGATTGGTCTGTTGCGTGACGTTGGTAAACGGCCTGACGGTTACTTGTCCTTTAGACATTTAGATATTTTATTTATTGAAGATTAACAACGTACTGGCCTCTAAAACAGAATTTGAACAGAAGGCTACGTTCCAAACATCCTGACATGCGGCGCACGCAGCAATCAAATTTTCGTTGACAGATTTAGCAGAAGAATATGGTTTTGGTTTTCCGTGTAAAATATTTTTTTAATGTAATCTTTTCATTGATAAATCCAAACATTATGTTCACGGTTTTGAACTGAACACTTTCGAACTTGAAAACTGATATTAAAGTTTAGTGTGCCATCTCACAATGTCGAGCGAAGGTACTTCGCAAGGGCTGGTGCGAAGTAATTATGAAATGGTAAAAAATAGACTAGGGGGAAAAACATTGCTACATGCTGGATTTGCGTATAATTTTCATAGAAATAATAAACACGATAGTGTGTGGACATGTGTAAATAAAAGACATGGCCGATGTGGTGGTTTAGTGAAGTTAACTAATGAAAGCGATAATGTTCAGATGCAAAAAGGGCATAAGCCTGAGTGTAAGCCGGATTTATTAAAAAACGAGATAAAAGTTGTTATGAACGATTTAAAACAAGAAGTTACAACAAATTTTAGTCCTATACAGAAAATGTTTGAAGTGAAAACTGCAAGATTACAGAATAAAGGGCACAGTGAGAAAATTCCAATCTACAACAATGTTAAAAAAGCAATCTACAGAAGTCGTAATACATCCCTGAATGTAAAAAAAACAAGATTTACGGATCCAGCTGAAGTTGTTATACCTGAGATTTTTAGAAAACACATGTTAGTCGATTATAATGAGGATGGTAACAGGATCATCATCTTTGTATCAGAAAAAGCTTTGGAAGATATTAAAAATGTACACCACTTCTTTTGTGACGGTACATTTGATTGCTGCCCCTGTCCATTCAAACAGATTTATACGATACATGGAGATATAGGAGACAATACAGATGACACCAATATTGTGCCAATATTTTACGCGCTACTGGTCACTAAAGAAAGAAAGACATATGAGATAATGTTCAGAAAAATTAAAGAAGCTTTGATAGAATTCAAGCCCTTAAAATTCACTCTGGATTTCGAAATATCAGCAATGGTCGCAATAACTAACGAATTTCCCAATGCTGAAATTCATGGATGTTTTGTACATTTTCAAAATGCCATATACAGGCGGGCAAAGTCTCTTCGTTTATTAGATCATGAAGAGACCACGCAGTACGTTAAACTGTGCATCTGCTTAGCCTATCTTCCTGAAGAAGACATTGAAGACGGATGGCTTTCCATAATGGAAAACAGGTAATATAAGTATTTACGCTTCAAAACTTGTACATTCCTGGTATTTTTACATTTGCAGACCAATTTGATCCAAGACTTTCATTTCAGTATTCCAGACGAACAAATAACAAAGTTCAATGATTATTTTGTTGAGCAGTGGCTTGAACCCACGGAAAAAATTGCTAAGTGGTGTTGTTATAAAGAAAAACATAGGACTACAAATTTAGTAGAGGCTTGGAATCATCGACTTACGCGCCACCTGGGGAAGAACCCATCTTTATTATCATTTTTGGAAATGATAACGATTGATATTTCTACCTACGGCACGGCACAAGCAAGGCAATATATTTATTTTAAAATCGCAATTATATTTATTGGTAAAATAATGCAACTATTATAGATAATATCTTATTTCAGACTGAAAGCTAAAAACATTCCTGTTAGCAGGCGAAAAAACGCGTCAAGAAAGAATGCAAAAATGATTGCCAATTTGACTGAGCAGTATAAAAATAAAAAAATTACTACGATCATGTTTTTAGAACAAATCTGCCCATATGTGGAAATCCGAGCAAAAAAGTAATAGCTACCCAACTAGCAAGGGAATCCTATAATAGAATACAATAGGTGAAATTAGACTTATAAAGCTTAAATTAGACTTATAAAGCTTTTAATGGCTTTTCTCAAGTATACTTTGCTTATAATAGCAAGCATTCTTACTCTCCAGAGCAAATTTACTAATAAAACTGCCTTGTAGTTTACTACTATACTATATTATAGGATAATTACAAGACATATAATCTCATAAGTGTATTGACAAAGTCTTAATAGTCCTGCGAAAATTATAGTCTTATAAAAGCTTTGTGTAAGATTTCCAAGACTTATAAAATACTTAGCTGAGATCATTATAGGTATGAGGCGATGTAGTCTTATTAAAGACGCTTATAAGATTTTTTTGAGAGTAAATAATCTTTTAAAGAAAAAAAAAACAGTTTAACAAGTCGTTCGATTTGAGATACTTACTGTAAATTATTATTTATCATAGATTAGAAGCGTTTTAAACAAAATGGAGGTTACTGAAGAACTGTACATAAAAGACAGGCAGAATCGGTAACGCAAAAGCGATCGTCTCAAGCAAGTTCTGAAAAAGCAGAAACCAGTAATTTATTAGAATGTTCCGTACATTCCGAATGTGGTATCCTTATTACCCTAATTGCATACCTACGTTGTGAAATAAAACAGATCATTATCCTGTACTGTATTTTTTGTACAAGAATCTCTCTCTTTAATCATACTTACATAACTATAAGTTGCACATACACATATTTACGTCAAAAATGTGTAGCTATTGCAGGTTTTCAAATATTAATCGAGGAACTCTAATTTGATTCAACATGGTGGTTAGGTAATCTTAACTAAGAGTAAATCAAGCGTAGTTTTACCTATTACAGTCTTATAAATGTCTTGATAAAGAGCTATTTTTGAAACATGGCGAATGATCAAAAAACAATTATGAAGTGCTTGATAATATTTTTTCACTAACAGGCTTGACATTCAATTTATGTAAGCGCGTAAGAAAATTAGCGCAAACACTGTACACTTATACATTAAAAATAGATTTGCCATACAAAATTGCATTCGTACTTAATTCTAGATAAGCATTTTTCATTCAAATATTATCAAAGAAAATAATGATAAAATAAATTAGTGTTTATTAAACACTGCAAATACATATTAACAAAACGAACTAGAAGTAGATAACAAAAGGAATACTGCTACCAGTAGTAATCTTCTCTAAGGCAATTATAGGGAGTTCAAGTCCCTCCAAATACTAGCGCAAGGCAATAATTAGACTTAGCATGCTGTAAGCTCATAACAAGAACTTGTGCTCCAATAAATGCGCCCAAATCCAGCTTTGTAGTTTACTACTAGAATGTTATAGGAGTGTTGAAATGTAGTCTTGAAGACTGTTATAGGATCTATTTTGCTACTTGGGTAATTATTAACGAAGTAAATAAGATGATTTTGGTTGTTTTCTGTTGTTAGTAGACAATTTTAGTTCATGTGTCTTTATTTATATTTTTCATAGTAGATTATTTTTAATAATTATTATTAAAAAGTTTAAAATTACAAGTTTGTTTGTTTAGATGTTTGTCCGTCTAAAACTACTGAACGGATTTTGATGAAATTTGGTATACAGACAGGGTATGAGCTGACTTGGGTTGAATGCTCCCTTGGGAATATTCCACGCGGGCAAAACCGCGGGTACAAGCTAGTACAAAATAAAAACATTTCTAATAAAAATAGTTATGGTTATGATATAATATATTAAAAGCTTATGCCTTTTATGCCTGCAAGTACATTTGATAAAAAAAATATTCGGATTAAAATAAACTGACCGGGGGCGTCGACCACAGGTGCGTCCACCACTGGGGGCCTAAGCCACGAACCCGCAACACAAAGCTTTGTAAACAAAATTTAAATATCGAACCGAGAAATTAGTCGGCGCTTTTAACGAACAATATTATTTAATTTATTCTCCAACATTGATTAAACCATAGACTATCGAGTTTGTGTTACGTGTTGCGAACATGAGATAAAACACGGGAAATTAGAAAATTAGGAAGTAGCTAATAAAAGCAATTGGTACAGTTCAGTCACAGCGTGTATCTGTCCACCGACATGATTGTAATACTCGTAGGATAGAAAATATTAAACCAAAGCTTTTCTCAAAATTCATTTCATTTCTAAAAATAGTATGTACCTATAAATTCTCTTTTACTTTTTGTGTTAAATGTTTATCGAGGCGAATAAGAAAAAGGGTTATTAAATTGCTTTGAAAGATACTTCTCAGTCGATACCGAGAATATAACAATTCGAAGTACTGTCTAGAATTAAGAATGTGATAATAAAAGAAGTGTATTTGGTAGACATTTTTAAAAAACAAACCGATTGATATCCGAATAGACAAGAAATTCTTTAGAAAATTAAAATCGACATTTAAATAGATTTATTTTGTAGATAACAATAAATCAAGTGATAAATCTCTTAACTACCTCTCCTAATGTCTCTCAACAATTATAAAATCCCTACGCTGTGCGAGGATATTTATACCTCTATATATTGTAAGTATCAAAAGTTAATAAAATTACATGGTAAAATTGTGAGCAGAATGTAATGCATGAAGAGGTCGCGGCGACACACGCAAGATATGGAGCGAGTGGGAGCGTCTAGGCCCTCTTGTGTCAGAACGAAGGGTACTTTGCTCTGGAGTTCTAATTGTCCAACCAACCGCTGCACTGGTCCGGCGACGGGCGATGATTTGAGAACATGTGTCGACCTGCCTTCCAAGCACCCCTCTTTTTACTGCTGCTATTTATGGCTACACAACCACGATTCTCGTGACTCATTCTCTCCGTGCACGAAACGTGTTAGCAATAATCAAATAAATAAACTACAACATAAATTATTCAGCTCTGTGTCCCAAGTCTAGTAACTCAAGTGAGTTTCAAGTGAGCTTCATCCGTAAAGATGCTTCGTTTGTGATCTGATCACTTCGGTATTAAAATTTAATACAATTCACATAGTCTTAGAGAAATAATTTACAAAGTAGCTTATGATAATGTCTACTTATTTCGTTAATACACGTGGTAAGCCTCCACCCGACGCAACCGGTTGTCGCGTAAACAAACAGACTTTTTATAGAGCGTCTGCGATTCATCTCAAACAACGGCCTCTCTCTAAGCCCCGTTTACTCTTAAATAATGTAGTAATGTAAACGAAAGACGGGAATGGCTGTAATGCTTTAAATCCTAAATAAAATCCCAAAAAAGCTCAAAGGAACCATGTATAAACATTGCTGTATTTTTCCTCTTAGCACTCGTGAAGGTTGGGTTAGCGCATGTCAATATTGTAGTATGCTTAGAGTAATAAGACGGTAATGTTATAAATGGACAATGAGTCAAATTAACTATACTGCCGTCCGTTATCTAAAAAGCCGCTAAGTGACATTTGGTCAATTTTGACTTTTAAGTGCCATGATATACAGTTTAAAATTCTCTATCGATCTGACTAGGACACGTGTTCCTATCGTTTATAGTTTCTGATTTAGCGATGGGAAGAAAGCGGTTAAATAATGCACAATATTATAATTGCTATGCTAAATCACGGCTATCTGCAAATACATAGCTAAAAAGCGTTTAAAGTCTTATAACTATTTGGAACTTAAGGAAGCATGCCCGGAGATACACAGCTAAAACGCCGTTACTCAACTTTATGGGCAAGTTACTACACTTGAAAGAAGTTAAAGTCTCTTAACCACCTTATAGCTTTGTGTTTTGATTTGATTTTGAAGACGACCACAACACTACAAGGCGGTTATATCGCACTCCTTCGCTATAAAGCCGTTATCTACGCTCGGAGCAACAAGTAAAAATAAACTATCCTACGCTTTAAAGCAGTTATGTGCAATTCCTTAACTAAAACGCCGTTAAGGTATACATAGCCGCTTTATAGTGGTGTAAACTTATTTTTTTTGTTATATCTTTGCTAAAGTTAAATGCAAAAAATCATTTTGTGAATAGTTTTTATTGGGAAGTTGAGTGTAAGCCAAAACCATTTGATAGTACTTACGTCATTCTATATTTCAGTGTCAAAAAATCTGTCATACGAATAACAGTAACGAAATGGCAGCAATTTTAAAGTTCTCGCCACGTTTTTTGCGTTTTTCTCAAAACTTGCTTTTGCGACTTAACCGCTTTTTAGATAACGGACGGCAGTATACACAGTATAGCTTTAAACTATAATATGTATAAGGTATGTTAAATATACATCGGTGAATGCGTCGCGTCCTACATCCTAGTGATGAGCTCTTTTCAGTTCACAATTAGGTAATTATATTAAGACCAATTAAATGTAATTGAACGCGACACAATAGCAGGCATCGCGCTCTCAATAGAGCGTCCAGTCGCTATGTGTCATCCGAGTACCGATCAAAACAACCATCTGGAGAGCTCAGTTTGAATACTATTGCTATGTTTGATATATAAAAATCCATTATCCGTGGATGTTTGATAACTACTTTGCTACAATTTATTAACTATACTCCGGGTACGGCAGAAAATCGTTTGTTATTTAGAATTATTCAGTCATAATGACTTCAAAGAATATGAAGGTAAGCTAGAGTTGTATAGTGTATGCTCAATTGCTCATGTTACTACTCAAAATGCCAGACTGGTCGAAAACACCAGCGCTCGGTGAGTAATGAGAAAAGTTGTAGAGCTGAACCTACCAGCTTCGTTTTGATTACTATCGTTGGCAAGTACACATGTCATGTATGACTTGACTTGAGTAATATCACATTTAACAGTTTGTTACTTGAACATACGAAAACTCTTTTCACGTCGACATTAAGTTCCATAATTTTATCACTTAGTATCAATAACAAATGCAAAAAATAATTCACTGTCCTTTAATCGATTCTTACGACTGTAAGTACTACGTACGACTTGCCTGATCTAAAGTCTTAAGCAAAGTTTACTAAGCGTCGTTGGAAGGTTCCGATAAACTTTGTTTTGTTAGTTCACGTTTAGGTAGGTAGTCTTGTTTGCATGATCCTGATACCCTTACCCTATTAATTTGTTTAGATTCCCATGGAGTTGAGATTAAATTTTGGTACGAAAGCAATTTTTCCAAAAGGATAATGAATTCGCATTTATATGGTAATCAGAGGTTCGATTGGTAGGTAGATGTGCGATATCTCTTGCGATTAATCACGTAATTGGATTGGCTGTGCTCACGAAAGCATAGGTTATGAGAGCGATGCTTTTTTGGTTTAAAATCTCATATACAACATTATATGAGATAGAAAAAGTAATTTTTTTATGCGGACGGTATCAATATGCATTGATACCGTAACATCGGTATCTATTCGGTAAGATTGATGATGTCTTAATTCGTCACGTGGCAATCCATAAAAGTCCTTTATTTTCATCTACCTACATAATTTTTTTCTAAAATTACTACGATTATTCTCCATCGCGCGATATAAAAACCTATAAGCTAAAATTTATACTGGTGTCTGAGATTTGCCCACTCAAGCACGGGATTCGGTTTCAGGGAATTTCTTATGTTGAATATTATTTTGTATTAATATTCAACAGTTTGCAGTAGCGCAGCGCTACGTGACCGGGGGAGTATTTACAGTGCTTAGCGAAGCGCGCAGCCTCCGCCCGGCACCCTCAACCTACCCTCGTTATGTATATAATATATATCAACATGTTCTGCTGCCTTTAGTTAACGCTAATTATTATTGAGTCTAACATAGCTCTACTGAAAATCAGCTTCATTTACTATACACTAACATATAGTTAGTGGAAGGTAACGATGACAGGTGTAATTAACGTGTAAGTTATTGCATTAACCAACCAGTGGCTCACCGTCCGGCCACAGGCACAGCAACGTCATTAATGTTCTGTTCAACATTAATCCTGAATTCTGGTTTATAATTTGGGGTTGGGCAAACATACAAAGAGTTATAGAACAACCGACTTTACCTACGTCTACATATAATCTGCCTCTGCGCTTTATGCAAGAATAATTGTGTAATTGGATGAGCTCTTACAGATTTCCTGATTCAGAATGAGCTATCAAGTATAAAACAATAAAGAGGTATTTGTCATAACGATTTGTAAATTTATCAAAGAGCGATAGATATATGTATAGATAAGACAGACCACAGTCCGCGTTCGAAAATTAAACAAAGCTAAAGTGTTTCAATAAACTACAAATGGTGAATTTAGACTATAATAGAAGCGAGGCCAGAGGGGCATTATCCGACAGCATCTACTAGCGACAATGGAAGTGGGGATTTAGAGTTCGCTCGTAAACGGTCGGAATGGTCCTCATCCGCCGCGCGGCGGGGCACGGACGCTCTTCACTACGCATGTCGGCCGCACCAATATCCGCTGTACTCACCGCGACATTATTTATTAACCTCAGCTGAACGACTGCCAGCGAACATCCCTATAATACAAGCTAAAATAAACCCTTAGTAGGCGTATCGGCACAATCGATACATACGTTTATTTACAGCGACGCGTAAACCCTACACAAAATCAATGGAGCGAAAGAAATAGTACAATTTCGTTGGGAGAAATGAGATTTCAGAACGTCAAAGCATCCCTTATAAAACGTCAATATCATGCTCTTAATGCCATCGTTCGAATTATTCATCAAACGAAAAATTGGGTGACATCGGCCCTTTTACTTATAGGAATAGCCCTTTCCCAAGCAACAATTTTGCCCATCAATAAATTGTCTTTTACCCTGAAACACTCCGCATTGGCAACAGAACGCCGCGCCCGCTCTTTACTCTGCTCAGCGAATTACCGGAATCAATAAATATTTGATTACATCTGATCGAGACGTTTTATGGCGATAGAATAACGCGACAATGTGCCTATAGTAAAGAGATAAAGTAAGAGAAGAGAATAAACCTTTGCTCTCAATACAGCAATGTCACTTATTGCGATAAAGAAAATTATTTTAAGCAGACTATTTATCAATACGGAGGATGATGGCATAGATTCCGACCATCAACTGAAGACTGGGAGGAATCTTGTCAAGTTACACCGAGTAATACCGAATCTTCAGTGCATAATTTTTTGAGTTTTATTTAGTAAGTACCTAGTATTTTACGAGATTAAAGTACCTTGAAACAATTAGACTGTCGTCGATCGTCATTTATAATAAATAACTAAAACATATCAGTAACCAGCATGCGTACGTGGCTTAGTTATGTATGCAAATCATACGCGTATGGAGACTTGCGCTATTCATTCCGTTCCGTTCCATAAGCAATAAGCAGGTAGGTGACTTATGTTATTTTGGGCTACATGTTTCGATTACAAAGATACTTGTTAGTTTTTAGTGTTACCATGTCAATACAAACGTATTTATACCTATAAAAATAAACAAGCGCCTTTATTGCTGAACAGCACAGTTTGATTTTAATACCTAATGATTAAGTTTCGTGTTGAGAATCGAATAACCCATAAATTTTCGTAGAGTAGGGTTGAACTGAAATAGCTTCATTTTTGTGCGGTTATTTGAAGGGTTCAATTTCAAAGAGTCTCAAGCCGGCCGAGAACCGTACTAAACAGATATGGCCGCCACATTTCCGATATATTTAGCCAGTAGATGGTCTGCACTGTGTCGACGGTTTTGCCGTAGGTGTTGCTAAAATTACGAGGGTAACCGCATCTAAAGGCGTTTGTGTTATTTCTGAAAACACTTCAAACAACTCGAGCAAAACGATGATAGTTAAAACTGTAAGTATGGTATATTTTCTTTTAGCGCGATAATAGACAACATTTCAATAAATCATAAGTGTCCGGTGGACCGTGCAATCTAAAATTGGTTTGTGAGAAATCGGATCATATTAAAAGCGATGGGATTAGCGTAGGTAGGGAGGAATTACAGGTCGCACCAGATTGCCAATGCATCGAGAAAGCAGGCAAGCCAATTTCTTTCAAAATGCACACGACGACGCGCGACGCGACGTAAATCCCATTTAACGGATCACCGGTTGCGTTAATTAACCATTTTCAATCCCTATCCACTACCAAAGCAATTTTGTAAAATTGAGTTGTACTTTAGATGTGTTTTTATATAACAAACCCTAACCGAAACCCAAATGAAGAGTAGTGGTGCGTAGTTTGGTACTTTATGAGCCTCGGAATCTGAATTCTGTGATACTTTGTTTCAATTTGAAGGAGACTTGTACAGTTTATAGCACCTAATAAAACATTCTACATACGTGCTGTGCTATTCACTACATTGCGTAGGTTCTTGAAAATGTATTTTGCACGAGTATCACCATACCACTGCTTTGTTTGTACATACAATACAACAAGTAGACAGAAATTGTCATGAAATATTTTAGAACTACGAGTACCTCTTTTTAACTATGCCTACTTTTTAAGTAAATTGTTATAATTTTTAATTTTATGCGCTTCAATGTTTGACAAATAGACGCACTTGGTCGCAATGACTACAAATTTCTCTAGCAAGACGGTATGCAGACATCTCACGCTAACAGTCACGCCACGGATCACATGGAGATCATTACATTACCATACAAAATGTAAGCTTTTAGAATACATAACTGAACATATCGAGAGCTATTTAGAGTTTAAACTGACCATAACAACACGCATGGCTAAGGAATGTATGTGAATAGACATACGACCCGGCACACTCTTAGCAGTTATTTAATTCTCGAAACTAGTTACCCATTACCACAGTCTAACTGCCAGTTTTCAACACGTAAGAACTGTCGCAGAGACCGGTTTCAGGTACAGTTAGAAACAGCTTTTAGACAAAATATTAGTTCATTGCACGACCGAATTCTCTGTACATATCAGCGAAAAACTGTGACAGATGTGTACCGATATACGCATTCACACTAAGAGCTTATACGTGTCATATGGAACGAACAGATGGCAAGACAGTAATCTCGCGTTAATTTGCTAATATAATATGTCGAGGTAAGTGTCGAGGCATCGCCTATCAGAGTCCGATCCGCCTGGTAATCCTGGCTGACGGGCACCCGGCCCTGAGACTATCAACTCACCTACGGGAAATATTGATCTTATTTGAGCCTGATTAACTCAGAGTTGTTGGCGTGCTAATAATACCCCTCCTCTGGCAGCGATCCAGGCGAGGACTTAATGGGTACTTCGATACACGACAATTTTCAAAGGTGACAAAGTATAGGATTGAATTCGATTGGAATCTTTGGATCTCCTTTAATGAGATGTTACAGACTGACAGATACAGATAGTCTCATAAAACTAGTGATTTACGCCCAGCTGCGTTATAAATCGATAGTGAATTATTTGTAACGATTTATTGTTTATCCAGTTTTTCCTAAGATATTTCTAATCTTGATTCAATGGTATTTCAATGGTCATTAGATTTTTTAATGGATTGCATTTTTATAGCAATCTATCTTTACATAACCTGAACTTGTATCTACTCAAATATCTAATACACGAACATGCAAAGCAAGATTTAAACATTGAATACACTAACTCGCTCTACGTAAAAGGAAATAGAATACGAAACATGCTTTACATATAAAACATCAGCATCCTGTATACGGCGACTCTATTCTATACTGCCATGTTTAATATCGTTTCTAAGTATTAACATAAACTTGCTAGACAAGCAAGTACTGATTTTGATTCATAAATAAATGAAAGTGTACTAAAATTTCTGGTGTTTGACTAAAAAGTAGGTTCAACTTTAGTTTAAAATTTATAGCTAGTGGGGTAGATCAAAGCTTGCCGAATGTGCCAGTTTCTTATTTTATATCAATGTCAAACTTTAATTTGACATCGATAAAGATTTCAATCTTGCTCTATTCTGTTTTATGTTTCGATAAGACTTACAGCAAGTGGCGTCAGAAACAAATAAATTGAAGTTGACTAGCAACACAACAAACAAGATTCAGAAATGTAATTTGTTCTTTTCTTTGCTTTAATTTTGGCTACCGAGAAGACATCCAGGCTCAACGAGATAAGGTAGAGCTCTAAGAAATGAAAAAAGGGATAATACGGAATGTCCCGAAACACCTTTCCTGTCGGCACGTATTAACCTTCTCTGAAAATTGTTTGTAACATGGAATTAGCGCAGGTAATAATTGTACCTGAAGGGACTTCTAACATCCGACCTTACTACAGGATAATGAGTCCGTAGTTCCAAACGCCGCCGCCGTGCTAAATGTTAAACCTTGAGTAAAATTTTTGCCACGAATTAGTTCATTATGTCAATTCCACGAAGATGGCTGGCTATGTCAGAAAAAGGAAAGGATGCACATTTACAAAATAACAACGGCAGATCTAGGATAAATATTACAGTGAAATTACTACAATTAAAACTAGCCAGAACCTGTGTTAGGTGTAGATTAGTAGAGCTATACGAGAATGGTGATCCAGTTAGAGTTTAATTAATTTTGCAGGCAGATTATTAATGAGATCAGCTTGCAAATTGTTATTCCGTTATTAATGAACAGTGATGCATAGAAACGGTTATGATTAGTGTTGTTACTTGTTATTGTATTAATACGATTGCACGACATTAACATGCTTAGAAAAAAAATATTAAATACCAGTAAGGTAGGTGTTCCTGTGTCGATGACATTGCCGTTACTCACCTGAAATACACAAATATAACGTTATCATCTGTACGTTCGCGTTCTTATGAAAATATTATTGGATGATATCCTCAATCTTGTGCCTCAGAGCTGCGAAATACCGAGCAATTCCTGAGGGACCCAAACATCTAACATTACTTCACGTGTACCCCGTACATCTTTATTCGAAATGCATGCACCTTAGGGCTACGCATATTTACGGCGAGTTATATAATTTGGGGTGAATAGTTTATGTGCATAATATGGTATGGTACGCAAATGATGCACTTGAGTGTCACGTCAGGCAGGTATTGCATTACCAGTAATCGAGTCCAATGTCCGCGACGAGGGGCGTCGCGTTGGACGCCGGGCGCTGCCCACAGAAGCGGCCGCGAACGAGCAACTTTGGCAAACGTCCAAATATTTTTCATTCGCCTCTCTGGATTGGGATAAGTTGCCCTATTCACCTGAATCGGTGTATCAGTAAATTTGCATTGCACCGTTCAGTTCCTACAGAACGCGCCTCAGTGATGCGAGCCAGATGAGAAATGCTCGAGCACAATATTTTTTGCTACTTTTCTGCTTCATGATATTATTTTCTTACTAAATGTAAACAATTATATACCTACTCGTAGTTATAGACTCGGTGCTCAGTTTGCGTAGTCCCGTAGTGAGTGATGTGATGTATGAAAAGATCAAAACATAATGATCTTTGGAGATAAGAGTTCGAGACAAAACAATTCTCAATAAATAATAATTACCTATTAATGAATTGATTGATCATATTAAGATCGTTAGACTTTGACAAACTGAATATAATATTATCAATAAGAAAACCCAATTCCTAGCTTTGATTAGGACAATTGGACATTTCGACCCGGATATTATTAATTATTGTGTATACGGGTCATCTGTAGTGTACTTAACTATTATCATGAACATTTACAGAGGAATTCTAAATGATATAAAGACTCGTAGGTTGTCTCTGTAGTGAGTTCATGATACTCTATATCTATTTACTCTTTCAACAGATGACCTTTTTCCTTATATTACTTACTGCTTTTAGTAGGTACCTACCTAATATCAACGCCGTAATAAAAATAGAACGCAATAAAATATTTTTTATTATTTATTTACTTGGCTCTGGCGATTTTACATGTTTGTTTTTCAATTGGTTCATTGATTTTTGTTATTATAGTGCGTAAGCCCTGGGGAGGGCCGCGGGTTCGAGTCCCGCCGAAATCCAAATTTTTTGGGATAAATATTTAATTTCCAATTGGTTCATTGTTAAATGTTAACCTATATGTTAGTCTTGCCGGTACAACATTAGCTGAGTGCCCTTGCTTTGAATAACTTTTTTGGATTTTACCCCTCTGCTCTCCGAAACTTTACCACTAGCCTCCCTGCATATTCTACATAAAGTTTACATTTACAGTACAACATAGCAGTCAGAATATTAGTCTAAATATGAAATTTCTGTTATCAAATCTCACCGCATTCGACTGTTTTATAGAAAAAATACATTATTTGATTGAAGGCAACTTTAGAATATTAGAATCTACACAACGTAGATAATTTAAATTAAATACCCATGATAGGTTGATTGGGAACCTTATTAAAATTATAGGATTATAGTCTGTTCAATACAAAGTAGGTAGGTATAAGCACGTTTTTGTGCTTACAAATTAATGATCATTAAAAACGTAGGTATTTTAGAAGGTCATCACATCATAGACAAGCCTGCGGCATTTAAGACAAAGGTCACAAAAACATTAATAATGTGAAAGCAGAATTTCGGCTTCTATTGGCTACTCTAAGCTAGATAAAGAACGTTAAGCAAACACGACTCTGATTGAACCTATAAAATTAACGCCCGACACGTGTAGAAGTTCGATTGTCTCAACAAGACCGCTTTCCATTAGCCGACAGTTTGCTCACCCACTGGATAGAGATGCGAGAGCATTGAACAGTGGCGAATGCTCGAGCCGAGCAAACACCGCCGACCACACCGCCTGGCAGTTTATCTTGTACGGCACAAGCTCAATGAACAACAAACGGAGTCGTTTACCTTCAAGGAATCATTGCACGCTGATCACTTGGGTAGGGTCTGTTTTAAAACAGATTCAATACGCCGAAAACTTAAAGCATGAATGCCTCCACTAAACGTAAAATATAACTAACGGGAGCATAAAATTCCAGGGCATCAGATATTCTAAGAAGTTATTTGTGTCGCGCAAACTAGTAGACAAAACTAACAGATAATAACCATAAAATAAATTATAACAACGCTCATATTCTTGACAGGAATATCGCATTATTTAAACGCTTCGTTGGGCACAAACAAGTCAATATACCCAACCTATCAACACGTGATACAAAATTAATAGGGAAAGCAATGATAAACTAATGGACTCATTAGGTCGTAATGTGAAGACACAAAGATGAACCAAACGTCCATCGAGTAAACAAAGAGATAATGATAAAAGAAACTCAAACACGAGAAAATAAGTTCATTCAAGGCTCCACGGGCACGGAAACATTGGAGCAGCTTCCTTTCACCCGTGCATTTTTGAGCGGGCTTGGCCGCCTCACTGGGTGCAATCAAAGCTCGACAAGTACCAACTTAATGCTCCCAGGCTATGTTCAGGTATACTGTAGCGTCTAGCTCACAAAATAAACTTGCAAAAAATCTTGTAGGCAGCTCAAATTTTAAACCAAAAATCTCAAGTAGGTATTATTATAATTACAATAATAAATCTAAGCCGTCACCGTAAACTTCACTACTTTAAAAGAACTACATATTTAGTGTTGTGTTGTGCGTGATCTTCAAACCTACTAGGTGCCTCATAAGTGTAGGTTACGCACGCTTGGGTCCTGCCTCACCTCGGTCACGCATTATTGATCTTGCACATTAACCAATAGTTATTCCACAATCTTTATTGTTAATATTCACGGCATCTTTAAGGGATCACACTCAATTTTTATGCATTTATTTAGAAACATCACATTGTTAGAGGCTTTTAGCCCTAAGGTGATGCTGTCTAGGTAACATACATAAATATAAAGAACAAACACTTAATAATTCAAATCTCGAAGCCGAAGACAGGACAATAAATTAGTACAGTTTACCATTTTCAAAACTTTCGGTTTTAGCAAAATACGTTAATTGAGTCAGTAAGATAAAATGGTATAGTTGTTGTTATTACAATCGTCCACAACACATTCACTATGTGAGATAAACATAGAATGGATCAAATAAGGAGAATCTAGTGTAGATTCTCCTTATTTGATCCATTTATAAAATAAGTATTATAAAATAATAATATAGTATTATAAAATAAGTATTACAATGAGTATGATGTAAAATCAAAACGAGCGAACGGATAAAAACTGTGTAAGTAACCGACCTACAGATAGCACGTTATGACCCCGTTATCTAAGAAACACGGTCTTCCAGTGAACAAAAGATACAACAGGAAGACCCGGAGAGGTATTTAATAAATCCCTATCCATAATATTAATTGGCACTTCTGCCAAGTCTTTTCATAAATGGGTCAAGTTAGAATCCGACTAGACGGCCGTCCAACGTGCATATTAATCATCAAAAATTAATGTTTAGAATGATTAAGTATTTAAAATATAATACAAGTGACATAGAAATGTCTCATGCATGCAATATGTCTTTGGCCCCGCATTAAAAATCCCTCGGGATATGTAAATCATGTGTAATGGTACTAGACGATGCCATTTAAATTGATATCTTTTTTTGGACAACAGCCAATTTTTCAAAATAAATCGAAGAGTTACATGAGAAATTAAAAACTTGTTATTTTTTTTATACACAACCCATTTAGTATCAAAAGAGTAAAGGTAGGTAATCGGCGATCGTTATTGCTACTAAGTATATATATATATATATCTAAGCCTCAAGTCAAGTCAACTGGTGACACACAACAAACAGAAAACGCATGAACGCGTACTGTAGATTTGCAGATCATTAACAGACGAGCAAATATCACTACTCTAAGCCACAGTAGATCAAGGAGACCCCGGACCATAACTCCTCAGATAAATTGTATTTATATCGATCATAAATAGTATTACGAGAACCAAATAAATACTTAGAAACTCGTTAAATCGTTTTCGATACAATGAATAATCGAGATAGGTACCATACAGGAAAACTTGCTAGGTATGCGGGTTTTTTTTTCGATCCTATGGAATACGATTATGGCTCTTTAGATTCACAGTGAACAAGTTCCTTCTGCGAAAGCCTCCATCTGTCATTTGCGCTTGTGAGATTACGGCCAAACGGAAAACTAACCAATAAAAAATGCTGTTAGTTAAAACCATGAAAGTTTAAGATACTCAGAAAAGCTTGTCTCGTGTTGATGAGCTGAGCGCCCGTCATCGCGCGGTCGGAGACAAATGAGTGCCCGCGAGCTCACACCGACCTACTGCGGCTTTTGGCTTTGACATCAAACCACGCACTAAAGAAATACTACATTATTATATTGCCTTCGTTCGCCGCTGGTTAATATTTTTGCGAATTGTAAACATTGTTCTTGCGTCGTCTGGGTCTGGAATAAGGAGTATTATTCCAGGGTCAATTAAATGAAAATGCAGATGCATGACATGAGAAATTCTAATAATTAACGACCGACGTTGTAAAATTGGACAAGCTGGGCTAGTCAGTGTTTATTTTGTAAGCCCAAAGACAAAGTTATTGAAAGAAAGAAAGAAGTTGTTGTCTTCATCTAATTGGTAAATACCTAGTTAAAGATGGAGACTGTAAGAAATGCTTTCAAATGTTTTTAGCTCACGCAATACTGAAATAGAAATGTTTCAATACAGGGTAGAGTAAGAATACCGACTGAGTGTCCCAGAGAAAATGGTGTGATATTTTGCAAGGGTAATCAAATCTTGAGTCAAGTTCTCTCTCTAGGAATTATTAAGTCCTTACAGACCGTAGCGAATTTCACTTAAAGTACACTCCAGCAAGCAATGAGCCGTGGGTCTCTCCTCTTTAGCAATAAAACTTTTAACTCGATCGAACGGTATGATGTACGTACCACTTTTTACTAGTAACGTAGTAACATTAAAGGGATCTTAAACTTTATATTTTAAATTCTGCGACCGACGTAACGGTTATAATGGTAATCAAAAGAGCCCGTCCGCTGAATTGACGTCACTCCTTTGATTATTGTAAGGTTGAGCAACTTCTTAGGGTCTTTAATTGAATGCTTAGTTAATTTATTTTAGAAGGATCAAAATTGGATTTTATTTTTGCCAACGGCAACCTTTTTGGGTAATTGTTTATTTAAGCAAACGCATATGCCAACGGAAAAAGTCAGTAAAAGAAACGGTTCGCAGTCAATAAAATGGCTGTTACCCTAATTCAATACAGGAAATGCTTTACTTTGCTTTGTCTGCATGCGAAAGGAACAGAGTAAGACAGAGAAGGCTCTCAATGGTTAAAAGACCCCTTACCGAATCAGTGGGCATAAATGGCTGCTATGCTATGATGATGATAAAATGCTTTAAGCAGGTAAAAAAAAAGAAAGTATACAATATCAGGTAAGACGCATTTATAGCACAAAAGGCATTTAAAAGTTCGCACATTGAGGCTCAGAGTAATAACAAACAGATTTGCATCAACCGCGGCGATCGGGTCTGGCAAGCAGGTAGTCGTCCCCTAGCAAGACCAAAGTCGTGAAGTTAAACACCCATGAGCCCGCGACGTGAACAAAGGGCCGGAATGCGAATAATTTGTCCTTATTACCATCTCCTGGTCGGCTTTCACGTTTACCTTGAGCCATGAACGGGTTCCAGTAATCTCCCCTTCCGCCGCCCGTCATGTCGCCTCTAATATTTAAAGCAGGGGCACCAAATTGTTTTATTAAAATTTCAAAGAGTAAGCTAAGTATCTACCCATGTCAAAATGTTACCTAACTCACACCGAAATATTATTAACGCAATGCTGAGGTTGAAGGTAAAATGAGAATAAAGTAATAGATATTGCTAAGACAAAAACTGACAGAGGCTTAGATGAATCAGGTAAAGGGATGACTATTTATGGGATGGAAAAGGAAATGTGTTGGTAATAGGCAAAAGCTCATTAGCATGGAGGAAGGAACACTCGCAATACTAGATCCAGCCATTGGATATGGTTGGTGTAGGTATGGAATCTAGTGTGTATTTCTCGATTGAATGCTAATGGAAAGACCTGTAATGTAAATGTGCACTTTTTTACTTTTTTATGTTCGGTCTTTGTGTTATGAATATGATGAGTTGTGAACAATCATCTATATCTATACAAAGTATTCTTATACCAGAAACGTAAATAAATAAGCATAAATGAATATATATTCTTGATTTTATAGTGTTGATTGCTACCATTGGGTATGGTGTTTTTTCAACAAAAATATGCGATTGATTTGATTGAAATCAGTTTTAAGTGTTTGATTTATAATTCTAAGTATTTGTAGGATTTTTATGAAAGTTAATTCATTTGGCCTATCCAGTCTTAAATATTTTTTAGGTAGGTACGAAAAGTTTAATCACTTGAAGTACTAACCTACTAGCAGAAAGAGAAGACACCGAGATTGAAACATTTTTGTTTCTGTGGTAGGTGTACATGACTGTTCAATTTTCAATTCCGATTACTGCTGTTTTATATTTTAAATCTGTATACACAGATATATAAAATTATAAAAATTAGACACCAAGTTTGATGAATAGCTCACGTCAAAAAAAAAAAAAGAAGAGCCAGATATTTACATTAAGATATACCTACTGGATAATTGGAAGAAATTCTACACTAGCAGCAGTAGACCATAAAGTTTTAATATATACTTAAATAAGTCATGAGAATTAGGACCTATGACATATAGTGCTAGGAACTGAACCAATAAAATATAAGAAGATATCATACAAAGATTCCAGAATAAAGTACTATAAGTAAGAATGTAGTAAGAAATGACGATCACCATTGGGAGCTGAAGATTGAATTTATTGTTGTATTAATTCAAAAATTCGAGGCTCAGGGCTTCACCATCATGTGAGTGTGAAGCCTAACGAGCCTTTTCGACAAGCAAAGCTCAAAATAACATTTTGACTTAGTATGATGATATAATTAAATGTGGCCGCGCTGCCTGCATTCTGGGTATCCTGTCTGCTTACTGCCTGACAGCTTAGATATTAAGGGAATAGATATAGTAAATATTAGCTAGCAGTAACTGTTCTAAATGATCATTGTAATTTATAAATAACATAAATACCTAATACTACCATGTTATACAAGTTCTTATGAGTTAAGTTTATAGAACACATGAACAAAGAGTCTTCCCTTAAGTAGAGAGACAATGAGAAAAGTGCAGATAGATACCTTCTTGGTGATATTCATTTATTAAAATTAAGTTAAAACAAAATTTGTTATTAGCTAAATCTATGATCTAGATTCCTAGAAATTAATTACAAAAAAACTATGAAAATCAATTGTTAGTCTCGCCAAAATGGGTTAATGGCTGAACCCATCTAAATATTTTTTTTATTCTGTTTGTGTTTGGTGGTACAAAGTTTACAAGATCATCTGTATAGTATACCTAGAATAAATGTGTTCATTAATTCTTAAAAATAGCTTTTTTATTAACCTACCAAGGGAGTAAATAAGTATATTGCAAGTTTAATTTGGGCACTCCCTTTATGTATTTTTGAGGGTTTACTGTTTTTAATGCAGAAAAAAACACTTAATTTAAAAAAAATAATAAATTGGTTGATGCTAAACAATTACTTTCCAAATCCTGATTTATACACTTAAACTCTTCTATCTTAAGCCCCAAGTCGCTATCTTAGCTTTCTTGCATGGAATTCAGGGAATTCCAGGTAATCCCTGGAATTTGTTGTTACTTGACTGGTAAATTTGTTCCAGATTGGCTGTTGTTATAATTATATTGCTATAGACAAGATTAACAAAAATTATTAGTAATAAAAAAATCTTTCGATGTTGTGGCTACAAGGTTGGTCGCAGTCAAATCTGATGGCTCATTAATTAACTAATTCGACAGCACTGTTAATTTTACCCTTATTTTTTCATTGATAGGCATGTGGCAGCATTTTTAGGGCAATTTAACGTGTTACATTTAGTTTTTGTACAATCTCAATTGACACCGCTATGTAACACATTAATTCACAAAACATCAATTGTTTGCGCATGTAGGTAATTGATTGACAGCAGGACCACATTGATTGATAGCAGTTCAAACACTTATTAAAACTAGGAATTTCACATTAGGTATTGTTCAATTTTGTGAGTTGGCCAAAAATATGTACTCAGTGTAAATAAATCAGAACGACACAAACAACAAATTTTTAAAATTCTATTATTTCTTCAATGTGTCCAAACATACTAAAATTATTCAACATTTTAGTATGCAAGAAGTAAAATACCGCTTCATCTTTGTATACCTAATTCGTAGTGAGACTATATCGCGTTATGACTAAACATCATTTTCATTAAGCATTGAGACTAATTAGCCGTTAGTCAAATAAGCGTTAAGACTAATTTGCCGTTAGTCTAGATAGCTTTAGACCGAGTTCTTAATAAGTCTAAATCGCGTTTGGCCTAAAATTAATTTTTCTTATAATTTTTTTTTTTAATTTTCTTATGAAGTTCATCGTACGAATAACAGCCTAGAGGGTTGGCACAGGCGTTTAAACGCTCGAATGAGGCAATCTAACATTAACGCATTTCCTGTTCAAATTGAGCATGATCTATTTGAAGGCAATTTAAGAAAAAGGAGATATTGTTTTTAATGCAAGATATAAAAAAGAACAAAAAAAGTTGCGAGAAGATATTGCAGCACATTATTTTTTGAGAATATTTGCAAAATTAAAAAAATGTTTTGTTTTAAGTTTTGAAGTTAAGTTTGGTTTGTGAAGTTGTGTTTTAAGTTTATAAGTACCTAATTTTATTATTTCATCTAATATTCACATAAGTTATACTCATCCAAGTTAAAAGGTTTAAGTTTTAAAGAGGCCAGCGGAGGGCGACTTGCCCATACAAATGTAATTTTATTTATTCAAGATTCAAATAGAAAAATATTTTAAAATTATGCTCGATGTTGATTTATTTTTGAATTACCTAGGTACCTACGTTTGTATGGGAAAGTCATCCTACGCGGACGTCTTCAGTAAGAATAGGGTCTACCTCTCGAAAAGGTGTAGGTACCTCTATATAGGTCTACCTCTATGACAGTCTACCTCTCAAAAGGTCTACTTCTCAAAATGTCTACATCGCAAAAGGCCTATCTCTCAAAAGGTCTTAATCGCGTTTTGACTAGGCGTAACGCGATGTAGTCTCACTACGAATTAGGTATACAAAGATAAAGCGTAAAATACTATAGTAAATACAACCTAGAATGTAGTGCTATCTCAAGTTTCTGCATTTATTTGACAAGGATGGCATATTTAAATCGTTTTCAATGTCACAACAAACAGGATGACATGAAATGAACATTTTTTATTGTCACGGTACCTATTCAAAGTTCATTGTTCTGAGCTGAGCTAATAATGGCACAGGCAAATTGCTCTCCATTAATAAAATAACGCAAGGAAATCCATTTGATTGTTCTGTTTAATTTAGCGTTGGGAATCTTCCTAATTATGACGAGGTTTACTGATATTCTGGGAGGTAAACAGACCCAATTTCATGGGTTTTCAGTAGTTGTAGGCGCATATCCCGTAATTACAGTGATTTTTAAACACAACACTGAGGCAGCCTAAAATACTTTATCTGATTGTACACGGTTTTTTTCTTAAAAATAATATCGTTAATACCTAAATGTCATTGAGTAGTTATTTATGGTGAGCCCTGGAAGTATAGCATTTATATTATATCAATAATGTTGGTATGTTAGCTGGAAATAGAATGGCGGGGATACTCACAGGATAGTACATCCCCTGCGGCGGCAAAAAAAAGGCCCCTGATCCCCACAGCTTGCCGTTTGTATTTACTTTGCACAAAAATACACTCCACGTTCGCCCCGTTTAACTGGGCGAAATTTTACACAACACTAACTTATAAATTCGAGGTAATCATGAGTATTTATTTATGTATAATAACAAAAGAAAGAATGTATTTTAAATAGGCAGGGTTGTTTAACTTTTTAGGTTATGCGAGTTTTTAGCGCGACGCGAAGGAACGCGCTGTTGGACTGGAAAACGGTTGATGTCGATGTGCAACAACGAAGAAACGAAGATGGTGGGCTAGCGTCGTTTCTCGTCGCGCCAATGAACTATGAGATAAATATTTTATATCTCCCTCTAGCTAATAAGGTTAAATAGAGACAGCGATACCAACGCCGCGAGACGCCCCTCGTGCACCAGTGTGATCTCGGTTTTTAAAACGAGACAAACTACATTTACATTGCTATCTCTGTTCTACGAGTTTGGTTTCAGAGAGTGGGGGTCACAGATTAGTTATTATTACTCGCACTGGCACGGATTTTTGCGAACGAGAACTTGGAACTTGAGAGGAATTACGCAATGTTGCCAACGTCGTCATTACGGTATCCTTCTTTCTACTGTTGCCAACTTTCCTTGCGTTGCGTTGCGTTGCGTTGCGTTGATGTCGCATCGCTATTGGTCTGGTTTTCAGTATTTCAGCTTCAGTATTTTAATTGATCATTATCATCCATTCTTTCGTGGTCAGATCAATAGAGGATCTTCTCTGTAGCACAGCTTATCTACATAATACCTAAAGTCGTTCGATGAAGGCTGCTCCGCAAAAATTTTCTGTCCAAGCACAGAACAAGGGGGGCAAGGGACGTGGGGCAGATTGAATTAAATACTTAATAATAATAATAGAATTTAAGGTAATCCGCTTTATAACGCTAAATAATAATATCTAAGGGCTGGTGGCATTAGTTGGTTTACTATTGATAAAAAGATTTAATTCGTAATCTTTGTCAATTTATTATTCTACATGGTGTAGTTACGAATACAGACAGAACGACCACGCATAGATGTGCGATGCGACACGCGTCGTTCTGTCGTTGAATGGAGAGACAGAGATAAATATAGTAGGCGAATGTTTGTCTGAGAGCGGTTTCGACAATTTTCTGGACCCTGTTTTGTCTCTTTCGAGATCCCGAGATGCGGTTCGGATCAATGAATCGTGCCCGGGATATCCGTTCACTGCCCGGGATGGGATTTTTTGAGCTTGGTGAAGGCCAGAATACATTACAAGCGCGTGTGTGCACTAAATGGATCTGAAGTCTCGCTCAGTTTACATAGTGTAGAAAGAGATGCCTTTTATTTCAACGCAGAAGCCTTTTAAATTTATTAGAACAATCAGACGCAATTAACAAACGATTTGTATCAAATAATGTAGGTAGCAATGTAGGTACGTTTCTTCTACTTATTAACATTGTGGGCCGATCTACAAGCTTAGAGCCCATAAAATATTTATCCATGCTATGCTACAAGCTAAAACCACACTAAAACTATAGCTTGACAGTAGATATTGTATGTTCCTGTACTGTAGTAGGTACCTACAGACAGCAATGTTTACTAACATTGTAGGTAGGTAGGTATATTCAGTTGGCCAGCGTGCGTAGTATTTTAATAACTAACTTTACTGAAACGCAATATACCTACCTAGTTTATTGCGTTTCAGTAACCAAAAGCCGTGACGTGAAAAAAGTAAAAAGTTACTGTAGCTGCCTAAATAGAACGGTAAACACGGTAAAGTAGGAAAAGCTGAAAATATTGGCAAACCCAAAGAAATGTTGGGATAAAAGTGAATTCTATTCTCACAGGTGGACCGCTCTCATCACGTTTGCGGCATTTATCTGCTCTGTTAGATAAATGGGCCCTTTAATCGCAGCTGTCCCCTATGGAACTGTGGGAAACAGTGACTCTACAGTTCCGCACCGCACGGCCAATTTTTTATTCGTTAGCTAGAAATGAAATAAAATAGTTGCAACGATTTAATTTCTGTACCTATGTATAATAAAAATATATATGGTATAATATTGTATTTAGTACCTACCTACCTATATCACTCATTTAGGTACCCATTACACAAGCTCTGCTTAACTTGGGGCTACATGGTATTTAATGTCCATTGACTAGCTTATTTATTTAACCCAAATTTAACCATAATGTTCTACGAAATAAAACGGGGTACCTACTAGTATGGGAAGGATTGTATTTTTAAATTTTGTCTGTCTGATAGGAGTTATGTTAGGTACTGATGTTTACATAATGTATTGTAATGTAGTACCTGCTTACCATCGAGGTACCTAGTAAGGATAGTAATCTCATCTCAGAATAGGTTTCAAGAATTTATGTTACCTACCTTTACCAAATATCTGTCAATACGAAATACATATACATAACATTACCTTACCTAGCAAGCATAGCCGAAATTATAAAAAGCATTTTGAAATAGTGTTTTGAAAACAGACAACGCCATCTAGTTTGCATTAGTAAAACTTTTACACTCGCTCACAGAGAATGGCTCCTGCGTTGTATTTACAGCACAGCAGTGTATTCAAACCTTTTGGCCATTACTAAACATGAATTCACCGGTAGATGTCGGGGAATGCAACTGTTGGAGTTTTCACGTCGGGCACTAAAGTTATAGTTTACTTTGTAAGTATATTACCAAACCACTGTTATTATAAGTCTCACGATTTATTAACAAATACATAAGCGGTCCACCCCGACTACGCACGGGTATTAAATTAAAAAATAATACATTTTTACACACACATACAATATTGGTTAGAATATAAAGTTTTCATACGGATCTCAAACTTTTATAGAAATATTCTATATTCATCCATCAGCGATAATATAAAATTCTAGCTATTGTCAAAGATTTCACTAGGACTGTTTTATTGTTTAATAATTGATATAAGTACTAAATATGTTGTATGAGCGATACAGCAACAAAACACAAAAAATATAAGTATTACCGCGAATAAGTACCAAAATAGGTTCTGTTCCCACGCGATATTTAAAAAAAAAAAAGTTAAACCTAAAAGAACTACTTATTAGAACCTGTTAATTATTATTGTCATAAATATTAGTATAAAGTATGATTAATAAATATATTTTATTAATAAATGTATCCATTGCTAAAACTTAGGTGACGCCCTAGAGAACCTACTTAAATCAGTTTATTCCTTTCTTCTCAAGATCTTTTAAATTAAGAACACCCTCAAACGAATCCTACACCAGACAAGAGTTTTTAATACAGATTCAGATTCAATAACTTTATTTCTTTAGGCTTACAAACGTCGCTAATTACGAGTTAATGACGTAATTACGCTGAACCTTGATGAAAACCTTCTGAATAATTAATTTTAGGTAAAAATATCTGAATAATTATTGTTTATGTACCTGCTAGGTAATCTCAGGAAATAATCGAAATGCTTAAAATACTATTTATTTCTGCTACACTTACCCATATGCAAGTATTTAAGTCTGGCCAGTCACGGTACCACTCTGACAACAAACTGATTTTCATGGTGTTCATTTTACTATTAAAATAATTTTACAAATATTTTTTTGCAAATGGTCTATAAATATTTTTATGAAATACTAGTAGCAATTAACCACAGATTATAAAAATAAATTTTAGGAAGTCTCAAATTCTTTGCAATCCAAATTCAAAAATCTCTACTTAATTATCAGACCGACAAAACGTATAACTTATTTATACCTAAAATATCATTTATTTATTGTAAATGTTTGTTTTTTTAATGTATGAGCGTTATATTGGTTATTCGGACAACTTTAAAACTTATCTAAGTAGCAACTTAGTATTTATCTAATTAGTTGTTACAGTATAATAATATGTGCTAAGGCTAAGGACCAAAAAAATAAATAAAAGCCTAACTATTCACCCGGATTAATCTACTATTCTAGGAAATACAATCCCGCAGGCGCGGGATCCGCATAATTGTTATGGGAATAATAAGGGATTTAATAATTCGTAGGAAAATTTACACAGACGTCCTTCTAAAACTATAAAGCTAAGGAACTTACGAATTTATCCCGTTATATTTTGGCCTATATCATATTCGATCTTGCCTATTCTACATATAATAGTTTACTCTAAACTCTAAATATTACAGTAGAATAAAATTATTGCGTTAAACGTTCATAAAAACTCAAATGTGAAAAAAATATGTTAAAATATTTATAGAATTACAATTTGTTATTTATCTACGTTTATATTTCCCTTTAGATTTTTAGGAAATGTAAATATTTTATTCTGTAAAGTATGTACTGTAATATTTTTTTGTCATAGGTACTTTTTCATGGAAAAATTAAGTAAAATATCTTCTGTTATATTTCTGCTCGGTAAATTTCGCGGCTCTTTAGAGTCCCATTAACAGGTCTCAATATTCCGAATATAGCGCTAAACTCAAGTGGTTGCCCATCCGACTTCACTGGCATACTCACATAGGTACCTACTATCTGCCTTATATAGTATCTTATTCTATCCTCCGAGCCCTTTCTATCTCAAGGACTGCTTCGAATTCCTTTCAAACTATCATTTTCTCTCTTTGTGTTTCTCTGAATCCCTCATCTTTAAAGTCCCTGAACACTATCTCTTTCTACGACAAATCTTTCACTGAACAAGTTACCTGAATGCTCTCCCCGTAGACTAGCAAAGTCACTGCCAATCTTCAAAAAACTGCTTTATCAGCATTACTTGGAATCGTAAGTCATTTGTTTTATTATTATTTATGTACATAAGTTATATAGGATTTGTAGGCTATGTATAAGTAAGTATAGGTACCTATTTTAGTATTTATTGAACGAATGTATGTTCCTTCATGTCCAGCCCATCCAAAGGTTGCCTGGAAGATATCGCTCATAGTGATAAGGTTGCCATTTACACGTTCTCTTTCTTTGTGTAGTCTTTTAGAGTATTTTCTATCTATCTATCTATTTCTCGAGTCGAGGAAATTTTAATTAATAAATAAAAATATAAATATTGCGTTCAATCATTGAAAATTTAAAATTCAAATATGAAAACCACAATAATTAGGAGTGTTTAAAAAAAACAAGAAACGACTTTCAAATATAGGTGCCAACCTGAATATTATTTTGTAAAAGCTATTTATTTTATGAATAATTGGAATTGGATTTCGTTTTAAATCCGGAACTCTTGGATAGCAGCGTAACGCCTTTATTTGGTGAAATGTAATTAAAATTCGAGTCACTTGTAAAATCAGATCAACTTAAAAATAAAATAATTAAAGATTAGGTACTAAAAAGCATTTATTTTCTTTTTATCACATTATTGCCTATGAAGTTCCCTAATTGTTGACAGGTCAGTGAATTAATACCTACTATTGTAAAGAAAATCCATTGTTCTTTTAAAAAATATACTTATGCTGAAATATCGGAAACGAAATACCAACGAGACGCTTAGATATTTATTGATCCGACGACATTATTAGGTAAAAGGAATATTTGGCAATATAAGTTTTTTTTTTTTATTTATTTATTTATTTATTTTTTTATTTTATTCTTCAGAAACAAAAACTATTGTCATAAAAAATATTGACTTGGTTAAAGCATTAGGATATTATGACTAATTAAAATTGATCTTCACTCAAGCTGTCAAAAAGAAAATAAATGCATGAACGTAGTTAAAGATCTGTAATTATTTAAGTTTAAAAAAAAATTCTTCGACGTTTTTGAGTTTAAGTACTTTAGTCTTTATAGATAACCTATTGTGGGTTGGATTGAATGAAAGATGGTTTTCACTTTAACTGAGTCTATTCAATAGACACGAGTACATGAATTACAATATCTGTACTTTTCTATAAACTGTGTCACCACAAAGTGATCAATCTCAAGTTACACGATACATGTAACTCGAGTCCGCGCGGACAATCAAAAGAGGAAGTTGAAGAAGAGGAAAATGTACGATTTTCTCTAGTCCCGCAAATCCTGAGGATCCGTTGGATTGATGTCCTATTTTGATGCGGGATAGGTCTCCATAGCGAACTTCTGTCAAGTAAGTTATTCCTCGAAAAACGACAAATAGCTTCAACAAAGCTTTTCTACGAAGAATAACTTCAACTAAATATAGTTCAACATATTCTTCGGTTCGAGGAACCTGGTTATCCCTATAAACGTGGAACGTGGAAAATATATTTTCAATCAACGGTAGCTACATGAACATACTCGTATAAGTACCTATTTCTTGATTAATTGAATAACCGAAAAAGTGGGTTTGTGCAGATCCACCGAAACGAAATATGTTTGTCTATTAACAATTGAAACAATATCAATATACATTAAAATTTATGTTATTTTACACAATTACAACACTACAATTATTACACAAGTACATTGATTTTCATTTAAAAATTAAAAATAAATGTTTATTTCTGTACATAATGGGTACATTGACATGGGTTGGGGTTCAGTTTTGTGTTAGAGAAGCCCGCTCTTCTCTATCGTTTCTTTCGTATATAATTAACTTATAAGAAATACAAAGTAAAATAATATTGTTTCTGCCCTTGGACATGTTGTTATTTGTTGTAATAACTGTGTGTTCAGTTTGACAGTCTCGGGTCAGGTGAACTTTAGATAACGAGTTTAATCTTATTCGACCTTATTAGGGGGATTTTATGAATTTACTAAAATAAGACAAATGGAATATGGTTGGAACAATTTCGACCCTTTCTAGCCTTCATGGGCATAAAGTTAGTCAAAGAGAGAATAGCTAGCTAAAGATAAAGCAATCCCTACAGATACTTAGTTCTTACTTACGAAATTAGAAATGCACATGATGCTCATCCATTTGATAAATGGATGGATGGATGGATAGACCACGGAGTCAGGTCAACTTGATTGATGACAGTGTTTCAACAATTCGTTCGGCATTTACATTTTGATATTTGTAACCTCATTATCTGTAACGTGAATTCGCCCCTAAAAATCTCAAAAACCCGAAATAAAATATAATTTAGAGGAGCTTTATAGCTTAATTTAGTTTACTTTTAGTTTACAAAGCCAGACGACGACCGTTCTTATTCTTACCACAGAAGTAAGGTTCTTGTTTAGGTAAGGCAAGTAGGTACTTTTGTCAAAAACTTTAGTTGGTAAAGTCTTGCAAAGTATTTTGCACAACAAAGCGTTCATTCACAAAGGAAATTAAAGAAGTTCGCTTTCTATAACTGAGTTTCATCTTTCTTGCAGAGTTACGGCCAACGGACGTCCCGTATCCGTATCGTTTTCAAAAACGCAATAGGTATTTATTATGTACTTATTCAAAATACAATCAGTAATTTATCTCAGTCGCGTTACATCGCGACTGAGATAAATGCTGCTACAACGCTACGGCGTAGCATGCTACTACAGTGTATGTATTTCGTAGCAAATAAACGGGTCGTCTATTTTGCGTTTGCTGCAACTACAATTTTGACCTTTCTCCAATATTTTAGTTCACTTTTGTATGTAGTTTTTTGTATTCAAGTTGTTCGACGCTACGACGTAGCATGCTGTTATGACAGAAGTATAGACCGTAGCAATGACGATGGAGTGTATTTTTGACATTTGCGGAACTGCCCTACTGTTATTTATGAACATTAATTTATATACATACCCTTTAAGCCCACTTTTAACCTATTTGTAGACAAATAATAACAGTTATAATAATAGTTACTTTCCTAAAATAATTAAGTAAAATACAAGCAGTGTATTTCGACAAATAACAAAGAAGATATCTGTACAAATAGCCTTTCATTTGATACAACATTAAACGGGTAAAGAAAAACAGTTCATTCGTTGAATCTATATCCAAGTTTGAGGAGGTTGGAATAGCAATATTCAAATTCTCTCGAAGTTAAGTTTATTTTTGCTTAACTTCCATTTTCCATAACATAAACTTTTGTGTTCTAAGAAGGGGTGTAATATAAACAGATTGCCATTGCTTTTTCACATAACAGTTTTTATATATTAGAAGAAAGATCCGAATAAATCAAAGGATGATGAACATATCCTAGGTGTACTTTATGAGTCTATTAACAAAAAAAAATTGATTTGCTGTGATATTCTTCTTGAATTTTATATATATAAAGTTGAGGGATACGTTTAAATAAGTCCCTTAGTGTTTCAAACATCGATAGCTGTGAATTGCAATTATTGCATGAAGACAGCCGCCACAGGCCTTTCATAAATTAATCCGTGCTATTCACCACCGCATGAAATATCTAACATAGCCTCACCTCACTAACCTTCGCTACGGATTGCCTTACGCCACCTATGAATTTTGAATAGCTAGGTCGCGTACTGCATCTGCCTGCCAATAATTGTCACCAAACGAATTTGTCTCGGCATCGAAGCGGGCGGATGTACACACGACCTATTTCCCCGATAGGTAACCTATTCCAAATCTGATTCGCACCTGAGTATGGTTTACCATGTTATTGCTAGATTTATTGCAATGCTTCCCACGCGTTCTATCGGGAAAGTATAGACATTATTTCAATTCAGGTATTAGTAGTATTATTATTGTAGCACCTGTTTTATTTAGTTATAGTTTGGTGTTGTTATAGTTTAGGCGTTAAGAGGTAAACCTAAGGTATTCACATTTATAATTTTAGTAATAGTGTGTCTAGATTAAAAATACATAAATCAATATTGTTTCAGTAAAAAGTAGATTTCATTTTAATCAAGGTACGTAATGAACATCATGCAGTTTTATAGTTTTATGTGCCTGTTTTATAGTTTACTCGTAAAGAATACATACCTCGTACATCGAAGTTTTCATATTTTTAATATTAATGTGTCGTTTTGGCTCCTAGTGTCACCAAGACTGATTCAGTCTGAAAACCAGCGCTGTTTGGTACCCGCCGTTTGTACTCAACTCGGCAGCACTAACATACATGAATATCCACAAGTGATAGGTGTACCTACCTAGCTAGGTTTTAACTTTAATTTTCAAAAATTATTCGTACCTACTCTTTGTTAAAAATTTTGTTTTTGTTTTCTTTTATTATTTCTAGAATAAGTGACCTGTTGTAATATTGTACTCAATAACGATACCTACTTAATTTATTATTATATATCGCTTTGGTGCTCTAATGTAATGGCAATGTTAATAATTAAAATAAATAAATAAATATTTTATAAGTTTACTTTATATTTTGTTTTATGCTGTTTATGTTTGTGAACCAAATAAAATTATTCTGTCTATATAATTATCTAGTAGTTTGTAATAGTGATAAAAAAATAAGTAAGTCAGCTTTTGCCCGCAGTTTCCCATGTGTTTTTCTGGAAAAAGTTGAATTAATTTTTATTCAGTTACAAATTAAACAGAGGTGTCTTACAACTTTACATCGAATTTTTCATAATTATTATTTTAGTAAAAACCTGTAAGTAAAGATCAAAAAGATGTAGGTCAAATTCTGTCCGCGGCTACCCAAGTGGTTTTCCCGGAAAAAGTAGACCATTTTTATTCAGTATAATAAACAACATTATATCCCAGCCTATTTTTATATACCATATAATATAATATTATAAATAAATAAAGAATGCTGGACCATCCAGACAGCATCATCTAAACCCAAGCTAAGCAGAGCTTGTGTTATGGGTACTAGATTTCTGATATATTTAATAGAATAATATTACAAAGATAGATATTTTTTATGTCCGGTATTTTCGGAGCGCTATTAAATCCAAATAATCAAACAAACCAATCTTTTATTATTATGACGACCCCTGTGGCGCGGTGGACGAAGGTCCGCTTACGACGCAGGAGGTTGTGTGATCGATTGCCGCCAAATATTTGTACGATCTGAAGATATTTGTTCAGGATGTTCTGGTCGTTTTCTATGTATAATAAAAATATCTATCTATATACTCGTATATTATAATGTATATCAGTTATCTAGTACCCATAACACAAGCTATGCTTAGCTTGGGGCTAGATAATGCTGTGTGGATTGTCCAGCATTAATAATTTCTTTATTTATAATTTTATAGCTATCAAAAATACGTACCTAGGTAGTTAATTCAAAACCTCACTCATAATCGCAATCTCAGTTGTATAATTACTTTTACTTCAAAGCATTTAAAAACGTTCGTTATTCGTTGGTTTCCACTGAATTTTAAGCCAGAATAACACAGATTTCAACCGCAACAAAGGCAAAGTATGTACTTATCTTGTCCTGTCGCTAAAGTTAGTAAGGGCTTAATTTTACGGTGCAAAAAGAGCGGAGTAGCTCTTTGGCTCTGTAGAATAACCTGTGGGTACTTATATTTAATTTTACGAGTTCTTTGAAAGTGCTAATATTTGATATTTTTATTGGAAAGAGAATGAAGTGAAAATGTAAAAGGAAATCACCCACCACCCAGCGTCGTTCGATATTATCTACCTACTTCTACGCTCGCTCACAGCTTCGCAATTAAGTTATGGCACTGCAAGTCAAACCCAGCGCGTGCTAATAGCAATAATAAAATAACTGTTATTTCCAATTGTAAAACCGTTAGTTTTAGTTTTCAGCTTTAAACTATTGGAACCCTCTAAAAGGAACGTGATTGGATGAGCTTTTTTATAAATCCTTTTTCAAGTTGACAGTGGCACCGCTGCAGATGTGTGTCAGTGTAATGTAATTAGTCACATCGCATTATGCTCGGCTTGACAAAGTTGCGCTCGAGGCAGGCTTTTTAATAGGTTTACCTACACAGTGCTCAAACTACTTATATACTAGGCAAACTCCATGTTGAATATTTGTAAACAAACCTACTAATAACCTAATAAGTAAAACTCAGTCACACTCGACACAAATATGTATAATTCTATATGATTATATAATTTAAGATATAACTACCGGCTTCGCGTTACAATCTGATAGTGATTGTCGATAATGCCATATTCGTCCCTTGGTGATTGTATCTAAGTAATGTTTTCAAACAATCTCAAGTTCATAGGTATATCTCAAATCGATAAGAATGAAAATTGCGTCTATAGAGGCGTGAAAATCGGGTGGATTTAAGTTTTGTTAAGGTGGTTTGTTTTCAAACATTCTATATACACCGAGTATGTAAAATATTATAAATTTTTTATCTGTATTAATCAGGTTTTGTTACATAATATTTTGTAGTTTTTGTTACCATGGGTTCGCCAATATTAATAACAATTGAACAAATAAATACATAGATTTCAAATTCCACTAAAAAAGGTCAAATAGGTTCAAAAGATCTCTGTTACATCTCCTGTCTGAAAATAATTGTAGGTATGAATTCAACATTATTAAAACTGAAGCAAAAAATGAAAGTTCGTTGCAGTTTTGCTAATTATGTTGTTTTAATGAGAAAGTTTTTGAAACCTATTACTGTATACATATATTGTAGCATTAAAATTCAGCTCAAATTTTACCTATTTCAGGAAGTAATAAAAGCCATTTTCTTTTGTTTCTTTTATATGTTATCTCTACGGTAATGGACCGTTATTAAGAATATCTTTAAGTACAGCGATTAAAGTTCATTTTCAGAAACCAACCGAGGGAGGTTCACTAATGTGAAACGGAAGCTTGAATTGGGCGAAACGTTTCAGATTCGTGATAAGCAAATGACGTCATCACGTGATACCACAATAGAGGCTCTTTTATTGCAAATACTGGGCCAGATCCACTTGCGTGGGTAAGTGATAAGGTGAAAGCTAAGGCTGACGCATATTGGACTCAAGACAGTTTTAAGATTTCCTCAGTTATGTAGTTCCTTAAAACTAAACGAAACTGCTATGTTTTCTACGAAAACGGTTCCGTCTACGTCGTTATAATTTTGTATAGTTTTTTTCTTTGCCATAGTCTGTCTTAAAAGTAGCGTGACTCACGTTTGCCCTAAGCCTAACTTATCTGTGGTCCTAAAACACTGTAATAATCTACTTACAGTACTACCTATGTACTTGTGCAATACACGGGTATGTAGATTATAAGTTCATAAACTAAGCGATTTACGGGACTGTTATGCATATGCATGTTCATTCCTTATTATTTATTGCACGATGAAATTTACAATAAAACATTTAGATGTAAAATAAATGCAAAGGCGAGCTTAGCCCTAAAAAGATTTATCATCCAGCAAACCTTGAGAGAGAGATGAATTTATAAACGTGGGTACATGTGCGTAAAATAAATGATTTAGTTAATTTTAACCAACTTATTAAATAGACACGTATAATAGATATGTTATGTATGACAGAATGCCTCAAAGAATAATCACAACCATTATGATCATGAAAATGAAATTACTCTCTTGAAAGTGAACAGAATTGCGGATTCGGTCGGCCCACACAGCAAGAGCACTTTGGGGATTAATGTTACCCACTTTGAAATATAGATGTCGTGAGTTGCTTCTCAAAGCCGAGAGCCAACTAGTTATCCCTACTTTTTTCATAATTCTTTCATGGAAGCTGATAAAGGTACTTGGGGAATATTGTGCCCATATTTTCACGTGACTTAAGGCCATAACGGACTTTCGGTTATATGAAAAATACTCATATCTTATATTAAACAAAAAAATTAAGAATTTCCGAAGCAAAACGGAAGATCCCTTCAAATTATCAATATTTAGACGCAAACATTCACGGTATGAAAAGTATGCTTCATAATTCCAGAAACCAACTCACTCATATTTATTAAAAAAGTTTTCCTTTTATTTTGAAATGTGCCTCCTTTGACGAGAACTTTTGTACGCTGTTTTGTGTTTTGCACCTATTTTGTTGGTTTTCTTTTAAGCACAAAAGAAAATGTGCTCAAAGTTCACTCTTATTTAAATTCATTCAAACCATAATATAAATGATCAGCCCTTTTGAAACAGGCGTACGAATTATTATTTATACAAAATACATTTTACAATCGCGTTTATTTACTATATTTGATAGAACTAATAATAATCATAGTACAAATACCTGCGACATAAATAAAGGTCGAAGAAACATATTCATTACAAAGTTGCATTAATTCGTAGCACTTAGAGTATTTTACTTGTATTTAGTGCTGCAAACCGCAAGCATGATATCTTTTCGGTAAATCATGGCGCCACTGTTATTATTTATTTAGGCTCGGGCTCATGATAATATCTTGAAACGAGCTAATTGGAGATAGCAGATTTTTTACATTCGAAATATACCTAGCTGAGTTCTGCTTAAGTAAGTAAGTGTTAGTAACTTAAGAGGCTTTATATTTGATTAGCATAATCACAGACTGACTTAGTACTGAGTGCTCGTCACCTTGATACCACTAATGATTTCCAAGACATAATGCTTCACGAAGAGTTGATATGTTTAATTTAATTTCTGTGTTATAAGAACGGGATTAATTATAGATATGATACATATATCTCTGATTTGAAAAACAGGTCAGGCATATACTTATAATTGGAATTCACGATTTTGTTATAAAACACGAGCAAGTATCACGTAATTATCTTGAAATACGAGAATCATTCCTGATTTTAACATTTCTCGTCTAATACTTTACTTTATTTGAACTCCGAAGCTCGTAAAGGATTACCAATCGATGGGAGAAAGATTAATCCGGGAAACAGGTACCTAGCTGTATTTATCCTATAAAATGATATTAGAAAGATGCCTCTTCGTAAAAGAAACGGCCGAAGAAATTTTTATCAAAGAAGATACACACAATATAAAATAAATCCTTTTCGTAGGATACCCGTATTTTATCCTTTACAAATGATATTTAAAGGCCTATATCTCATCGCCGCCGCTGTGTAGACCGAACGTAGCGCAAAATAGCTATATAATTGGAGTGCTCCGTTCGTAGCGGAACGTAGCTAGGACGATTTTACGCGTAGCGCAATGTGTAGCTTTAGTACTACACTGTAGCGCTTCGTGGCTACGCCGCCGAGTACTACATTCGTAGCGCTACGTGGGTATGCCAAGTGCTACGCTCGTAGTAGATTGTAGCTAGGCCGAGAGCTACGTTGGAAGCGCAATGTAGCTAGGCCGAGTGCTAACCTCGTAGCGCTACGAATGTAGCACTCGGCGTAGCCACGAAGCGCTACACAACGGCCCCTTAGTTATGAGCAAAGAAAGCTCGCGTGTTTAGCACTATTACTTTCACCTGCCTAGACTTTGGATAATCACTACAATTATTATGAAACAAAGACCGCCACCGCGTCTGTCTGTCACAACGGATTTAACCAATAATGTACGGAGATATTCATGGTAAGGTTTGAGTCTTAGGTTTGAGTATTATTCATTAAAGTTTTTTTGGAAATTAACTGAAATATGACGATTACTAAAGTGATGAACTGTTGAAGCTACGGATTGCTAGTGACGAGAGCCTAAAATATCTGTTAAATAATGCACGGACCAGCATGCACTATAGTCACCCTTGACTCTTTAATTTAATGCATTCAACAATTTGTTTTAATGGCTTGGTTTGATAAACAAACTAATGAGTTACAAGTAAACATGGTTTCGTGATTGCCAATTAATCTTGCATTGCATGATGACCTTACATTCGTCAAGTTGTAAGGCAATGTGCAATTATTATAAAAATACACCTTTATCTTACCCTAGAAAAATATAAAACCATTAAAGCACATATTTGTTGTACCTAAAAAGTATATGAAATATATGTTGTTTTTTAATAAATAACAAAATAAGGGTAGAAATAATTCCGACGTTTCATGGCAAAATCTCTTTTGTTTTTCTTATAATGCTTTTAAGTCTATGTGAATAATAAACATATAAAATCACGGAAAACTGGTTTCAGGTTTTTTCATGACACCCCAAAACACGGGTTTAATATTATTGAAAACGTGTTTCAGGAATTTCCAACTCTAACAATAGGGTTTCATCTTATTCCGGAAATTTTTTACCCATAAGTCCACGCGAGGTAATGTAAAACTCAATTAAAACTACTTTATCTATGAGAGTAAAACATTTTTTTAACTAGATAAATTACATAACTAGTATTTAAAATTGAAACAATTGAGGTAACTGCAAACTGTTTGTTGCATACAAACTACAGGTTGCTCAACTGATCCATATCAATACCAGTCGGAAGCTTTACTTATAAATAAATCCTAGTCTAAAAATACACCAACGCAGAAAAATCTATTCAACCGTAATCAATAACCAACTTAGATATAAATAGCTCCTGAGCTCCTCACCCATGGAACTCTTAAATAAAATACCTATCTGTTATTCTGCATCAAATAACCAAACAAAGAAACTAGAGCAGTAACATTTTGATCGTACATAAGAGAGACAACACAAAGTTAATTATTTTATCTCGGCAAACAAGGGGATCGCATGTTTAGTTTCGAAGTAAACATAGCCTTATAGCCATAGAGTAGTCAAGACAAGATATTTCTCTTCATTATAGCTAAGGGCATCAATTAGATACATGTACCTTCGCTTGTGACTTCACATCTAATATAAATTAGACGAATATGCCTCTAGAAGGGGCCACGCAAGGTAGAGTACACGTATAGGGGATATATTTTTTGTCCTCTGGCTTCAAACTAAGCGAGGTTGTTATGTTACAGATTATTGATACATAACTAGTGTATATACAAACATTAACACCCAACAAACCCTAATATACTAAAAGGATAAGTCCGACAATATACAAAAAGGATATTACTGTGACGGATTTCAATAAGTATGTAGGTCCTAATCGTCTGCGAAACTGAAAAATCGTTTAACACAAAACCTTTAGAAATCAGAACAGTTAAAATCGCTTACAATAGCGTCGAAATGATTAATGGTGTGACTAGCGTTCAATTGAGTGAAACGATGTACAATGAATACCTCATCGCCTTGCTCCGCCAAGCGCCATTCTCCCACTTTCACCCCCTTTAATTTACCGTCAATAAGCACCCTATAAGAAGTATGTATATGGATTCGAAAAGAAAAGTTTTCCCTCCTATTTATAAGGTCTTTCAATAATGACTTCCTTGCATAGCGTGCTCCAAGAGCGCCTTTTTATTTTCATTGTTAGCTGCGTTGATATTAGCAGAATGCTTGTCGAAATTCACAACAAAGAATTCAGGTTCAATACGACTGAATGTTTAGCAAGCAATAAATGTTTCTGGAAAGATCTATGTAAGTTTATATAAACATGCCATATCTCTAATATGTTAAACGTATCGCCTACACGTCTTCGTTCACATGTGTTTATAATTGGACGATTTGCATAAATTGCAGCGAACGTGTGTTTGCATTACACTCGAGGGCTTCTATTACAAGCTTTTATATAACTTGCCCTGTTAGTATGTGTGGGGCAATTGCAACTTAACTTTAGACATCAACTTAACTGAAATTGGGCTTCCGTTGCGTTCAATGCAATAAATCAGAAAATGAGCTGGTCTGATGATAAAGACAGAAGGTTTATAATATTTTGCGACAAATGTTTCAACTGAATTTTAGACAAGTTATCAAATATCAAAGCTGATATTTGGCGTACTTATGTGAGGTCTGTGACAGTACAACATTTCGGTTCCATCGAACAGGTCTCGCACAGAAGGTTTTTAATATTTGTGGGCCAAATATTGCAATTGATTTTAGACCAGTTCCCTCAATTGATTGAGCTGAATTCAGTACTTATGTAAGTTCGGTCACAGTATGTACACATGTATCAAAGAGCTGGTCTGATGATGGAGTCAGAACGTGCCCAAAGGAACTCCTAAACAAAACAACTTTATTCCGTCGAGATAATCGCGAAGAAAATACGATTTACATTTTTACAAAAAACCTAATGTAAACTTTTTGATTTGATTTATACATTACCGGTGTTATAATATGTATTTAATAATAAAAAAAATTGTGTTTTTGAAATTTTGTGTGTTGTATTGAATAATTTACCATCATCCCCTATTTCCGAAGTGTACGTACATAGCGATCCTTGTGAAATGTTGTAGGCGTTTTTTATTAATCTATATTTTACAAGAAAAATTAAGAGTCTGTACAATTTTTGAAAAACGCTCAAAAAGTATACCTCTTTAATGTGCTTGAAAAGCATTAATTAAAGAGTCACGGGTGATACTACACCACGATGGGTATAGGAGTACTCTGCGTTGTAATGGTAGCGCGAACTGCCCTGCCCAAAATCTTTCGCTGGTAGCCAGGATTCTGTTCAGGGGGGGGCAGCCGAAAAAAAAACCAAGAATACCTACTAAGTACATGCTGCACGAGAAATGGGATAGGTAGGCTACGTTTAGAATAAAAAAAAAAAACAACAATAGTTTAACTATACGTCACGTTATTTTACAAAATAGTAGTCTTCGAGGTACTCCACAAAACCATTTTAGCAGCTCTGATTCAATCAATTTTGTTCTTATTTATTTGTAAGTACCATGCTTCGGTGTACGCTGAGCATACATAGGCCGTTTAAAGGATTTTTAGTCATCATTTCCTCAGCCATGTTTACTTCTAAGCACTTTCCGCAATTTTTTTGAGATTTTTCGATGTTTTTTAAATAAGTACGCAATAGTGTGACAGCTAGCCCCGAATATTAAAAAAAATCATAGTCGAGAAAAGAAAGCTAAGAACAATTTGGTTTTAGAAGATAAAAAAACTCTTACTACGGAATTAATGGCGAGCGAAGCGAGCCTCCAAATTTTTGTCATATTTTGGAGAGGCTGGTAAACATGACAAAAAGGCTATAGAATTAACGGCGAGCGGAGCGAGCCGCAATTTTTTTTAGACATTTTGGATGTTCTGTAAAATGTAATCAGGACTCAGAGTGTGTTTGGATGGTCACGTGGTAGCATAAAAAAATATAACAGTGAGCGGAATGAGCGCTCATATTTTGTTGTGTTTGCGGCCTCTGAAAATGGTTGAGAAATTGTGAAATTTTCGGAAGGCTGTTAAAAAGCCTAGAAAAGAAGAGAATGAACGGCGAGCGAAGCGAGCCGCGAAATTTGTTGTTACATTTTCGGTCGTTAGCAAACATTTGAAAATTATGCTATAACTTAAGACATAACAGCAAACAGAGGGAGATATTACCGGGTTATATGCATGTTTTACAGTGAGACGGATTGGTTTCACTTGACTTTGCTATTTATTTTAGCATAACAGCACACAACAAACCTCTCGTAATTTTATGATTTCATCTGAGATTTCATGTTTTAGCGTTTTTAGCCAAAATTTTCAACTCAGCACTTCACCTATCATTCTTGGCAGTCATCTGTCAAGTGTCAAATTATTTCAGAACGAACTGTCACTTTAGGCTTGGACGTGCGAAACCTTTTCAAATACGCGCCAGGACGCGCATTTGAATGGTTTCGTTCGGTAACTGGTCACGTCAGTGGTTGGTCTGGTCCGGACGGACGACGACGGTTTGCTTGTTTTGTTTGTTTGGGGATCCCGTGTTGAACAGTATTTTAGCCCTGATTAAAATTGTATTTAATTTTATATCCTATGTTATTTTAATTTTTTTGTTTTAAATTGTTGTAGAATGTCAGCCGTGTAGACACGCTCGCACTAAAGGTCCTACCAGAAAACCAGCGTTGCTCGACTCCTGTCAAGCAACATTATGCTGAGGCAGAACCTTTTTGGTTCATAAGCTATTGGTAGGATAATAATAACTTTAGGACTATTTTTAACTTATTTTAAGTTTAATTTTTTTGTACCTACTTAAGTTTTTTTTCTTATGAACCAAATAAATGATTTTCTTTCTTTCTTCTTTCTTTATATTCAATTACGGAAAACTTGAAAATAGTTATCTATCCATCTATAGATTCACGAAAGTAAAAGTTATGTCGTGATCTGCCTTCCTGCCCGACTCCCACTGGAGTCGAGCGTAAATGAATGCGATGCGTGCACCTAGCTCACTAACCTACAATGTAGGTAAACAATAGGAATGAAATGGCATGGAGCGCGAGCGCGCCCTTCCCTGCCACCGCTGTTGCAAAGTGGAGAACGTTTGCGGTGGTACTTTTAAAGTTTGGCGAAGAAAGCTTGGTAAAACGACAAAAAAAAATAGATATTTAGATATAGGTAAAAAAAACAAACTGGATGGTCCCGTAGCAGCGTAAAAAAATTATAACAGTGAGTGGAATCAGCGCTGATATTTTTTTGTATTTGCGGCCTCTGAAAATTGTTGAGAAATTGTGACATTTTCGGAAGGCTGTAAAAAAGCTTACAAAAGTAGAGAATTAACGGCGAGCGGAGCAAGCCGCGAAATTTTTTCTGACTTTTTCGGTCTTTAGCGAACTGTTTTGAAAGTATTCTATACCTAAAGAAATAACAGCAAACGGAGGAAGATATTCAATTACGGAAAAACATGGAAATAGGTATCTATCCAATGTGCCTACATTAATGTAGATGCACCATAAGAATCGAATGGCACGGAGCGCGAGCGCGCCCTACCCCGCAACCAACAGCGCGCAGCGCGCTGTTGAAGTGGAGAATTTTAATAAAAAAAAAATTGAAAAGAGTTTTTAAGAGAGCCTTGAATTTTAACCAACCATTTCAGGTGCTGCGTGACACGTACATATCCGAGAAAATTTTATCCATTGAAGTTTGATTTTAAACGGTGCCTCAACATTTCGGTGGGGGTTTGAATTTAGATGCAAACATAGTACGATTGTATAATATTTACCTGTCAATGAAGTTTAGTTTATTAATAGGCTTGGCTATCTACGTAGGTACATATTTAAAATTAAGACTGCATCCTCTAGGGGGGGGCAGCGGCCCCCCCCTGCCCGTACCTCCCTACGCCCATGGGTAGCCCCCTTGCTTCTGCCCTTTTGTGCGCCCTATAACAGTTTTCAAAATATATGTGGGCTTTTTTTTAAACTTTTCGAAATATTTTGAAAAAATTCGAATATTCGACCTTTAGCCACCCTTGCAACTTTTTAACGTGCGATGCTATTGATCTGAAATTGTATGTACTTACCTATTTTATGTACTTACTGAATCAATAAAACATCATTCAAGATTTTATCTAAAAAGCTTTAATAAGTTTAGGAAAAAACTGAGTGGAAAGATTTGGGGGAGGCCTTTGCCCAGCAGTGGGACAAAACAGGCTAAATAAAAAAAAAAAAAAAGTTTAGGAAAGGTCAAAGTTCCCGATGTTTAATGTTACTCCGATTGGTTTGAAACTTTGATAAAAACTGAATTCACAATAATAATGAAATTTTATAATAATAATTATGTGTTTTAGGAATTTTCACTACTACTCTTAAAATGGGCTAGAGCAGGGATTCCCAACCTTTTACCCTATGTGCCTCACCCAACGTTATGCAAAAATATTACGCCCCCTAGGGGTTGAAATGGGGAGTCAAAATAAGAAAATTAAACAACCAATAAAAATATAAATGAGTTAGTTTATTTTTATTCAAATGACAAGTAGGTAATACATTTAGTGAGAAAACTGTGGCTGAACTTTATTAACCAATTGGTGAATACCTGGCTTCATAGTAGTCAATGCACAGCGAAGCTCATTTTCAACATGCAATCTGTTTCTTTGTTTCGTTTTTATTCCCAACAGCAGCGTTGAAAAACCTAGGTAGGTAACCTAGGTAACCTAAAAGGTGGGTAGTTGAGAATAGTAAAAGAATACGCAGTGCTTCCTTGCCGACAATAGGATAAATGGCATAATATTTTATCCAAAACTCAGTCAAATCCATGTGACTGAAGTTCACGAGCAGTCGAATCATTTTTCACGTCCAAAGCTTCTTCTTGCAATATTTCGGGCAGTTGATCGATATCAATCAAAAATGGATTTCTTATGAATTTATGGATTTCATCATTAGAAGGGAAAATATCTACAAAATTCAGCAGCCAGACCGTCCAAATGACTCATTATGTGTAGGTACAGACAAATTTCCAGTTTCTTGAGTATCATCCAGCATTGAGGAGTACTTTGGAAAAGCTGAGTAATTTTGCGGCGCGTGAGTATTTTAAGAATTTTAATAAAAAAGTTAACACAGCCGACTGAAACCGTCGCGCCCCCCCTTGAATTACCCCACGCCCCCCAAGTGGGGCGCGCCCTACTGGTTGGGAATCCCTGGGCTAGAGTATTCGACTTTCAGGTTCTTAGTGTGGTGGCGTTTGTATAGCAAGTTTATTTCTTTATTTTTCATCGTGAATTTGAAGCATATTGTGTTAGGTATACAACGTTATTAAGAAATAAAATTACGGGAAACGGGTTTCAATATTTGTCAAGATATTCCATACAAAAAAGTTTATACGGAATGGAATTTTTATTATTAAAAGTTGATTATTTACCATAAGCTCCACGCAAATCAAAATTGGATCAGCTTATATAAGTAAAGATTACCTATGGCAGCGACACGTTACAAGAATACAAGACGACGAAGAAGACTTTATACCCATGCAATAAAGTCGAATTCGCAAATGTGTCGGTTATTTAATTTTCCAACTACTGGGACGTATTGCTTGTTTTGTTTTGGCTACAACACCACACAACTCTTGAACTAAGGTCCCAAGGAAATAAATCTACAATGATATCCACTGTTCTTACACTTTTAATATTCTACGATGGATTTCTTCAAACATTTTAAGTTCGACGACTGTTTAACCACCATTTAGGTATAGCACTTAATTTATTTCACCTATATTAACGTACTTGTACCTACTATCGTAATCAAGCACGACTTAGGTACTATTACCAACCTACTCGTACATTTCCGCACGCCACATGCTTTGTTCCGCCTAGTTCCGTTATAGGTACGAGCTATCAAGGCTAAGGTGGAGCCGCCAGCCTTGGTTCTCACACTACACACAGCCAGGCTATTGTTGAGATCGCGAAAAGGATTCCAGCAAAATTCGAGAGTCGAGGCCTGCCAGTAAGCCTTTGACAAAGGACCAAAAGTATCGTCTAGCGGTTTCAAGTTTCATTTGAAGAACAAACTGAAATTTATGGAACTTAGTTGTTTGGCAACCTAAAAACTTTGTGCTTAATCAAAACCGAAACCTTTTGTAACAAAGTAAGTTAATGGAATAAATTCATTACGTATCTATAAAGACAAAAGCCGCCCCTTATCAAATTAAAATTCGTTAATCTCGTTTACTCTATGGTAGGGACTTTGCTTTAGGTAAAGCTTTTGCAAACTTGTTGATGGGAGTTAATGGTGTTCAAACCGCAGGCAGGTGCTGGACCCTTTCAACTCCGTTTGGTTTGGGCCGAAACCGAGAGGACACCATCGAAACGGAACCCCGCTCGACTTAACCATAAATGACTAAAGTTTTGTACTACTAGTTGCGGTTCTTGGACAAACTGCACGAACAAACTAATATAAGTTCTACTCCTATATGGCATCGTTTAGATGTATCGTTTGAAAGTGATGCTATCGCTTCGTTTACTGGCTGGAGTTTTAAAGGATCGTAGTCGTACAATACAGTAGATATACCTTGTAATTTACGCTAGATTGAATCTGTTTTAGAAAATGTTTTGGGCTTAGGCTAGTAGAGAATCCAAGAGGCTCTGTATTAGAAGTTTATTTCAATATTAAAATTTAAAGAACCATTTATACCAACAATGAATAGTTTAAATATTACCTCGTGGACGGAGCACATGAATAAGTAATGGCAACAAAAATATAACTTGCAAAAGAGTCGACGCGACGTCACCGAACAAGTGGGAACTTCACCGGGGCACTGGTCGCGAAGTTTTTGTGAAGTTTGAGGAAATTCTTGCAAATAATATGAATTAAAACAACTTTTAAAAACATTACCTTTCTGGGGCGGTTAGTGAATAAACAAGTATTTCGGGAAAACCAACAAAATTTCCATCATGCTACCTAATTACTTAACTTACAGTAGGATAAAATATAAAGATATACAAATAATAATAAAAAAATACCTATTTTGCGTATGTTAAGCAACACAAATAACCTAGAAGAGACATAAAGCACAGACTTTAGAGAAGTAATAAATCAATAAGTAAGTACCATCTCTTGTAAACAAGCCAAGACTCCGTGATAAAGCCTTAAAGGTGGTTGTTAATAATAGTAGATTGGTATTCACTAAAGTGGATTCCAATTTACGATTGAATCTATTGGGAATTTGAGCAAACTCAAAGGATCTACATTTCAAATATTTCAACTGCTGTGTTTACAATGCTCTTAGGTAAGCGTCCCTCGTTCAATAGAGAATTGATTTCAGCTGATAAGTAATACCTATATACCTTATAATTTTTGTGATACAAAACCAATCAACCACCAACTGATCGAATGAAACCGGTGGCGATGGCGGCGTTGTCAAAAACATTTGAACACTTATTAATGGCGCAGCAACATATTTTAATTTTTCTTTGTTACAGCATTTCGAACATAAAAAATTGAGTAGAACAAAATTCTTTTTTCAGTTAACAAATTACATCATGTGCCTTAAAGCATATGTTAGATTTAACTAGAGACACAGAGTTCTCACCATTCAGTAAGAGGTATTTATAACGTAGGATTTATATTAGTACAAATACTTAGTTAATAATCAAAATAACATACAACAATATTTTGAGAACTATGTATAGTGCTGTGAAATAGTGGGAGAATATAGTGTAGTGTTGAAATATTTTACACTGGATTGCATCTGCCTACGTAAAGTCGTACGAGCTCAGCAAGTTGGCTCGAGCCAGTTCACATTCACAAAGAGATTCCATCTACCATCAGTCAAGTATGCTGTTTGATGCGAGGTTTTACTGTATTTACTTACATTTTTACTGAAAATCTTTACTTTTTGATGTAACCATAGTTTAGACATAGTAATTATATTTATCATTGGATTTTAGAAACTTATTCAGGCATTTTGGTCTGGGCATTTGTTCTCTCATGAATTCGAATGAGCTAATAGAAAAATGAAGGAGCAATTTGTTTTACATATAAATATTTTTTCTTAACAAAGCGAACTACCTATAACAAGATCTTGCTCTGATCTTGTGGAAAACTTTAATGATGTTGAATTACCCATGCCCATGGAAAAAACACACCGAAGCGAGAGAAAATATAAAATGAACATCTGTTGTACCTACCTCTATTGTTTGTCTGTTTGTGTTAGTTAGTTTTAGTTAGCCTGGTGTGTCCCATAGCAATGTTTTGTTTTATCTTACAAATTAATCTTTGCTTGGGGATAATAACAACTTTATTAAGCTCATTTAATTTATGTTTTACCTTGCGCTGTAACAAACTTAATGAGGGAAGGAAGCTACAGCCAAGAAAGATAGTAGTTTTATAGATTTTTTATACTTTACTAGGGGTCCGCCCCGGCTTCGCACGGGTATTACACGTTGGGTTACATTATTGAAGTGCTCATAAGGATCGCAAACTTTTTTGAAAAAACTCTATAGCCTGTGTTCATTAGGAATAACGTAGGATTTTAATGGTGAATTAATTTTTCAAATTATTTCAGTACCTAGTTTCGGAGCCTTTTCAATTCAAACAAACATTCAAAATTTTTCTCCATATCATGTTAGTGTAGTAGATTTTTCTTATTTCAAAATAAAAACGTTCGTACTTGGAAAATTAGATGACCTCCTATACTTTATATAGGTACTTATACAGATTTTTTGTGAAAGCGCTGAATAATGTTTTATTCTTCAACGTGTTGAGGAGCTAATTTAATAAAAAAGTGTTGATTAGGTAAATTATTCGATCCTAGTATCAATATAATGATTTATTCAGTATTTTCATTTGTAATATACATACATACAGTGGACAACCCTTTGGGGCGTACTGCATATCGACTACCTATGGTTTATTTGTTGGTTTATTTAATAAGCTAACACAACTTTTCAAAACCAATTTAACCAGTTACATCAAGAAATATAATTTATAATCATAATTACCTATTTTAAAGTGTCTGACGATTCAAGTGTATGAGATGGAGATATTTAGTTATCGCAATGAGAAACTCGCTTCAACTTTATAGAGCTATACCAAACTAACAACAACGATATCGCCGAGGACATCCGCAGCTCATACTATCTAGCTAGCTTGCAAGATTTGTGAGCTTCAGGAGGTATCGGGTAAAACGTGTGCATGCTATCTTCATCGCTTGAACTTACTACCCTATGGTAGTAAGTTTGAAATAAAGTTGTATGACTTTGCGAAATGCAACCATGCATGGGGAGATAAGGTGAAACGCGACCACTTGTCTTCATCCCTAACGCTGGGTTTTGCAATTTCATTTGTAAACTACACAATTTACTGTTGGTGGAATAATAATAATGTTTTTTAGGCCCGAGCAGCTAGGGATTCGTTTCATTAAAACTTATAGATGGTAGCAATGGTATGTAGTTCCTAGAATTTTTCTATTACATTTCTCCGAAGTAGTCAAACAAATGTTTCATTAAATATATGTTCATACTAAGGTAACTTAATTAATTCAACTTAACAGTAAGGCATAGAGTTTAGATAACAGCTAATTTATCCTCCAATAAAATCCTACTATGAGAAAAACATCTACAAAATAAGAAACATTTCGAAATGACTAGTTATACAGGTTTACGTACAGTAGGTAGGATATGTACCAAATGTAAATGTAATATTCATAATAAAGTGTAAAATAAGCTTGTCTTGAGACTGATTCTCACAAAAGGCAAGTAGCAATGTTCAGATTAATTACACATTCAGGTATTGTGCCGTAGCACTGATATTTAGTTTCAAGCCTGTATTTCCGTACCATCCGCCAGAGGTTACCGCGTTTAAGCATTTTCGGAGCTAAATTTTTGGGACGTGATATGCCCAAGGTATGCTGTAAGTAATTGTCAAGTAGGGTAGCCTGGCCTTACAGGTCACACAATTTGGAGTATGTAGACCTTTCAAAGTTTAATCTATTCTGTGTGGACATTTTGCGGTGCAAATCTTGCTTAATCAGTCTAATGTACTTGTTTTTTTCTGGTTTAGGTACCTAAAGGTAAATGTAGAGTAGGTACTAGTAAAGCGTTTTTATTTAAGCTCCCCCAGGCGTTCATTTGCTTAAGCTTTAGATATAATTTCTTGAAAAAATGGATTGAGTTTCCATTTCCCAGTGCATAATGCTTTTAGCTAATGCCAATTCAATTTAATGCTGTGTCGGTGTGAAATGCCAGACGTACAGATATATTTCTTTATTATTTTATGTTATTTTCGTATAGGTATGAGCTGTATCTAGACTTTTTTAAATACTTTAATTTGCCTTTAATACAGTTTCTTGTGAAGCTACGAGACGTCTCCCACAATGTTAGCTATAATATTTGTATTTATACTATCTACTTGCAATAGGTAATGTATTCTAGCAACTAAGATTCTAAGCATCTCTTCACTATGTGAAAGAAAAATAATTATATTTTATTTAGTATTTGAAAATAATTTAAAAAATTGTACTTTACGTTCGCAAAGTACCTACATTTTTTTTAGTTTCAAAAACTTGAATAGAAGGATAGATTTTCGGTAGATCGTGGTTAAACTTTAGAATCATAGTAGGTAACGGAACATGAAAGCTATCTAAGTCGGTCAAGTGAAAATAGGGCTATTTTGAAGCGACTAAGCACAGCTTGCTTTGCAGCTCAATGGCGGCATTGTGAGCTATCCATCCCCCTGAATGGGATGAAGTGAACCTAACGTTAGAGATACATACATAGACTCTGCGCTCTTATATTACTGTCTGCTACAAGTCCTTTTCCAATCTAGGTACTTATTTCTATGAAAATTCCTTTAGGTACTGCCCTTGCTGTACGGAACACATTGCCAGTCACAGTTAGGCGTGCAGAATCACTACCAATACTCAAGGGTAAAGGAACACGATTTCTCCTTCTGTAACCTTCTTCCCTCAATAAAATGGAGATAGGCTAGGATTCAGGTATTTTTGTAATGTAAGTAGTTATGGGTATTATTATGTAAAATATTTGGTAAGTTATTTGCATTTTTTAATTTCTATTAGTTACATATCACAGTCTACATATCAGATTTATCACATATTTTTAATTTTGTTAGTTATTTTTTTTGTTAAGAGTGCAATATAGAATTCTTTACGTATCTATTTATTATACATTTTACATCATACATTTGAGCTCTATTACTCGGTTCTAGAATCCAAGATAGTTTGTGTAACCACTGACATTATACACAAACTGATAACAATAACAGAAAACAAAAGGTTATATAATAAATATATATAATAATGTAATAAATCACAACGATCAAATACTTCAATAACGGCTTGTAGTACAAGTAAATATACTCGTAAAAGTGCAAATACGAGTTTAATAAAAGGATGAATTCATGAATGTAAACTGTCAACGAAAACAAAAATTGTTTTTGCGCTTCTATGATTTGCTCTTCGCAGTATTTTCTACGTTTTCTCTAATTTTTTTACAGCAACATTTGTTTTATTTATAAAACTAAGTAAAGATAATAATTTTCATGAATTTATAATACCCTAACCTACATTATCAGATTGAGGACAGTTAGAATAGACAGACCATTATGTTTAATCTAAGCAAATGCTAGCCCTTTTTACTAATGCTGTATAATTATTGATGAGGTAAAAAGGCCTGAAACTTATATGAATAGGGTACCACACTTAGTGAGGCTTAACTTTACAAATAACGCACCACGATATTTTAATGGATTTATAAAATTGGCCTACAGCAATTTGCTGAGAATTAACCTTTTTAACGCTACGAACAAAATTAGGTCACAGTTTACATATTTTTAAGCGCTTGTCATACTCCCCCATCCATAGGTAATGTATGCAAAATGCAGTTTTTTGATAAGGTGGTACTTACATGAAAGTACTTGTACAACTTTCCTGTGACCCCGTGGCATTTCGGCATTCACTTGCCTGCAGCGGAACACCTCGCCGCGCTACTTTTTGTACTAACAGATTTATATCTTCCGTTACTTCACTACTTACAGCTCTTTTTCACAAAACTATCTGTGCACCGGTTTTGCACTAACAAAGAAATTGTTGAAATGCTATACCGCTCGCAGACGATACTCTGCAATCAGTAAAGGAGCAAGGTTTCTTGAACTTTTTCAGAATTTAGCCAGTCGTAACAATACATCATAGAACAATAATATATCATTATCAGCTAATTCTAGACTACTGTTAAACGTAGGGTTCCCATAATGAGCGCCATAACGCCCTATCTAGGGCATTATTTACTGTCGCCTTATTAATATAACAATATCGTTTGATGGTAAAAACAAGCTGGCGAAAAACGAGTTCTATCTCGAAAATTAAATCGCCATCGAACTTTTATTTTCATATTCTATTCCGAGCTCTTTCCGCGATCCTTTGTTTTGTTTATTAATTTGTCTATCGATTGAGAACATAGGTACGTTTAACAATAAAATCAAAGCGATGATATCATTGTTATATTTGCGGAATTCCCAGTTGTTATTTCAAGTCCGATACATCCTATTCATTTCTATTCTTTGCTTTTTATTTGTACGTTATATCTCTCGTTCCTTTTTCGTTCTTAGTACGAACATTTCTGGCATGGAATGGTTATTGTGAATGAAAAGAATCATCAGAAGTATAGTTGCCTTGTAACTTTTGAACCTTATGTCCAGACAGTAGAGTTCAAATGTGATAAAGCAGCCCTTTGTTGGCGTCGCACGACTACTCAGGCAGGCATTGTAGCACGCTTTTAGCAATACACTCGTTTCACGTACCTACTGGCCGGGCTCGTCAACATCAAAGGATATTTTTTTGCTACAAACCTGTAAACCTCTTTTTGACAGTGAACGAATGATTTCGCTCATCTTTCGAAAAACGAATTCGAGGTCAAAAACTAATTTCTTTTCGAAAAAAGGAGCCCTTCACGCATTTGTTTTAGCGGAAAACATAGCAAGGACACCTGCTTATATAGTCAGCTTCGATCGTATTAACAAATTCTTTCTTCTGATCACGGCTGACTAATCTGAAAGGGAAAGAACAGGTGCCAACCAAACCTACCTAATCTTATACGTGGTCCCAGAATTTTTGTTATCAAACGGGTTACAAAAATTCTATGAAATATTGCTGGAAAATATTTTACGAAACACGAAGTACATCCTGTCTTAGAAGACCTAAAAAATCTTAAAGTTTCGATCCGACCAGCCCATTACTCTATTTTGACTCACTGACTAAGAGTTTGACGCTTTCACCGAATATAATTTGTCAGAAAATATAAAGTTGCATTTTCATTATCTCGTATCTGAAATCGAGCACCTGTCCATTATGTCCATATGGGTGGGGGATGTAAAGCAAATATTGATTCATATTATATCATTGTTTCGAAAGGTAGATTCAGATTGAAACTGTCTGATGTTAAAGCAAAATTTATCAACCTTTTCGTTTTTATCGTGATCCGTAACAAAATAACAGAAAATGTTTAACTTTAAAATATTTGTTGCAGTTTTTAGCAGAACCTTACACTAATTAGTCGCAATTACATAAATTGCTCTGCTGCCGCCATTTTCCATGTAAAGTAGGAGTACCTACAGCCCACACATTCAGCCTGCTAGTTTTTCTACCAGGATTTCGATGAACTTTTTTCTATTTTCATTACAAATCCACTCAACAGCAAAAGCAACGATCTAATTGGTCTAGTCTAGTACCTTTAAGCGAGTAAACTAATCTTAGAAGTATTTTATAGTTTCCTGTGGGATAAGATCATCTAAATTATCCGAAAATTATAGGTTGTGGGTCATTTACGCACAAACATTGAGCCTTTTCTCAGATCTTGTAACAAAAAATTTTTCTAAGATTTGTTCACTCGCCCCAAAACCAAATAAGTTTAGAGGAACTTTGTTACAGCCAGCCAAATCGCTATCAAGAGAGTCATATGGAGATAGTGAACACGACTTTTATTAATTCCAAAATCAAGAGTTGAAAATTGCAGCTCGCACATGCTACCTAGATATCCGGGATGCGCCTAGGGTCGAGCTAGGGCGGGGGCGGCGGTAGGCGGGCGGGCGTACCTACTCATGCATCACAGACATTATTGCCTTATTCTGGACACGTATAAAATCTCGTAGCTAGCTTCTGATTCTAATATTACGAGAAGAATGTCGGCTTGACTGTCAGTCAGTTGACGAATGAAGGAAGCTTGTGGCGGAAATAATCCACGAATATTTAGTGGCGCTTTAGGAAATGATTTCGGATAACCTACTCATAACATCAAAGGAATTGTATAAAGAAATGGTTTAACAATTCTGAGTTACTTGTACTAGCTTCGCTTGTAGAGTAAGTTTATCAAAAAAAAACTCTTATTTCTTTAATAAGACGGTCAACAACCACTTACACTATTAAATTGAATTAAGCTCTACGAGTATGTAGCCTTAGCTTCACAAAGGAAATAAATTCCATCATTATTTTAACCCATTTACAAATTGTGCTAAAAAATCTTAAACGGCGTGTGTCCACCGCCGCGAAACTTAGTTGCAGAAGTAAGGCAGCAAAAAAAAAGAAGCAGCAAATTGGCTTTAGTCTGTAAATGTTATTATTTACTTGAATTACATTCTGCTGAATTTAAATTATTTTTAAACTAACCTAACCTAACCTAAGCGGAGCTTGTCTTATGGGTATTGTTGTGGGTGGTACTAGATGTCGGATACAATATATTTCATAGATATATATATTAGACATAAAAATTACCAGAACACCCGGAACAAATATCTGCAGATCGTACAAACATTTGTCCCGAGACGGGAATCAAATCTGCAACCTCCTGCACAGACGGACTTCACCCACCTTCACCCACCGCGCCACAGAGGTCGTCTATATAAACATCCATATTTTTATGTTTACAGCGCAGAATTTCTTGAAGGTACCTACGTAAACAAAAACATTTGAAAAGTTCTGCGGAAGTCATTGCGAAAGTTTTCGCTGAAATTGTCAAACTTACATAAATAAAAAATTAAGGAGACCTAAGTACAAACCAACATAAAATGAAACAAACTTCCCTGAAAATATTTAACCCATCTTTATTTTAATGTGTTTATCATTATTGTTTCACTCCCAAATTAATTAACTAGTAGTGCAAACTTAGATTGCAACGTTTAATGAGTCTATGATTTATTCGGTTTAAAATATAATAAAATCCCTAACAAACAACATTGATTATCCTTATTAGTTAATTAGCCAAGAAAACAAGGGCCCCGTAAATAAGTATCTTTTATGGCAGCAGGTGCTCGTTGGATAAACCGAAACTTGATATCTATTTCAAACATTCGTATAATACTTCGTTAATATTTATTTTATCCAATTGAAGTTATCTTAGGTTTATTTCTAAAAGCTTTCTTGTTTGTTTGAAATCTTGGGATATCATCAACAGGCGAGGGTCTGGACCTTATCAATTGTTCTGCTCTATGAGCATGAAAGTACTTGCCTTTGAAGATAACAAGGCTTTCGTTAAATTATGTTTATTTAGGTTTCAGTTTTCAGTTTCGGCGCGGAGTTTACCTACTGACGCTTTTCCAAAACATAGTACACATAAGATAATGTTTGGTTTTGTAAGTATTAGGTACCAATCTTTAGTTACGAAAAGGGCGACCCCGACGCAAGTTCAACGAATTATTGGATAACAATTCGCTGATAATTTAAGCGGTACCTAATGCCCCAGCAAAAGTTATAGTTTTATTCAAAGCCAAAGCAAAGTTTATGACAAATCGAATCCAAAGTGGTTTGCTCAATCAAATAAAGTACATACCTACCAAAAACTCAACAGGTTGTGTTCCTTATAAAGTAAAGTTTTCATCCGAACAAACCGACGACGTCGCGAATGTTTCGTTCAAACTTGTAAACAAACATTCCTGTCTGATGAATAATTTTGCGGCTATTCAGCAACTTTATCGCAACTTTTGCTAGTTTTAAATTTTTCGGCAAAGTTCGAGCGTAAACGTTAGCGAAGGTCAACTTATTGGTTAAGGCTTACCTTGTGAAAGAGAAGAGAGATTGATAGGGTCCAGTCGCCTTGTTGTTTCAGGTCGCGGGAGACCGAGGAGGCAGTGGAGGCGGGCGGGGCGTGCGGCCGGCGCGGTGTCGCGGCGGCACTACCGCGCCCGCCGCTCGCCGCCCGCCCAGCACCATACCACTGAATTCCTTGCTGTGATTAATAGCCGGCCCACCTGCGGAGCCTTTTGTGTACCGCCGTTACTATAAACAATTTTATTTAAGTGCTGAAAGCAGATGTCATTTGTTACTCATTTACTTAACAGATGTTCAATATTATGAAATGTTGATGTAACTTTGTACGGTATTTATAGGCTTAGTATAAATCTACGATACTATGATAAGCACTTAAATAAATACTATTTATTGTATTTCTTTATATTTAAGTGCCACCGTCTATAGTTTTCCTTCATCTCGAAGAGATCGCTCATAGCGATAAGGCCGCCCTTTATACTTCTTCTACTTTGAGCATGAATGTTTGTAATAAAGTACCTATTTTCCATTCAATTCTCTTCTTAGCCACATTATATGGGTAGACTTTATCTTCATAGAAGGAAAAAAAATCCATTGTTCTTTTAACCATTGAAACCATTTATTTCTTTGCAAATTGTGATACATAAAACGCAAACATAGGAACATAATTTAATTATCTTTTGAAATATTTGAAAAAATTATGGATGACATCCTATTTAAAATATCAAAATCAAACTAAAATCTCATAGTATGTGGAGACTTTAATATTAATATTTTAGAAGTGTACTCCTTAAGTAGTAGATTAATTAACTTATTTAACTCCTATAATCTAAGGCCACTATTTTTGGAACCCACTAGAATAACTGAAACCTCAGCAAAATGTATAGATAATATGTTTGTTTGCTTAAATGATAAAATTGTTAGAAAAAATATAATAAGCAACGTAAAATCAGACCACTTAGGTCAAATAATCAAATTAGAAATTAAAGTTTAAAATAATAATTGTAAAAAGAAAATAAAATACATACCTGTGACCACCAGTCGATTTGAGCGGTTGAAATTTGATTAGAATTCTAAACCATCAGCTTCTTACTCATACAAAAACCCAAATGAGTCTTATAGCAGCTTTTTTAATAAATTCACCAATGCATTCAATACAATATTTACACCCAAGTCGATTGTGGTCTCAGAAAAACTTAACTTTAGTGAGTGGGCAACAGTAGGTACCTATACATAAGAGTAGGCAAACTTTATATGAACTGTATAATGAAAAACAATACAATTTTAGTCTTGAGTTCAAAGAAAAAGTAAAAAATTACTCAAAAATGTTCAGAAAAGTTTGGCAAATCAAATGGCAAAATCTAATTATATAAGCTCAAAAATCAGAAATAGTGAAAATGTAATAAAATCGTCATGGAAAATAATAAATAGTGAGACTGGAAAGGTCAGTACTTACGATAATGATTATAACTTAAAGATTAATGATTGCTCAGTCAAAAATGATGTTGACGTAGCCCAAGCATTTGAAAACTTTTTTACTGACATTCCAATTTCTACTACAAAGTGCTTAAACTCATCTCAAGTTATCGATGAGTCATTGCTTAGAGAAAATGTACACAAATGCAAAAATAAATTTAATTTCAATCCTGTCAATGAAACTAATATTAAAAAAGCTTTTAATCTATTAAATCTAAAAAAAACTGCAGATCTCTGGGGCATTTCCGTTAGACTTATTAAACCATTGATTGATACACTTGCACCAGATCTAGCTTTTATATTCAATGAATCCATTGACTGTGGCATATTTCCTGATCTAATGAAGCATAGTAAAATAATTCCTTTGTTTAAATCGGGTAGCAGGTCTGACCCCACCAACTTTAGACCAATATCAGTATTGCCAACATTCAGCAAAGTTTTTGAAAAACTTATTTTACACCAATTGCTTAGGCATTTCGATGGCAATGGCCTGCTTCATTGTAGGCAATTCGGGTTTACTCGCGGCAGGTCTACTACTGATGCTGGCGTAGAGTTGATATCGCATATTTTTGATGCTTGGGAGAAGTCGCAAGATGCTTTAGGCGTTTTTTGCGACTTGTCAAAAGCATTTGATTGTGTACACCATGAAACATTAATCAGGAAACTGCATCATTATGGAATAAAAGACAACTCTTTGGATCTTCTTACTTCATACTTGTGTGACAGGATACAAAGAGTTGATATTTATGGGTAACGGTATTCGGGGTCTGTAGTAACAATGGGTGTACCGCAGGGGTCTATCCTCGGTCCTTTCCTATTTCTAGTTTATATTTAGTTAAGAATAATCACAAGATTGTATTGTTTGCTGACGATACTTCACTAATTTTTAAAATGAAACGTAAAAACACAAATTTCGACGATGTGAATAATGCAATCTCAAAAGTAGTCGATTGGTTTAGCGTCAATAATCTCCTGCTTAACGAAACCAAAACGAAATGTATTAGATTTACTCTACCTAATGTAAAGCAGGTTATGGCCGATGTAAAGGTAAAAGAGGAATCCTTAGAAATAGTAGAAAGTACTGTATTCTTAGGAATAACCTTAGATAGTAAACTTCAATGGGGCTCACACATAGATAAGCTATCGAAGAGACTTAGTTCTGCAGCGTATGCAGTCAAAAAAATCCGTCATCTTACAGACGTTGATACTTATAGACTAGTCTATTTCAGCTACTTCGTCCCAGAGAATCCTTGCGTGAGAAATTTAAAGAAATAAACATAATGACAGTAACATGTCAATATATTTATGAAAATTTGATGTACACTCATAAAAATATCAATAATTATTAAAAATAGCGATATACATAATTTAAATACTAGAAATAAGAACAAACTGGCTGTGCCCACTACTAGGCTACGTAAGGTTAATGTATCTTTTAAAGGGCAATGTATACGCTTCTACAACAAAACTCCAAGTGAGTTGAAAAAATTATCTATAAATAAATTCAAATGGATTGTCAAAAATATCCTTTGCCAAAAGGCTTACTATAAAATATCAGATTATCTAGACGACAAAAAAGTTTGGGACGAGTTATGCTCCAACTCTAAAACTAACAATCTAACAAGGGAAAGGTTTCTTGTTCGCTTCTTTACTTTACCTTAAAAATATTGAAGTGAATAATTAATCAAAGTGATCACTTTATTTCCCATTTTAGTTCTTATTTAACTTGTATTTTGTGACGTGTCCAAGTGTCCTGTAAGGTCTAAAGGAAATAAAGCACTTTGATTTTGATTTTATTAATCAATGAAAAATATACAATACATTCACAATTATAATCATATTAGATAATAAACTTTAAATACTTACCTAACAAATTTTAAATATTCTTTATTTGTAAATACAATATTATTCCATTTTATATTTTTATAAATAATGTCAATTCAACGCCATTTCATTAAAAAGTGATTATTTTTCGATTTACTTACAAACCTACTGTTTAAACTTAAAATATGAAAGTTATTATATAATTCAGCGTAACAGCACATTTATAGGATTATCTCGTATTACCAGACAGCAACGTAATCTCATAAAGTAATCCCTTTGAAATCGGTGTATGATGTAGGCACATTTATGTATTAAGTAAGTCGGTACCTAATAATAACGGTAGGTAGACCGAGGATGCGGAGATAAAGGTTTATTATTATTTATTATGTTTGTTAAGGGCTTTAGACATGCCGTTATTAAGGCTTTTGGGTAAACAGAAACATAGAACACGGAGGCTAATAAATAATAATAATAAATGATAATACCTAATGCTGGACAATCCAGACAGCATCATCTAGCCCAAGCTAAGCATCTTGTGTTATGGGTACCTACTAGATGTCTGATATATTGTCTTTTTTATTAGGTACTCTTTCTTACTCGGAAAGTAGGTCTGAAGCTGGCTGTAGAGCGGGTCCAAAATGTTAAGTACTAGTCCCTCAAACTATTGGCGCTCTCGCTCGGGCTCCAAACGTCTCGGGACTAAATAAGTTACTTCAAACCCTAGGGTAACAATGTACTATTGTTATGTTCAATAAAGCAATGGTGTACAATAAAGCATTTTTGTATTGTATTGTAATCAGGAGCCACAGCAGTGGCAATGCAAGTCGAGTAGACAGCCGACACCTGGAAGCCATTTTTCGAACCATGACGACCTTGAGACACTTTTCAGATATCTTTATCCAAATTATTTCAAAGATTTTATCCTGAACATTGATCTTATCGATTGGTAGAATAAAACAAGAAGTGCCCATTTTATAAAATTTTAGCGATTCCCGGGTATAAACCTAAATTTATATCTTATTTATGGGTTTAAAGTGTTTCCATTCGGGACCTATAAATACTTTAAAGTGTATCTTTAGTAGGTATTACATAAATAATGTGCTGTAGTTTTAAATTAGTGTTATTATCAGGGATCGGAATAGGTAGTTTTTAAGTACCAAATGACGTCATACACGCTAGAACGATAGCTTAGTATGGATATGTCTCATAATCTCGAGATTCATATACTAAATTAATCCCGATATTCTTCAATTTATTTACGTAAGTATTTCGATTACGAAACATTTATTTTTATTCCAAAAATATAATAATTTATATTATTATAATAAAAAAAGTGATTGATTCCGCAGGGGTATTTTAATTCGTCGGAAAGGCCTACGGATTCGATATCAGAAACATGTGACGAAGAACGGTATTTTAAACTGTCGGATTCGAATACTTTTGACATTCTAATTCGAATCCATGCTATGCGAGTTTCCGACAGCGTATCCCTGACGGAAACGATTCCGCCAATAGTTTTTGTTCGTGTTTACATAAAATTTAAGGCTCAATTCAAGGATAAATCGTAGCTATTAATAGAAACGAGAGAATATGAGAGGAATCTATTTAATCGTGATGATTTTCTGCCTATGATTAATTTTTTAGGTTAGGTACCTACCTACCTATCTTTGTTTACAAAAAATGTAAACAATACGATTCAAGTCTTATTTTGCTATTGAATAAATAGAACATAATACATTGATTAGTTGTTTCTTTCATAATTTAACAGCTTCTATTTGTTTAACTTGTATTATTATCCCTAGCAAAGTAAACAAAAAAAAATTAAAATCAATAAAAGTTGCGACCTTGAAAAAAGTATTTCCAACATTGATTCAAATTTTTGACAAAAACTTGGTTTGAAACCTAAAGTATTGTTTTTACACAAAACATTCTTCAGGGATATATATATAAGAAAATATGTTTTAAGGCTCTAAGAACCTAGTTTTTGTAACTAGAACACTACATAATGGTATCGTAGACACTGAATAAAAAGTAATAATTACAAAGGCGATTTTTATGATTACTTCTTCATCCTTGATTATAAGCTACATTTGCGAAAAGCCTGGTCAAATTGGTAACACTTTTCTCCATCGTAATGGTAAAAAAGAAGTTGAAGTCATGTTTACGAAGTATATTTGAACAATTAAATATCAATGTGAATGTGAACGAGTGTTTAGCATAGGATCACAATGATTTAGTGATTGATTTTGTTTCTTGATTTTTCTTGAAGCAAATTTAACATACCATACCTAATCAAAAAATACCATAAAATATTCCATATAATAATTTATACTAGTTTCTACCATTTCAAAACAGTCTCCGTAAATGCACATTTTCCATCAAGCCGCGGATTCGCTTCGGATACTTTCGATTCTCTATCCGAAACGAAATCAAAATAGCGTTTTATGGATTCGACGGAATCGAATTCAAATCCGACGTTTTTCAATAGGAAACGAATCGAATGAATTAAAATACCCCTGCTGAACGGTATGTCGGATAGCGGTTTTTGTTTCTCAACACAGCGTGTAGCCGTAGAGTTTTTTATTTCTCTTTCTATTGTCTATATTCCTGCCTTGTAGCAGGCGGGGTGCGGGGTGGACGTTGCGGGGCGAGGGGATGACCAGTTTGAAAAGAGGATATATAGGTACATTTTTGTTCACTCGTTTGCTTCGGTGCGTTGAGTGTGCTTAAATTATGAAACCACGCCAATCAAGTCACAAAACGTGGCTTTAATTAGCTTTATTGAAATTGAAATATCAAAACCATTTTATCAATCCCGATTCAGGGATTAAAAAGGCATATCCATGTTATGTTATCCTTGGCTTTTTACGTCATTAGGTACTTAAAAACTCTACCTATTCCGATCCCTGGTTATTATCTAGCTTAGTTTTATAGGACGCCTTTTTGTTTTGGTTTCTACATGCGTGATTGGCAGGTAGATAATGCCATCGGCATTATGCCCACCTTTTGTATGATTGTATGTGTGCAATAAAGTGTTGAAATAAAATAAAAATAAGTACCTATCGGTCGGTATACAGGATGTCGCAACAGGTAGGTACATAAAGACAGGGTCGGGTTATAGGATACCCAATAATTTGATATCATAGTATACAGTTCGCTACAAAACAGAAAAGACCAAGGACGGCATTATTAAAATAAATGTACGTAGTGTCGTGAAGCGTAATTTGAGGAAATAAATAAGCCCGCCATTAGCGGGGCGGCCCGAGGAAAGTTTCTCGAGGTACGTTTCTATTAATTAATTCGAGATATCCGTTTGTCTTCTCTCGAGAGCGTAATGAATAGAGTCAATTATTATGACAACTGCAGCAAGCATCTTGGGAACACTTCCAACTGGTATTGATATGGATCAGTTGAGCTACCTGTAGTTTGTTCGCAACAGTCTGCAGTTAGCTCAATTGTTTCAATTATAAATACTAGCTTTTATTTAATTAGATAATTGTAATTTAATTTTTTGCCCAATTAAAAAAAAATACAATTGCTATTCCTGAACTAAAAACATACTACTATATTATTACAAACCTACTACTATTGAAGATAGTTAAGGTTAGCTATCTTACCTATACAACTAAAATAATGGCGACGGTAGAATTGGCCAAAAGCAAGATATTTCGTTTCAACCTTCAAGAATAAAATCATAAGGTCCCAATTCTGAAAAATTGTAGAAGGTGAGTAAGAGCTTCTTACAAGGAAAACCCTCAAAAATACTTTTACAACAAAGTAAATAGATCTTCAATACAAACAAGAACCTTTCGATCAATGTTGATTGATTCCACGTCGCATGATTTAGTAGAGACCCTTCGCATAGGAGCCCTGAAGGGTCCGTTGCTATGCTTCAGGTCGTATCTTGGAAAACAATACGACAGACTCGCATATAAACAACCTAATCACTGTCGCCTCACGATACCGCCCGTCGAAACCGACAAACTGCCTATATGCTGTCGAACTGATAAGGGGATCTACGTTATTATGAAGCCGCGCGGAAATTGAATTTCTTTCCAATACTTCGGGGAAAATAATCATGGGTAATGCTGATAACAAGTCTGTATGCATGATATGAAATGTTATTGAAGGCTCATAGCGTAGGCAGACTGCTGTTATCAGGTTCTTAGGAAAAAATCGTGCTGATGTAATTGATTGACCGGAAAGTAGTTAACATTTACTACCCTCGTTAATAGGGATGGATTTTTACTTAACCTACAATCAATTATGTATTTAGAAAAAAGCAGAGACTTAAAATTTATAAATACCAGAAAGCTTATTGAGGGGTTCATAGATGATTCGACAAGTGCGAGTGTAACTCGCGCGCCGAAGGTTTCGAACTTTTGTCAATTGTGAATACAAAGACCAGATTATTTATGACTAGTACCAGTTACTTCAGATAAGGAAGTACCTAGGTAGGCGCCTATTGGTAAATTCGACTCTTTTCAATATATCTCAATAACTATGAAACTTAGACACAATTTGGTCATGGTAATAGTACCTACTTTTTATTTTGTATGAGGTACCTACCTAAAGATGAATTTTTCTATGTCCAGCTGTGGACTAACATACGCTAATGACGATGATAATTATTGTGTTGGTATAACTTATTCACACTTATAAGGTGCCAACTATCAATCCATAATCAGGTTTAGTCTTGGGTGATTGATGATAATAAACCAGAAAAGGTTTCCCCTATTGGAAATTTTAATTATCACCAAATGCAGCTCTGTTATTTCTTCTTAATTTTGTTAATTTTATTAATCCGGTTCCTTATTCCATATAATATCGGATCAATCCAAGTCAAGACACTAATAAAGGCTCTATACCAAAGCTACTTTCCTAGAGATAATAAAAACAGGACGTGAAAATAACCTTGTCTGTTGCTAGGCATTTAACTGAGACTTACGGTGTAGCTTATTACCTAGTTATAGGCAATATTCGTGCGTGTACAGCGTTCAAGAAACCGCAGCAGGTACATTTACTCTGCTCAGGATATTAATTTGCTTCGTACGGAGCGCTACAATACGCCTACATAGACCGCTCTAACCGTATTGCATGCTCACATTCACAATGGACTAGATATATTGTCTAGGTACTTGGGGCCGAATTATGGCTTTACTATGAGAATTAGTACCTATATTCGCAGAATCGTCTATAGATGAATGAAACTGTAGATAGTGAGTGCGGTGTCATTTGCACGGAGAGATTGTTAATTTCCTTATAATACTTTCATTTACCTATACTAGATACTCCCCCATCTGTAGTTTCTTTCTTAAAAGGTTAAATGTAAAAATGTGTCATTCTGATACGATTGTTATTGAAGCGTTTAATTTAGTGGAATTAATGCCCTTATTGATATGTAGGCTTAGGATATGTAGTACAGTCGAACAAGTCCATTGAAAATTTTCATTGATGGGCCATGTAATTAATGGATCTTATGGTTATCTTCAAGTATGTCACTGTCCTAGGTACTATTCTAATAAAGTCATATTCATGTCTATGTAACTACATATATAGACATGATTTAAGAATTTTTTGGTAAATTTTCACTAATGATAATTTGTTGAAAGAGACTACTTATTTACAAAAATTCTAACTTAAAATACTTAACTAACATAATAGATGATGCTTGTAGACTTTACATTATATCATTGTCTTTTTAATGTTTCGAGATCGGTTACGAAACCCTTATGGTATCGCTTAGTCTGTTCTGTTTTTCAATTATTTCTAAAATCTTACTAACTATCGCAGTGAATGAAATTTAAAATAAAAAAACATTTCGTGCGCACGAATGTATAATTATTTTAATTTTAGTTTCATGAAAATTAAATTTTCAGTAGCTATAACTATGATGACGAAATTTTAAGAGACCAACGAGGTCAAGTGTGGTATCAAATATTAGTATCATCTCAAAACAGTTTTTGAAAATTTCTGTAGGTTTAATACATTTTGAACCATTTCGAAAAATGTCGTAAACTTTACCTTTAGGTACTATTGGTACATACATATACATAGGTCTCCCCATCAGCGCCATAGCACCCTGTCTTCAGCTTGTGGCATCCAGCATCTGCCGCAGTCTTTCGCAGATCGTCATCCCACCTGGCCGGAGGGCGTCCTACACTGCGTTTGCTGAATAGTGTGGGAGTGTAAGTAACATGCTAACAGTTTTAAACATTAAAACATAACCTACCTAATTACTTTTAAGCACTTTGTTAACCAAATAGAAACTAATTTTGGAAAAAAAAACTTTCACATTTTACACAACTATATTTATTTTATACATACCTACCAATACAGTTCATATAAACTTGTGCAGACCGTACAAAAATTGTCTAGAGACGAGAATCGAACCCACTGCGTCGCATGTAGCTCGTCGCTTCGTCGACCGCACTACAGAGGTCGTCCAAACGTTTATTTCACGACTGCGAGTATTTACGACCCAAAAAACAAGGGTCAAGAAATGTAGCTTGTAACGCTCGATACTACGTAGCCATCCATCTTGTCTGTTATTTCACCTGAACTACCTAATAACCGGCGTGTAATCAAATCGTTTAAGTCGGATTGACCGCCCTCCGAGGCCAAACGCCGCTCTAATTGTTACCCCATTCCGGAAATTAATACCCCTATTGTGCCGTGTGCGTTCGCCCAGCAAAAAGTATCGTCTTTTCAAGAATCGAATGATGCAGATAATTTGTGCCCTATGTCGTGTAAATGTGCCCAAAATTTTAAATTTGTGCCCCCAAGGGCTGCAGAGTTATTTAGGAAAATCTGATTTTGCTGCACGAACGTTCGCCCAGCAAAACTTTTTTTAAAAAAAGGGTATAGCTGTATTTTAAATATGCAAAAAGATAGCTTAAATACTAGTGTAAATGTGCCGTAAAAGCAAAATTTGTGCCCCTAAAGGTTTTAGAGATATTTAGTTTTTTGCTGGGCGAACGTTTTGGTGATTTCTATATCTCGGAAACGGCTGAACGCACAGTCATAATTTTTTGTTCCTACAGATACGGTAAATTTGTGCCATTTGTGCCGTAATTTTCATTAACATGAGCAGCATGGTTCAGGAGCTATTATTGTTTTTCCTAGAAAACGGAAAAATGCTCTGGCTCTCGAATGAACAAGACCATCGACTTCACGTTGGTGCCGACTGGTACCCATTATATATTCACACGATCCTGTAAAGTTTCACCGGCCTACTACTTATAATAGACGAGTTATTAACGATTTTGTCTTTTTTTTGAGGTTATTTTGAGTGAAATTACTTAGGATACGAAAACACTAGTTTCCTGTGAGCTGGCTTATTACATGCTTCTACAATAATTTGAGCCCTATTTTAAGAATACGTATGCAAAAAATCATCTTTGTATACCCAATACTTTAGACAATAATGGTAAAATACCATTCGAAGTATTTTTGGTAGATAACCAGACCAAATTCGAATGAACATTAAAAAGCGGCCGTACGATACTACAAGCTATCCTTCCTTACTTGGTGGCGTTGTAATGAAATTTAAGTAGTACAGATGCGTACAGAATTGTTAAGTAGAAAATAATATTTATGTCACGAAAAATATTTTACATGAAATAAAATGTGAATTATTTTGTTTGTAATAATCTTACTATTATAATAAATGGGAAAGTCTGTGTGAATGTTCGTTATAAGTACCTAGGTAATCTTTGTGACTACTTAAGTGATTTAAATGAAATTTCGTAGGTAGGTAGGTAGATAGTTTAGGACCTAGAGTAGGAAAAATTAAAAAATAGGCTAAAATTTGGAAATTTCAACCTCTGAGGGGGTTAAATATGGTGGTAAGGGTTGTATGGAAAATAATTTTTACTTGATTCGATTCACTCAAAACTCGGTATAAATGAACTATGGACTGAATAATTAAACATGTAGGTATTTTTACACAACCCCTAGGGGGTGTGCAATAAATTTCTGAAATTTATACGAAAAAAACTGGTTCGCGGGCAAAGCTGCGGGTTGCATCTAGTACACTATAATTTGTAATGTAGGTATTACTAAAAATAAATTGTCCGGAGACAACGGCACATCAGTGACCTGTTGAGATAATAATGAATGAATGATTTAACACCATATACCTATAGGTACAACTTGACATCTGATCTAGCTTGATGTGCCGTTGACAGTATAGGTATTTGTTTTTTTTTAGAAGGTAAGTAATAAACGAAGATAACAAAACAGTATTGTTCTTTTTTTACATTGATTTATTTTTTATCGACAAATAACAATGAATATGCTATTGTAAATTACAATAACCCGAGAGGCAGGCAGACTCAAAAACAAATTACTTATGGGTGCGTGCGATAAGGATGTGTGTGTGTGTGCATTCGAAGAGCACACACAACGGTCGTCGGTCACTCCGAGTTGAATATTGTATTTACTTATCAATTTGTAGAGCGTGTTGGCAAATACTTACCTACCATTATAATATTGGTACCTATGAAAAGGTTGGCTCGTTATGATTTAGCAAACAAACAAACCAGCCTACTAATTATTTATTCGCAAAAGAGCCGTGGATTGTTTTCTTACAGGGGATACTCTTTAGGATTATCAGATAAAAAACATATGTAGGTACAGGTATGCCTACGTATAGGTACTTACTAAGTAGGTACCTACTTAATTATTTATTGAAAAGAGCATTTTCATCATATTATATTCATCATTTTTCATCATTCATCATCAAAAGTATATTTTTAAAATGACAATTCCACTTTTGTACGCAACGTTCTCTAAACACTAAATATTATCATGACGATTTAAGAAGGATAGCTTGTAGTATCGGACGGCCGCTTTTTAATGTTCATTCGAATTTGGTCTGGTTATCTACCAAAAATACTTCGAATGGTATTTTATCATTATTGTCTAAAGTATTAGGTATACAAAGATGATTTTTTGCATACGTATTCTTAAAATAGGGCTCAAATTATTGTAGAAGCATGTAATAAGCCAGCTCACAGGAAACTAGTGTTTTCGTATCCTCAGTAATTTCACTCAAAATAACCTCAAAAAAAAGACAAAATCGTTAATAACTCGTCTATTATAAGTAGTAGGCCGGTGAAACTTTACAGGATCGTGTGAATATATAATGGGTACCAATCGGCACCAACGTGAAGTCGATGGTCTTGTTCATTCGAGAGCCAGATCATTTTTCCGTTTTCTAGGAAAAACAATAATAGCTCCTGAACCATGCTACTCATGTTAATGAAAATTACGGCACAAATGGCACAAATTTACCGTATCTGTAGGCACAAATTTTGCTTTTACGGCACATTTACACTAGTATTTAAGCTATCTTTTTGCATATTTAAAATACAGCTATACCCTTTTTTTAAAAAAAGTTTTGCTGGGCGAACGTTCGTGCAGCAAAATCAGATTTTCCTAAATAACTCTGCAGCCCTTGGGGGCACAAATTTAAAATTTTGGGCACATTTACACGACATAGGGCACAAATTATCTGCATCATTCGATTCTTGAAAAGACGATACTTTTTGCTGGGCGAACGCACACATTGTGCCTGTGTTTGAAACTTTCTTGAATAACCGCGACCTCTCGACACAATCGACGAAGATTTGTAAAGGCAATGTAATGGAGTTTGGTTTATTTGGGTTCTTTTAGCCGACCTCCGGCCTTCATTATAAAATGCACGTGCACGCTTGAAGTGATGTGAATGGGTCAACATTTCTTTTATCTGGGTAAGAGTTAACCCAGAACTTATGTGAATAGTGGTTGCTTTAGAAATGTTGAAAGACTTTATTAATACGTAAGATGTCAGGATGGGAAGCTATGTGGGTTTATCTCGAATAAAAATACAAAATGAATCTGTTAATTTTTATTAGCTACTATTTAATAAAAGCCACAACTGCTTAAATAAAAATCTGGTAAACCTATGTCCAAACTAAATATTTACAATGAATATAAATTTAATAAAAATAAACTTACATAATCTGTACTGTATCAAGTTATATTTTATCCCTCATATTATATTTTGGATCGATATAAAATGCTCATTGTTTAAATAATATAAAAATCTGACGACCAATAAAAAATTCAACACATAATAAGGGTTTTTCATGTATGTACCTTATTATTCACTTTACTCTTATTAATAAAATATAAATATAATAGCTATACTACGAGTTATGATATAATAAATGGCACTTACATACTCTAGTTAGTCAAGGCACAAAGTGGAAATACATAGGAAGCAGATTATTTTCTATTTTTGTATATTTAAAGAATTTACTTATTTCAAGAAGTACAAATAATATTCTGTTCAAATCATAAAAAATCTCAATGTAGAAAAGTCACTTTGGCAGTATGAATAAAGCATATTATACACAGTTAAAATAAACGACTACAATTAATTTAAATAAGCTAATTATGAGATTAACTCAATTTCAGTTCATAAGTTACATTAGTATAATTTTAAACGAATCATTAAAAAGTACGTTATAATAATTGCCTCATATACTACGAACAAAACGCGATAGAAGTAAAGACAATGCAAAGCACCATCACATTGACTGCATCTGTCCTTTTGTTACTACGATAAGTACATACGACACACATTCACACATAAGTACAAAATTGAAGACACTTGAGATTAAAACAGACTATTCGATTAATTACATAGGCATGAGATTTCTATATAATTATTTGAAGAATAAAGTCTGATTGTATACTAGAATTCGTGCGATACTGGTTCGAATAGTAGTACTTTTATTTCATTAAGATAATAATACACTCACATGTTTTTCTACTTTGCTTATAATATACACTACTTTGTAAAAAGTTATTAACACGTTTTTTTCGTAATGAAAAACGTTTTCCTTTAAAACTTCCTAAAGCTTTACTTCTTACGCTCGTGAAGTTGTTTCGCAATCTTTGTTAAGTTCGAAAACATTTCATTAAAATAGACAATCACAAAACCAATTGTCTGATTGTAAGTATTCGACAATTCGATAAAAAGGCACGTTTTAAGGCATCGATCAAAACATTTGCATCACCATGAAAACTAATACAAACTACACATAAAAATTCTAAAAACCTTACGCTTTGTTCAAATACTGACTACATCTATTCGGGTAGATAAATGCGATGCAAATTACCGCGTTTAAATGATTTCTTCTGCGATACAATTCCAACGCTAAAATACTCAAAGCGTAGTTTATTTTCCAGCATAAGTGGGGTTTTTGAACGTCGACGTAGCTTGCTTGTAAATAGGATTCTCCCCCTAAAAAGAAAACAAAGAAATAAATAACAAAAATATAGAGAAGGTAAAAACTTAAATAGATAGGTCGATCAATTGAAGTGCTAAGGTATTTCATATTTCCTTTGTTTACCTCGCATGTACGTACAGTGCGCGTCAGAATTAAGTACCCCCCTTGTCTGCAAAATATTTTCGACTACTCCTAATTCCCTTGTAACTTGTCACAAATTTCACATGCAAAAATTTATCACGCCGCTGCTTAGGATCGAACCGCCCTTCCATAGTACCTACTCAAAGTCTGATATATTGATATTCCCAACAATAACAAATATTTTGTCCCACATACATACATAGATAGGGGGGGTACTTATATGTGATGCGCACTGTACATACTTAGTTAGGTATCGAAAATAGTACGCTGCTGGAATATTTACGTAAAACTTAAAAAATATACCTCGATAAAATTAAATAGTAAATTTAACCTATTTTTCAATAAAAATTAACAAACAGAACAGAATAATATGTACTTTCAGCAAACATACCAACAACATGCAAATCCTTTGCGAGTTCAACACGTATTGATTTCATAATTACATTGTACTATTACTATGTTACTACACTAGTCTAGTACATGAATTTTATGTTCTATTCCTATAATAAATCAAGATGAGCTGGTTGCAATGTATAAAATCACATACTTCTGATACTTCTGTATAAAACCATATACATCTGACGCGCACAACACCAGAACAGATGGTTCTAGAATTACAAAGGTTTAAAAACGTGTTGTTTGCAAGACCTGCGGGTCGATTCCGTTACAAATCAATGTTTTTAAACAGAACTAGTTCCAGTAGGCCAAGCACGGGGATTGTTCTCTAGGGTAGAATAGACAATAATGACATCGCATCGCCATACATTGCGTACATTATTGAAGTTGAAGAAATTAATTTCAAATAATTTACGCATTCGATAACAAAGTGACGTAATTTTTGTCTATTCTACCTTAGACAAGAAAGCCCGTGCTTGCCCTACAGGTGTTTTCTGATCTTATAAACTTTCTTGAATACAACATTTTAAAAATTACCTACATCTATAAGTAACCTGACCTGTAAACTGCCATTTTCAAAAACATTGTTTAACAGCGTTTTACAAACAATTAGTAAACTCCGACGATTAGAATAGAATAGAATACTTAGGATGAAGTAGCTTTATCAGTGCAATAGTTATTCCTTCAGCTCGCCTTATCCAGTATCTGGTAGCATCTTAAGCCCCGCGCTCATCGCTTCTTACCCCCATATCTTTAGTCGTTACCTCGTCCTAGACTCAATGTCTACTCAACCTCCAAATGATTTCGGTATTCTTGATCATAAAAAACTCTCCACTCGAAAACATTTTCTTATGTTAGTTCATAGTGGAGAAATGAATGTTGATATCAAGGTACCTCGCGATCTAACATGAATGCTCCTCAAAAGTGTTTGTTGTTATATTTAATCGATTTTAGAGAGAGAGACAATTAGATTTACGACGATGAAGTCTACAATTAGTTATGGTGACGCACTGACTTGATTCAACCTTAAGAGTTGAGATTTGACCAAACGGACAAGCATACTGAACTATGTTTATTGTTTTACGAGTATGTTTTGGAGAAATACTCGAGGAACCCTCAGACAATTTTGAGTGAAGGATTAGTTGAAGAACTGTCTAATGGTATGGGATACATCTTAGATGATCACGATCTGTTGTAATTTAAGACTTACCGTATCCCACTTGGCCATCATACGTTCCTTCTCGAAGCGGGCGAACTCGCGGCGATCATGGATGGTGGTGGCCATTTTCCACAGCATGAGGAGGGCCAAGCCAACCAGCACGATAGCGGCTATCACGCCGAGCACTATTCCGAGGATTGGTACCTGTGGAAATATGTTAGCTTTAGAAATTGTCATGTTGTTGGTGGCGGCTCCATATTATATCGACAGCCAATAAATAAATTATAATAAATAATGCTGGACAATCCACTCAGCATCACCTAGCCTCAAGATAAGCAAAGCTAGTGTAATGGGTATTGTCCCGAGGCGGGAATCGAACCACCAACCTCCTGCGGCAAAGGCTGACCTTCGCCCATCGCGCCACAGAGGTCGTCAATGACGCACATTTCCATCGACAGCGCCAGGTGTGATAAGCTGGGCAGTGAATGCGTTAACGGTTTATGTGTGTGCTTTAGAGTTTTTCTCTAGCTCTCACCTTCTACAATATGCGGTGGACGTTGTAAAGGGTCTTTTAAGCTGAAACTGTATTTTGATTACGCCGTAGTTCAGGCTAGATCACTTTACCATCTACTTTGCCCTGTCAAGTATTGGTTAAAATGATAAAAATCAAGAGTTAAAAGAAACAGATAGACTAGTAATATGGACCCCATAAGCAACCTTTGTGTATGGAATCCTAAAGTGGACCTAAGTATATTAATTAGGGAATAGGGTATGAAACCGTATCATATACCCTTCTTGATATGACAACAACATACCTTCTTGGGACATTCGCGCTCCTTCTGAGCTCTGATCACCAGTCGCTGAGCGTCGTTGTAAGAGTACACGTACACGTAGAGGCAGTCTTCCTCGTCGTAAAAACTGCACAAGTGCTCGTTGCGAGATTCATTAGCTGTAATAATATAAATCGCTTTAAAAATCTGAAGGTACAGGGTACAAACCTTTCTTAGTATACTTTCGAGTCAAAATTGTAAAAGTAACTTCAGTTTATACGTAATTTGATTGTTGATGATTTGTGAAAGATTAAATAAATAAAAAAAATCTTAGGTTTGACTCTAAAAAATGTTGTAGTTTGACGAAATATGAAACTAGGTTCGTCATTAACTCTTTCTAATTCTAGTTCTAAGTTGGGGAACTAATATCTGCACTGACATCATGCGTAGGAGTGTATTGTGCTTTATTAGTCAACCCTTTCATATTATTTACATTTATAATGAATGATCTTACATTGTTGTTTGTGTTAATAACCCTGTATTTACTTCAGGGAAGGCGGCTATTAGATTAGCGCTATCGAAGCCGCAAGCGCCGTACTCGCTCCGCAAATGCATCGCTTTAAAATCGTACCTATTTCAAAAGCTGTAACAACAGCTTTTAATAATTACCTTCGATTTTGCCTTCCTCGACGATAGGGAAGAGTGCACAATCGCCGCAACCATCAGTGTCCTTATTGTAAAGAGGCCCACGTTTGTGCACTTCACACAGCACGCAATCTTTGAATTCACCACAGCGCCCCGGACATGTCTGAAATGGAACCAATTGTTGTTCAACTGATCTTAATACTTACATAAATAAAATATAATACAGAGGCATTAAACAGCTAATAATAGATATAACAAACTGCCCAAGTATTAGCTACCGGGCGAAGTGACCTCAGGTAGAGTATACCACCTTAGTGTCAATAAAAGGGGAGTAACGAATTTCTGATTTCGATTCCTTGGTAGGCACAATTTTAATCAACCTATTGTCAAAGACATGACACCTGCCGTAATGCCTTTATACAAATAAAAGACTTGTTTGATAACGCCAAGTTACAAACAAGAAGGTTGATATATTTTATAATATTGACCTCAAATCTAGTAATATAAATAGATAATGCATATATTATAGTTATTCGAATAATTTCATATAAGTATAAATAAATTATATGAAATTACATTATAATTATGATCTAAATAATGTGACCTAATCGTTTTAACTGAAAAATACCTTTATTTACACATGAAATTACAATTAAAAAATCAAAATAGAACTAGTATTTACAAATGTAACAATTGAGCTAACTGCAGACTGTTGCAAACAAACTACAGATAGCTAAACTTAACCATATCAATACCAGTCGGTAGCGTCCCCAAGACGCTAGGCTGCATTGCCTCGCTGTATGGCAATGCTGATGCGCTGCGCCAGATACTGACCAGCTCTCGGGTCACACGTCGCTTCGACCAGACACTCAACCACTCGTTTTAACTATTCGTTTTAAACATCACTACATAGTATAAAACAAAGTCGCTTTCTCTGTCCCTATATCCCTTATGTATGCTAAATGCTTAAATCTTTAAAACTACGCAACGGATTTTGACGCGGTTTTTTTTAATAGATAGAGTGATTCAGGAGGAATCTTTTTGTATCAGCATTGGACCCGTGCGAAGCCGGAGCGGGTCGCTAGTTAAATATAATAGAAATAAGATTCAATATGCAGTGTGTCTTACAGGGCATTTCTCGCAGTACTTTCCAGAGTAATGTCTGTCGTCGTCCACTTTGCACACGCACTGACCGCAAACGCAGTTCCCGTTGCCGCTGCAAATCTCACCGTTCTCTGAAACAAGATAATCTTTATGAGATCGACTAAAAAACTCATGGTACCTCTTTTGTCTATGGATTGATTAGTTATTCATAATTAAGGCGCACATGCGCCAGGCTAGTTCATCACTGTTAACTCAGAGTTAGATACTACTTCTGAATTAAATTCTAATTTTGTTTTGTCAACCAAGAGTTAGGAGATAGGTATAAGGTTTTTATTATTTAGATCTATGAGCTGTGGATTTTGTTTCATAAATAAACAAAGATAGCAGTAAGTATTACCAGGTGACCGGCAAGGCGCCTGGTCCTTCAGACACTGGCAGGCGGGGCCGGTGTACTCCGGCAGACAGCTGCACTTCCCGCAGACACACTCGCCGTGCCCCGGACCAGAGCACAGCAGGCCCTTGTTCATGTCGCAGGTGAAGTTGTCGCACTCGCAGAACGGACCGGAGATCACCTAGCAGGGAAGAAATAGTCATAAGTAATAGGGTACATTCTTGAGTCTCCCAAGAAATATGATTGCGGTTTTACTGACGGGGAGTTGTTTGTAGACGTGTTGGGTTTTGATTCTAATGATCCCTTAATGAGCTGAAACGTTTAGGCACCAATCACCTTCGTGGAAATACAGAAATACAAGTCGCTTGTAAAAGGTTTATTCAACACTGCAATACACAATATTAAGGTCGATAAATAAGATTCATAATATTAAATAATGAATCTTATTTATTGACCTTACACACACAGGATAAACTCTTGTACCGAATGTCTCTAGGGCTACATATTCAAGTAAGAAATACATTACTATCCATAATGATTAGTAATTAACGGGTATTTATCGCGTTTCTTCTTCCTCCTTTCTTCTTCTTCTTTCCTCTCGTGACCACGACAGGTTTGCACTCTGTCGTGGTCACGAGAGTCATCTCGTGACCACGACAGAGTGCAAACCTGTTGAAACGTCGAGAAAAGAAGAAGAAGAAAGGAGGAAGAAGAAACGCGATAAATACCCGTTAATTACTAATCATTATGTGTTCAGATCGCGTAAGTTTCAAAACATACATTACTATCCATTTGAGAGATTGATGAAGTTTTAGTTCCTGATGACGTGGACTTCAATTATAAGCTTCAAGTCTACGGCCAGGCAACTCTCCTGCTCAAAGCAGACTTCACCACCATAAGTCCTAAGAACGAAGCTGTATTTGCCGCGTACCTTGCTAGAATCATCCATCTTGTTGCATTCGCAGACGCCGCAGATACAAGTGCCCCTGTTGGAGCATAGCGGGCCGGAGCTCGCGTTGGTGGGGCGGCAGCCGCGCTCCTGCTCGACGGAGCCGCCGCCGTGCGCGGAGCACTCGCAGCTCTTACCGAAGCGGCCGGCGTTGCACACGCACACACCGCACGCCGACACGCCTTCCCCGTTGCACACTAGCGGGCTGTTGCTGAATGCCTGGGGGAATAAATCATAAATCATTTATTTGCAGGAATGTCGGTACAATAGGTCTTAATAATAATACTAATAGGTAGGTAGTTCCAATACATTCTGCCTCGTGGAATGCGTGTGTTAACTAATGTAAGCGAGCACGGGCAGGGCGCACTCCGCGCTCATGTCGAATTCTACAAGTACATAGCCAACCCTGACAACCCTAGCTGTATAATCCCGTCCGGACGGGTTTATACACCTAGGGCTGTCAAGGCTGTCAAAATATACTTCTTTTTACCTCTTTTTTTTAAATTGGCAAAATTGGCATTTTAGTTATTAATAATTTTAATTAATCGGTATATTATTTATTATATAAGGAATTAGGTAATGAGAAGTTCGCTTGCCATATATATTATTAGTTTTTGGTATATTTAGTTTATAATATTTAATGCTGAGAAGACCATATTAGACACATTAATTGCGTTATTGCCGTGTGGTGTCGGCATAGAATTTCACCACCCCAACTCTTCCCGTGGGTGTCGTAAGAGGCGACTAAGGGAAACACACCAGGGGGCGGGCAGCAGCGCCTTCTGCAGAACAACTACACCAAACTGCGATCCCCAACCCGCATGCCCAGCGTGGGGATTATGGGCAATAACCCCCAAATAATGATGCCATCTATGGCGCTTATTAGGGGAGGCCTATGTCCAGCAGTGGACTATTATAGGCTGGTGATGATGATGATGATGAATTGCGTTATCATAATCAGACAAATATTACCAAGTCATGAAAAAACTGTCTAGATATTAAGGAATTTGAAATCGGTTTTCAGTTAAACCTTCAATTAATCAACATAAAATATGTACAACCGCACTTACATGATGTCGGAATTTGAAATCGGTTTTCACTTTTCTCAAAACCATCAATTTATCATAATAAAATATGTACAACCGCACTTACATGATGTCGGAATTTGAAATCGGTTTTCACTTTTCTCAAAACCATCAATTTATCATCATAAAATATGTACAACCGCACTTACATGATGTCGGAATTTGAAATCGGTTTTCACTTTTCTCAAAACCATCAATTTATCATAATAAAATATGTACAACCGCACTTACATGATGTCGGAATTTGAAATCGGTTTTCACTTTTCTCAAAACCATCAATTTATCATCATAAAATATGTACAACCGCACTTACATGATGTCGGAATTTGAAATAGGTTTTCACTTTTCTCAAAACCATCAATTTATCATCATAAAATATGTACAACCGCACTTACATAATGTCGGAATTTGAAATTGGATTTCAGTTAAACCCTCAATTTATCATTATAAAATAAGCATAGCCGCACTTACATGATGTCCGGGCTGTTCGCAGGGGCAGTCACAGATCATTTCCACCTCAACGGTCAAACTGTCCGAGATACCGACCGGCGAGATGTCGAACGATTGCTTCCACTTGTTGCGATCCTTCGGACACTCTTTCAGTGTTATCTCAGCGGTGAACTCGACCACGTCTCCAACCTAAAAGATAGTATAGATAAAGAAGTGTTTACAGCTCGTTTTCGCAGGAGTCCCCAAAAAGAACCTGTGTATTTTTAACAAGTCTATTGTGGTCAATTTTAATTTAACGTTATAAGATTTTATACATGACCCTTCCAAGTTTATGACACTCCGACACCGACACTCGCAGATTCCAAGGGAAAAGCAAGCGGCGCCATAAATTAAGAAGTTGAAGTTGACTCAGCAAGACTAGGCCACTCTGTTTTGTTTACGAGGTGAAACAATCACATATTACGCAATATTACCTTAGCATGTGTGATATCCATAAATTAGTTAGGGTAGGTCATTTTATAGTAGTTATTACCACGCGATTTGTTTTATAACAAGAAATGGCTTGTAACTCACATTAATATGGAACGAACAATCTCCGATATAAAACCGTGGTATTTAAGCAACGCGGCAATTAATATGTCAAAAACGATAAGCAATCACGGAAAGGTTCCACCCAAGGTGACTTGCATTTTTGCATCAAAGTTTATGGAGTTTTAACCTAATGTTGGTAACCAGCATTTTGACATCTAAGTGTACGCAGTTTTTGCATAAGGATGGTGAACTGCCATTTTGCAAAATAAATGGAGATTTTATCAAAGGTTGGTAACCTGTATTTTTGCATCAAAGTATATGGAGTTTCTACCTAAGGTTGGTAACCTGCATTTTAGCATCTAAGTATATGGATTGTTTACCTATGGTTGATGACCTGAATTTTTCCATCTATGTATATACGAAGTTTTTACCTAAGGTTGGTAACCTGCATTTTTGCATCTAAATATATGGAGTGTTTACCTTGAGACCGTCGCATTTGTTCGTTTGCATCAGCTCCTTGCCGCGGCACGATGAATAATACACTATTTGCACAGAATCGCTCGATGAGTCCTTCATTTCAACCGTTGACGTAATTTTCTGCAAATAATATTAGTATTGTAGGTATTGACAACAGTTTGGCTATAGTCATAATTAATATTTCCTTCCCAAATATGATATCATACTAGAACTTGTAATTATAGTCGAGTTCTAGCTTTTCAATTATTGTAACTGTCATTTCTGTATATTAACACCTACTACCATAAGTTTTTGTTAGTGTTTTAATTGGTTGTTAACAACAATATTTGATTGTTGACCCACGATTAAAACACTCACTTCAATGTTTTTTAAATGTAATCCTGAGATTATTGGAGTACCTATAGAATTAAAGATGATGCTATGCGAAATCAAGCATGTTTTTGTTATTATAGTGCGTAAGCCTTCGCACACGGGGATTAACAATTCTTCAACTAGTGGACAAAAAGTTTATATGAAGAGAAAATCAATAACAATTTTTTTCTTTTTTTATAATAATTAACTGATTTATAATCATTTTATGATCATAACTAATTTATTAAATTTGACTTGTCTATGTGCTTATTTTGTAAGCTTAAAGAAATAAAGTTATTGAAATCTGAAATAATCTCAAGTCCCGCCTCGTTCGATTTTTTTTCGGATATTTTGTAAATTCCTAAATGAAGCATGATTTACATGCTTAATTCCACAAAGCATTTAGCTAGCACTTACATCATACTGGTCCCGTACAAGTTCCACCACGTTGTCAGAATCGTTGCTCAGCACCCCACTGCTGGAACCTTCGATGTGTTTGCTGAGCTGCTCATAAACACTGATCTGTTCCGCTGTCACTGCGAATATCACGTTGATTGCGTGTTTCTTCACCTAAAAGTTACAAGTTTTTATGTGAGTGTGTCCAAATATATGTATATACTTTTTAATGGAATAACCAAATGAGAGCTGGTATTTACAATTGAGCTAACTGTAGAATGTTGCAAACAAACTACAGGTAGCTCAACTGATCCATAACAACACCAGAACTGAATATACTATATTATATATTTTATACTTTTTAGGGGTTTTGACATCGGTTTCAAAACCCTTATGGTCATGCTTTTTTCTTCTGCAGCTATTGACTTGAAATATTTGAAATAACACAAAATTAAATTAAATTAAAACAGAATATAAATTATATATATTAATTTGCGACTACATGCGTATACAGGAAAATTGAAAATAGAATAATAAATATCCCAAAACCCGATATAAATGACCATAAATGATACAAATGACCTTTATTTAGGAATTACATTTATGTGATTTAATTACTTATTTATTTGACTAATTTAAACTTGTAAGTAACTATTTAATCATTTAACCCTAATTTAGTCCAATCGTATTAGTTCCTCAATAAATATTAGTAATTCAGTAAATCTTTCTATGAACAAATCTACAGTAGGTATAAATAAATGTATGTAAACGTTACGTTAGTGGTTTCTTTTTCACTTCTTCCACTAGTGGACAAAAAATTTAGGTGAAGAGAAATCAATAACAAATTATTTTTTATTTTACTTATTATCTGTTTGAAATTTTACTGGTCTAAGTGCTTATTTTGTAAGCCTAAAGAAATAAAGTTGTTGAATCTGAATCTTACCTTCAGGTTGATTTGTGAGATGCTAGGGTAGTCTTGAAGCGTGGAGTGGGTGTAGGCGTCGTTTTCCATGTGACATTCGCCGTCGTTAGGTTGAATAATACCGCCAAGCTGTTACAAACGTTAAATTGTTCAAAAGCACATAAAATACTAAAAATAACAGAATAACACATTTCTCTGTAAGTGAATTCATATTTTCTCTGAGAAATACATGTCTGTAACCCCCAAATGACAAATAATGCCATCTATGGCCCACATTAGGGGAGGTCTATGTCCAACAGTGGACATAGGCTGATGATGATGAACCACAAATCGAAGACCGTATTGTAAACATTTTCCTCAAAAGGCGTTACCCGAAGACATTTTCCACGTTACCAAAAATCTTATAAGCAAAACCAATACATGTCATCAAACTAAATGTAATTTCAGTCTTTGAACACGTTTGGATACTTCAATGTTTCCCCTGTAGGTGGAGCTAACGGCGCTATAGTTCGAAGAGAGTCTCAAAGATTTTCGACTATTCGTTACTTGATTTCGCGGTGGTGTGTAGTGGTCACCACACTCCCGTACTGAGGGAGGGCCGCGGGTTCAAATCTAGCCGAAATCGAAAAATTTTGGGCTATTATTTAATATCCTAGAGATTACCCCGAATGCAAGTGGCTTACACACTATAACAAAAATCTAAGTGTATAAATAAATAAATAATGCTGGACAATCCACACAGCATCATCTAGCCCCAAGTTAAGCAGAGCTTGTGCTATGCGTACTAGATGACTGATATACATACATAATACAATATTAGTACATATAGAGATATTTTTATTATACATAGAAAACGACCAGACACTGAACAAATATCGGCATATCGTACAAATAATTGTCCCGGACCTTTGCCCACCGCGCCACAGAGGTCGTCAATGTATATAATGTATCAATATGAATGTTTACCTTGCCGTCACCAGCGTAATGGAAGCCAGCGTCAGTTGAGAAGACCAGCAGTCGTCTAGCCTGGTCCCGCCAACCGATCTCCTTGCGGCAGACCACGGCTTGCATGATCGCGTCGAAGCCACCTTCGGGCGCATCCAGGTTACCGGACACGTCGGCCATTGCTACTGCTTTCTGTTTAGAAAACATATGGTAACTTGTTAAGACTAAAAATTACGAAGAACGTATATCAAAGCTGTTGTTCTTCAATAAGACTTAAGTAAGATAGGTAATAACTCCTTTGTTAAAAACAATTGAAATAAATTACAGCTAGTACAAAAACTTTCGTAGTTTGTCGAATTCATTGTTAGCAAACGGGGTAACGAACGTAGTTTATGTTGAAAGAACACCAGTTTCCAACACAAACTGGGCTCCTAGTTAACCCGCTAATTCATAAAATAGTTATTATTTTAAAATAGGTGTTTCTCTTTTGACATGCGTGGAGTTGAAACCAATAACACAGAGGCCCTTTATGAGGTAATCTAAAGACATAGCAGATGATATCAATATGATACCCGAAAATGAGATGCGCCAGGTGTAGACATTATTACTATACTTACATTACTATACCTACATTACAATTTTTTTTCTGTGGAAGACCGAAGAGATGAAATAAGAAGGGTTGTGCCCTGTATCGGGACATTTCCGGGGGCTGAACTAATATTAATCGCCTAAAAGTTTCAGCAAATGATTGCGCTCTAGATTTCAAGCAGACAAGCTCATAGACGACGAATGTTTTGTAAAAATGTTTCAATAAATTTCTACTCACATCAAAGTAATCGGTATCGGTGCTCAGCGACATCTGATTCTTGAATCCATAAGGCGCTGCACAGCCATCGCAAGGCGTGATCAAACTAAAACAATTATATTTTCATTATTTGACTCATTACACATTATTGACTCTATAATCAAACTACTATGTGGATATGGATACTAGCTTCTGCCGGCAGCTTCGTACCGGTCTTTAATAACGATGTTTAAGCCTCACGCATCGCGATTATTCTTGTAATTAGGCTCCCATATGTTCTCAACCTGAACAACCATACTAGACTAATATACTAAAAATTCTTTCACCATTAGAATCCTAAATTTTCCGTGATAAACATAGGCTATAGAATGTTTAAAAAAAATTAGGGTGCCGCAAGAAAAATAAGTTTTTGTTAACCTTCCCCATGCGTGGCCGATGCGCACCGCTAGTATAATATAAATTGGATGTTAAACATCTAATATATCTATACTGAGTGTGATACATCGCGCAAGGAACTCACTTCTTAGGAACAGTTGACACATAAGGCATGACCAGTTTATCCACGAAAGAACCGAAACCGATCTTGAATTTGCTGGTCATGTTTCTCATAGTAGCCGACAGCAAGCTTCCGAGAGAACTGAGCTTATCCTTGTCATTCTTCATAGATCTACTCAAGTCCATGAGATAGTACAAATCGACGGGGTAGTCTTGGGCGCGAGAATATGCGAATGAGAGCTTTTGCACTTGGTCTGAAAGGTACAAACAAAACATTGGATTAAAGTTACTGCAAGGTAAACAAATGTTTTACGTACACGATTGACCGTGACATCTTTATGAGATTTCTTTGAAATGGTCAAACATTACTCATCAGCATCACATATCTCTGCTTAGCTGTGACTAGATGATGCTGTATGAATCACATTCATCAAACAGGACTCTATATTATTATAGTAGGTATAATCAAAACTTGACAAAGGTTATTTGCCTTCGTCAAGTTTGCATACACGCTTTTGATTTGTTTCCAACGCTATTTCCACAACCTGTAACATACTTATGTAAAACTTACTCTGTCTTAGCTGTAGTTTGACTCGCTGCGGCTTCATTTGCACTAAGCTGTCACCAGAGGCACCGCCCCCGGCTGCAGAGCCCGAGGCCTCAAAACCAGAGCTGCTTGAAAAGCTGCCAGACTCTTCGTGGGAATAAGAACCTGACGCACTCATGCCCATACGACCCTTTGCTGAAAACATATGCAAATTATTAAAACAGAATTATGAGACCTATACTATTAAAAATTCCCAGAGCGCGAGATCCCACGGTTGATAAAGATCGTGAACAATATCTACTATTATTTATGGTGTCGATATCATTCGGTGAGAACGGTCAGTTCATGTAGAAAATTATCGACACCATAAGAAATCGGTGCTTTACAATCCTTGGGTCCGAAGTTGGGTTTCATGATAAATGTTGTCTTTGAGAGCTAACTGTACCTACTTGTTTCTTTTATTATTAAATATTTCCTCGAATCATGGATGATGTCGATTGTAATAACTAACCTCTACTCAGCTCCATATTGTACATAGGATCGATAGACTTCTGGTTGTCAGGGTTGAAGATAAACGCCTCGTCGCAGCCGCCGGTGCCGCCTTCCATAGCCGGGTTGAAGCATCGCGGTCCATTGAACTCCGCGGCAAAGCACCAGGCGCAGCTGGCCGTTCGTATGCAGTCACTGCAAGTCGTTTTGCTGGAGCACGGATTCTGGGCTAACAGTTGCTCGGCTCTCTGCCCCCAACAGTAGGCGATCAAGCTCGCCCACACGCATAGTCGTAGTAAACTCGTTCTTGTCATATTTGTGCTATGGATTTATGGTCAGATCAATTCTGTAACAAGGAAATGATGGATTCACATAACGCGATGAATAATTTCCATAGTGCTGATCAATATGCCTCGCTTATGAGTTTGTTTTGTTATCGCGCCGCCCCGGAAAGGCCATTCAATCAAAAACTATACCTAGATAATTTATAGCGCACGAATTCCACAGCTTTGAAACAAACATAAATTAACCATGTAAACAGTTCGTGAAAGGAATAATGGCTTTGGATGGGGTCGAGCGCTTTTTGGGACGGGTACATTTTGATGTCAAGGTTAAATAAGAAATACTACCTATAAAGTGTTTTGTAATCGTCACAAGTTACAAGTATGTCGAGAGAGTATTAAATATGTGACGACCTTTTTCGTTCAAAATATGACCTTATGACCTCATAAATACGCATTAATTAATGTATAATTAAACAAGGTTGTTTTAACATTAGGTAGGTACCTATAACGAGCGAAAGTCTATGTAGATTATTATTTTTTCTAGAGACAGATGGTAATCTGTGGGCGGCGAATGGGAAAGGGCTACCACCTACGCACCGGTATCGGCATCGATTCGAGGCGACAAGGTGTAGCTACGAAATCATGACACAAGCGAAACGATCTTGACTGACTCAACGATACGCATTGATGTGTAAAACCTTTATTTTCGGACGTTGTATCAATGAGAAAACGTCATCGCTAAATTAAATAAGTCAAAAAATAATAGCAATACCATACCTACCATATGATGTGTGAACCGAAATAAATAGGTATTTAAAAATATGCCACTTCACATAAGTCTTTAAAGTTCACTTCTTGTTATCAGCTAAAATGCAGAGTTGACTCACATTTCGCACTCTGTATACCGACCCAATCTTTGCACACAACACTGTTGTTTTCAGAACTCATTTATCACAGAATTTGGAAGTACAAAATCTTTAATATCGTTCTTCTAAAACTTGCACTATACACCGCAGATATAAGTACCCACCTATTAATAGATCTACGTGCACTCTACAAAAATAAACATGGCCTTATTGACTTAAGTGATAGTTTGATATGATAAGAGATGAAAGAAATAAGACTCTCTTCACACAAGACTTGTGTAACTAGTTACGAACAACACGATATTTATAATGTTGTGTTGTGAACACGACCTGCGCCCGCGCCGGATACGCGAGTGACTAATTGTACAGAAAATAACTTCGTCAGCGGTGATACAACCGAGCGGGCGCCGCCGTCACCGTTCCTTCCCAGAATCGATACTCGACTCAATTCAATTCGAATTAAGACTTAGAAAGAACCTGCTTATCAGTGCGTTTTCCTAGACTAAACGACAACTGGGTCACAAACAATACCTACATTCAGAGAAGATTGAGACTCCCTTGACCTATTTCAATTTAACTAACATAATAAAGTTATTTCAAAATGCGAAATTTAAGCGGCTGAGGTTTGTTGTCAATGCTTGTTCTTAACTTCCAGTGAACTACGATTTTGTACACTTCCCAAAATACTAGATAGAATAGATCAAACAGCTGATTTACCTAGGATGAGTGTACTAAATGCTTATTGTTATATTTATATGTCACGGCTTCCCAAAACTTTACATTACAGAATTTCGATGTCGGTAGAGTGACCTCAATCGAGCAAATAATAAACCGGTGTCTGTAGGTCGCACTTATTACGTCATTAGCGACTTACCAACAGCTCTGCGATGATTCAAACGCCCGCGTACGATTCAATGGTCCATGCTTGGTCCATGTTAGCATTCCTTTGCTTTGATTACCTTAGAAATATGCAAATGATGTCCATCGCGAGCGCTTACAATCGAATAATTTAAGGCGTCATCATTAAAATTCGTCATAGGGGTCTTTCCGTGTTCACGAGTTAAATATTTCAGTTTACAGGCTACGAAATTTTTAGCATTATCTACCTTTAAGTAGCTATCTATGTAACATACGTTAAAATTATTGTATTATTATTTTAATAAACATGGTAGAGTCACATAGTTTAAGTTGTAGAGCCAATATTTCATAAGATATTCCCTTTATCTCTGTGTTTTAAAATGGGGAATACCATTTTTAATAGCAATACGCCTATTGGAACCATCCGATAGTTTCGAAACACGACAACTAGAGACAAAACATGCTACGACAAAGGTTTTCCTGGAAGCCTTGTAAGGTGAGACGCGCTTGTTAGCGAAAGCCCATCCTTGATATTTAACGGGGATTTATCGTATATCCTGCTATAGGTGCAGTCCAGGTTTCCATTTACCGAAGATAACGGTCGGGGGTGGACGGCGGGGGTCAGTGACCGCTCCCGTTCGCTTTTAAGCTGCGCAAGGAATCGCCCTTTTTATACAAACACGGAGAACTCAATAAACAGAGTAGGTAGCATGTGTATCTGTTGAATATTTTTCTTTATCGATTGCTGTGCTTGATGTAATTTATAGAAACGTGGCATTTTAAAAAATGTAAAAGAGTATATTTGAATAAATTTTATGTAGGTATATACTTAAGTTGGTTTTAATCAATTAAATTTATAACTTAGGCTTAATTAAATTTATAACCTAGGCTTCGCAACCTAGGTTGCAATACTGATAATAATGTATGTTGTACATTATAAACATGCCTATTAAACAACTCTATCTATAAAAAAACTGCATCAAAATTCGTTGCGTATTTTTACAGATACATAATACAGATACAGATATGCATACATAGGGACAGACAGACAGCGAGACAAATCAATAAATTTAGTTTTACACTAGGTATGTAGTTGTATCTAATTTAATGTACCTTAAATAGCCACAACGCCATAAGAGTTTGACTTTAATAAATGTTTAATTTAACTGACGGAAAATACTTTGATTGATGATCCAATGCAAGCTAGCATCAATTTTGGAACTTGCCATCATTAAAATAAAAAATAAAATAAAGTTATTCAAAGAAACTCATAAATAAACAAAACATTGGACTAAACTTAGGATGCAGTATGTAATGCTGCTGTTTCAGGTGACAAGAGTGCCAATTATTAAATTAATACCTACTAATCTTCTATTGCTTCTATGCCCAGCGTGGGGATTATGGGCAATAACCCCCAAATAATGGTGCCATCTATGGCGCTCATTAGGGGAGGCCTATGTCTAGCAGTGGACTATTATAGGCTGGTGATGATGATGATGAACCTTCTATTCAATAGGCATTTAGTATAACTATTTATGTTACATGTTTGTATCTAAAGGTACTTAAACGACTCTAGCTTTAAGTATTGCATGTTAAGTTTTACCTTATGATTTTATTTCCACATAAATTCTGTTTCATTATCAACATCTACAGCCTTTGCTAGTGCACTGCTGAACATAGAATCTTAAAAGCTCATGAATAGGGGCTACTGCCATAATCCCAACACTGGGCATATGGGTCAGGAATCCCAATTTGTTGGTGGGTTCTGCAGATACTATTTATAATTATTTTATTTTTAGCAGATAAAGGAGTATTACATAATGTGTAAATTTTAACACAAACACACCAACATATAAAAGTTTGAATCACGACAAGAGACTTTTAGTAGACTAGAAAGTTTACATATTCAAATATGGTTAAATAAACTAATAAAGAGTCATTGTTATCTAGAACAGCTACAACACAAGCTCTGCTACGCTTACGGATAGATGATGCTGTGTGGACTGTCCAGCAATATAATTATCATCCTATAGCTATAATAGCAATGTACTGAACAGTACAGACTCTGTTTTTCAAAACTGTTTTAGGAAGCATTTTAATCAGATTGATGAGGTGCTGTATTTGTCATACAGAAATATAGGAATTAATGGACCTTGAACTTAAAATTGTTTGTTCTTTCAACAATTTAATATAATTCCAAATCACAGGAGCATATTTGTCACAGACCCACAGGACAGAGGCTCACTGAAGCCACAGGGGCATATACCCCACTAGTGGTGTCTCTAGCCGAGCATCAGCTGGGCTTGATAGACTGAATGTGGTCACCCTAAAGTTAGTTATATTTTTTTTTAATGTTATTTTTTCTTTGTCCCTGGGTTAGCCTTCATACAATAAACTGAGCTACTTAATTCAATTTCCATACCTGATACTGGTCACATAGTATCTAAACTGAACCAAAAAGGCGAATCTATGTATGTACCTAATATTTCACTCAAGATTGATTTGCACCAAAGAAGAAATCAGGTCGCGTCTGTAAGTAAGCCCATGAAGTCCCCATGAAACTCTTATCGAGACGTACAGCTACAATTTGCAAAACGTGTGCTTTATTTAGTATTGAACACAAAGATAAGTAAAAATTATGTTCAGTTTTGACTTACCAGTCTATTGATGTATTTCGGGCTTGAAAACAAACATAAATTAGAATAATACCATTTTTCGACGATCTACCGTCCACCACTGAGCGAGCGATCTATTCTATTTTTGACAGATGACGGCATGACATGACGTGACTGTAGAGAACTAATTGAATGAACCCTGATTGTTTTCCTAGATTGCTTTCGACCATGTAACAAACAAAAACAATCGTTCAACGCCCTGAAATTCATGAACGCATCCAACCCTGGAATCGATTTTTTTTTAAGTTGGTAACACGTCGACAGTTCCATCGGCTCCACCAATCAGAGTGGTTCGGCCTTTCTTACTCAAATCTTTCTTGCTCAAAAAAGAAATAACATGGCCGACATTTTGATATTGCTGTCATGAAGATTTTTCAGTGACAAAATTTTAACTTTGTAGTTCTTCATGCACGGTTTTATGTTCCCTAGTTATTATTTTTTTATTGCTTAGACGGTGTTTAGTGTTAGCCATTTAATTTTGGATAAATATGGCAGCTGATCGCGAGATTGCTGCTGAAGACAGCATCAGAGTGGTATGCCGATTTCGGCCCCTGAATGACTCAGAGGAAAAGGCTGGATCGAAATTCATTGTGAAATTTCCATCAGGTCCTGACGACAACTGCATTTCCATAGGGGTAAGCTTGTAATTATCATATTACCCCCTAGTGCTTTCCCCTATCATCGCCCTAAATTAGATCATGATGACTAATACATCGCAAGTTGTTCACCTGCTACGAAATAGCCTTTCTTTTCTATTCCGCTTCGATGGTTATGATTATGAACGCACTAATCTTAAGAATTTTATTGAACATTGTAAATCTAAACTTCTTTGTTTAGTAAAAATCAATACAAATACCATCTCGACCTTGACCTGAGATTACTTCGCATTTAGGTGCCTGTGTTTGGTTCCTACATTAAAAACACTGCTTCTGGAACTGGCTATTAGATTTAGCGTAGGTACTATTATCGTCTAATCCTGGTCCAACAACAACAATTTGATACTCACACCCGAGTATCAAGATGTTAATTGATCTTAGAATGTAGGCTCAAAAACACTAAATTTTTTTTATAACCAGCTGAAAATGGAACATATTTTAACATTGTTATTAAATAATATATAAATTCATTTTTCTACACACACCCTAAGACCCTCAGTGAAAAGTTCCAAAATCAGATAAAACATACATAATCCATTCACTGACTAATTTTTCTATTCACACTTACCCTCATTCAACTACACATTTTTACAGTTAAATTTTAATTCAACATTGGTCGAGATTATTATTTTCAAATTTATTATAGATGAAATCTATTAAGAATATTCTGTATTATAAATAATGTATTATAAATATTATTTATAATACAGAAATTATTATAAATGCAATCACATATCATAATAAAGTGATTTCATTTAGTTTACTTAATTAAATATACTAAAAGCATGTACCATTTTAACCTACCTACCTGTAACCTTTTACTGAAATAAAGTTATATTTTTTGATTGTAAAACAAGGAATACACCATAAATAAGTTTGAATTAGTGCAGTGAATTTAAAAGTATCCCTATTAATTTAATGTGAAATGAATTTAACTTCACAACATATTCTTAACACTGCTGAATCTTTCCTATCTACATACCTTCTGTTCTTATTTGAAGTGTTAATTATGATGAATTGAGATGGCAGTAACCTGACTAAATTGATTCATACAGATCAAAATAAAAGTACCACATACAAAAAAACTCAGCTTAGATTGTTTACTTACATACTCATAGGACATTGAACCAGCTCATAAATACTAGGCTCTGTCCTTTTGATTCCTTCATCCTAATTTATAAGATATTCTCTGATAAATTCAACAAACAAAATTTTTATATACCTAATACAATGGTTGTATAAAGATCAAGACAAGATAGAAATCTTCATGCCTCCCTAGATTCCAATAATAGTGAAGTTAAGTAATTAAATTAGGTATTTAGTTTAATATAATATTTAACATAAATTCTGCATATTAAAATTAATAGTGCATTTATAATGGTATATGGTTTTCCACATCCAATAATTGCATGTTACATAAGTAATTAAATGCAATGCCTCCAATTATCAAGCACTAACTTTCTAAATATTAAAATTCCACTTTTGATTATATTTTTTATTCAATAGGGCAAAGTATACTTGTTTGATAAAGTATTCAAGCCAAATGCAACACAAGAAAAAGTCTACAATGAAGCAGCCAAGAGCATCGTGTCTGATGTTCTGGCTGGGTACAACGGCACTATATTTGCATATGGACAAACCAGCTCCGGAAAGACACATACCATGGAGGGTGTCATAGGTTTGTTCACTAGTTATGAACACTATAAAACTTATAATTGTAATTGAGCGGGATCCTATAATAATGATTTTTTTTACTGTAGGAGATCCAGGAAAACAGGGTATTATACCACGGATAGTGAATGATATCTTCAATCACATTTATGCTATGGAAGAAAATCTTGAATTTCACATAAAGGTGTCGTACTTTGAAATTTATATGGACAAGATTCGGGATCTACTTGATGGTAAGATTTATTATTAACATCATTGATTGTTTATATTTGGAAACTTTTTACTGAGTAAACCTAATAAATGCCTCTTTACAGTCTCCAAAGTGAACCTAAGTGTACATGAAGACAAAAATAGGGTTCCATTTGTGAAAGGTGCTACTGAACGTTTTGTGTCAAGTCCAGAAGAAGTATTTGAGGTCATAGAGGAGGGAAAATCTAATCGCCACATCGCTGTCACAAGTAACTATCCAGAGATTTTATCTATGAAAGTCTATTGCAGTGTCTTTATATTGTTCTCTATCTAAACACTTGTGCATATTTCAGACATGAATGAACATTCGTCTAGATCTCACTCAGTCTTTCTTATAAACGTAAAACAAGAAAACTTAGAAAATCAGAAGAAACTATCAGGGAAGTTATATCTTGTGGACTTGGCTGGTTCTGAAAAGGTAAAATATTTTTTTTGATGAACTTTATAAGTGACATAAATTAAAACACATATTTTTGGTATTATAGTGTGTAAGCCTTTGCTTTTGGGGTAAACTGAAATCGTTCATATTTGAGACATTGTTTAATATTAAACAAAACTACTTATTACGACATAATGCATAAATCTTATCTTGTACAGGTGTCAAAAACTGGTGCTGAAGGTACAGTGCTCGATGAAGCCAAAAACATCAACAAGTCTCTATCCGCACTAGGAAACGTCATCTCGGCATTAGCTGATGGAAACAAGTCCCACATCCCCTACAGAGACTCCAAACTGACTAGGATCTTACAAGAGTCACTCGGTGGTAACGCCAGGACTACTATCGTCATCTGCTGCTCACCAGCATCCTTCAACGAAAGCGAAACCAAGAGTACATTGGACTTCGGCAAAAGGTGGGCTTTATTATCTCATTAATAAAGCTTTTGTTTGATTGCTTTGTGTTAGGAGATATACGTAATGCGTCATTGCTTTTCACAGAGCGAAAACTGTTAAGAACGTGGTTTGCGTCAATGAAGAACTTACTGCGGAGGAATGGAAGCGCCGCTACGAAAGAGAGAAGGAGAAGGTGGCTAGACTCAAGGGCAAGGTAATTTCTTCTATACCTACTCCTAAAATCTTTTTGTAAACTAAGACAATGTATGATAACTTAACAAAAACTGATAACAATAACAGAGAATAACAACGTAACCCCAAACAAGAACAAAAACTTCGGCTCCGAATACGAACTCGACGAATGAAATCTATTCTAAATCAAAAATTAATTTGTATAACTGCGATTTATTCCGATGAGACCGTGTCAGAGAAAGTGTGGTACAATATTTTCCAATTTTTCTTTTGTTTTTGTATACCCTTGTTTATAAGAAATATCTTAATACTAGAACCGTGAATAGTCTCTAGATCAACCGTGCATACATAAATTAAAAATCCTTGAAAATATTTCCTGATTTATTTTCAAATCGAAGCGGCTTAAAATTATAGACATCTCGCCAAAAAGCAACACTTATTGCGTATATCTAAATAGGAACATTTTGCTGTCAGTCTCGTCCGAACGAAAATAGTAATCAAACTAAAATAGTCTGTCCGCTTAAGCACAGTAGAAATAGAGAATAAAAACCAGTGATCTGGGAGTGAGGGCCTATTTCTTTCAACATTCATGATGACGTTTTGTATTTTGCTATTTTGTGAAGTTTTACCAAAAACTTACGCCATGCAAAATCCGGACAAATGGGAATCGCGAACTACGACGCGATACAAAAGGAATATAATGAACACAAAACAATGTCTTTGTTCGCTGACGGTTTATGTTTAGAATTACTTAGCTAAGATTTTATTAGCTGTTAAAATTCCTTGATGAATTTTAACATTATAATGGTTTAATGATTCCTTGCATGCTAACTAGTATAAAGCATGAATATAGAGACTGTATCTAAGTTGATCCACTTTTTCTAACTTCCGCAATAGTTATTTATTGCGCAGACACATTCAAGAGAAAATGATCTCATTGTCTGAATTACAAAACCAATCTGAAGCTGAGTAAGGCATAGATGCTCATGAACTTCCTTGCATGTGGATATAGTTCATTATCGCATCAAGTATGATTCACACTCTGTTAGAATATATTTGATAATCTGGAAATCATTGGTTAGTCTTGTTTTGGATAGAAATTAATAATTAAAGGTGATTCTCATATTCTGAATCGAACTCTCAAATAATGGGTTCTTTGTTATATAGCATTACAATTTCTTTAAAAACCGCATTTGCGGCGACTTATAACTAGTAAGTGCCTTATAATAGTCTGCTAACTTAACGCATTGCTATTTCTCAGTCTGTCTTTTTCCATTTATATATAAGTCAGAGTTACAAATAACAGTTAGCACTGTTTTATTTTAGCAGACCATTGTCAATAACAAACTTTCTGTTTCCCTTTAGGTGGAGAAACTGGAAGCTGAGCTCAACCGCTGGCGCTCCGGCGAGACCGTGCGTATCGAGGAACAAGTCAACCTGCAAGAGATTGAGGCTGTTACTCCCATTACTTCCTTCATCGAGGAGAAACCACCAGCAGCTGTAAGTGAAGCTTATGCCCTGTAGCAAAAATAATAAATAAAATAATGCTGGACAATCCGCACAGCGTCATCTAGCCCCAACCTAAGCAAAACTTGTGTTATTAGATGACTGATATTCATAATACAATATATTACATAAATATATATTTTTTAATTATACATAGTAAATTATGTATGCTATTGATTGATTTAAATTATGCCTCAGGGATGCAGTGGGCCAAGGTCCGACTATGTTGCAGGAGGTTGCGGATTAGATTCCCACCACGTGACAAATGTTTGTCTACATCTCGGCTTTTGATGGAAATTTCTGAGAAAATTTAATCAAATCTGTAAAAGATGTCTCATAGCGATAACGCCGCTTTTTATACTTTTACTAGCATGTCTGTTTGTAATGTTTTTTTTATTGTATGGTAAAATAAAGAATTTTCTAATCTTTTATTCTATCTATCAAATATTCATTTGTACCAAACACAGTATACAATAGTGGTCAAATCTTCCCCTAGCCTCCAGTACCGGTCGCTGTCTCAAGCGCGGTTGAAGACGCTGCGATGCAAGGCAAGCTGGAGGCTCTCTACCAACAGTTGGACGACAAGGATGAGGAGATCAACCAGCACTCGCAACTCGTCGAGAAACTGAAGGAACAGATGATGGAACAGGAGGAGCTTATTGCTTGCACGAGGTATGTACTGCATGCTTAAATTATGTTATGTTGTGATTTTATGTTTTTTGGAGGACTTTAAAAAAAAGAGGTCAAGTTCCTTAACTCCTTCATAATGTTCTGCATAATTCCCCCGTTATTCATAATGTTTTGGTTACTTAGTACTGGTGCTAAGTATTGTTGAGCTTATTGCTTGCACAAGATACATATACTGCACTGATAAATTAATATTTTGTTGTGATTTTATGTTTATTAGGACTTAACAGATGTAAAATTCCTTAGCCCCTTTCATTCCATTCATAACTAGCGACCCGCTCCGGCTTAGCACGTGTGCAATACAATAAACTTACTCTTGATCACTCTATCTAAAAAAAAACAAAATCGGGACAAGCAACAAGCATAAATAGGGACAAACAGACTCGAAATGGGATAAACATCAATCGCTCAGGATAAGATTAACCTCGGGATCATTTTTGTACTTATTACCAAATATTATCGAAATGGCGTAGATATCGAATAACATAACATGAAAAAAATTATTCAGCCGAATTAATAAGGATATTAGATTTTTTGCTGATACGGTATTGCGTACTTGATCAGATTTCAATGGTTGATATTGATAGCAGCATATCGATCTTTTTATCAAAAAAAGCATTGCGTCATTGTTAATGTGTAGCGAATTATATCGTTGCCTGTGAAAGGTCATAACGCCTAAAACGAGCTAAAGAGATGAATACTCCAAAACCCCCTAACATATAAAACCTCACCATAAGATTACTCTCGATGTACTGAGTACCCCCTCCATAATCTGAAACATTTCATCCTATTTGTCCTATGTTTCCTATGTGTCACTAAAACACGTACGAAAATGCTTTTGTCGAACCCCCTAACATATAAAATCTCACCATAAAAACAAATTTACTGAGTACGCCGTCCATAATCTGAAACATATCTACCTATGTGACATTAAAATATGTATGTACGTAAATGCTTTTGTCGTGATCCAGGCGCGACTACGAGAGTCTCCAAGGCGACATGAACCGCATCCAGCAAGAGAACGAAGCCGCCAAGGAGGAAGTCAAGGAGGTGCTCCAAGCATTGGAGGAGCTCGCAGTCAACTACGACCAAAAGTCGCAGGAGGTTGACAGCAAGAGCAGAGAGTGCGACCAACTTTCAGAGGACTTGCAAACTAAGCAGGTCAGTTTTTTATACAGTGTTTCGTCTATTTATGCAAAGAAAATAAATTTATTTGAACCCAGAAACCCTATAAGAAGAGATACATTTTAAATAGAAACTGAAGTAGATAGGTATAAAGAACAGATTCAATCATAATATAAGTCTTAAGATGAAACGAAAAACTCCGGGTATTGTGTTTTACAGGTTCTACAAGCAATTGATCTGACAGAGAAGTGTTGAGCATGTTGTAAGCAAAATGCTTCTTCTATAATCCGATACTAAAATAAACATTGAATCAATTGTCTTTTTCAAAGGTTCTAGTCCTAAAGTAACGACCAAGGGGAGTGTCACTCGGGCTGTGTAGAATAATCAATAATCTATTTTATGTTGCAGTCATTGAACTTAGAACCATGCGGCGTTTATTTGCACGACACAGAGCTTGCATAAAGTTACATCGGCCTTATTTTGTTACGGCCGATTACGTTTCTATAAGAAACGTCCCTGAATCTAGCTGATTATTCTTTGTTTATACAGAGTGCATTGGCGACCGCCACAGCTGAACTACAACAGCTGCGTGACCTGTCCGCACACCAACGCAAACGCATCGCTGAGCTGCTTAGCAACTTGCTGCGTGACCTAGCTGAAATCGGTGCGGCTGTGGGTGGCACAGAGCTTGACTTCAAGCTGAATGTGGATACAGTGGGCAAGCTGGAAGAGGAATTCACTGTGGCACGCCTTCATATCAGCAAGATGAAGAGTGAGGTGAAGAATATCGTGCAGCGTTGTCACTCGCTCGAGTCGGCTAACATTGACGCCAATCAAAAGGTACGATTCTACACCTGACTTATATTAAACTGATTTTAGTGTGCACTTTTCACTTTTAAGGTCAACTACGTTGGTCTCCATTCCATGACATTTCCATGAACTGGACACGGCAGAAAAGTGGCAAATCAGACACATATTGCCATAGTGAAGAAGTCAAGTCAACTACATTGTTGTGACCTATTCTAATGTTAATGTATCCAGAATTGGTTCTAGTTCTTCATTTTTAAGTCTGCTTCTAAAACTAAAAATTTCACTGTAAATTTTCAGATTGAGGAGTACGAACGATCGCTGGGAGAGTGCCGCCTGCTGATTTCGCAGCACGAAGCGCGGTGTGCTTCGCTCGCTGAGTCTATGCGCGAGGCAGAGAACAAGAAACGACAGCTGGAGGAGGCAGCCGATGCCTTGCGCGAGGAGTGTGCTCGTTTACAGGTACATTTACACTGTTTACAATATCTTTATAAGATATTACCTTCTGGCTTTGACTTACTCAGTAGTACTGTGATAAAAGACTGGAATAGGTCATTCTTGGGTAATCTGGTGTAAGAAAATTAGTAAGGTTAATACTTGCAGGTGATAATCTCACAAACTTATAGATGTAAGAATAAACTATGGAAGTATTACGGAAGATAAACAAATCGGAAATGTTCATACAAATGTAAAAAAAATAATTTATGAGTACCGCGTTATAATGTGCACCATCCCAACCCTTCACGCGGGTTTCGTAAGATGCAACAAAAGGATATCCACCGGAGGGCTGGAACCAGCGCCTTCAGCACAAATCTACCTTCGAAGTGTGGTTGACTATGACACTACCCCCTGATGATACGAGGCAATAAATACTGCGGGCTATGTTCGTTAATGGATTGCCGAACAACATGGGTTGGGGTTCTCTTCTAAGCATAATATTATGCTTCTATTAGAAAACCCAGCTCTTCCTTATCTTAACTTCGTTATACAAAAATTATTTACTTGTGTTATGAGCAATACAAAATAAAATACTATTACTTTTGTGCATCGACAGGGTTGTGAAGGCTATATGTTTACAAATAACCAAGTTTCTTGTTTTGTTTCACCTTTTATAACTGATACACCTCCGTTTACCACAATCTCACCTGATATAAAGTGAAGATGTGGCTGATGGATCACGAATCTACAAGACACCTATTCACTAGTTTTGAAGTGCCTATTTTGTAAGCCTAAAGGCATAAAGTGATTGAATCTGAATCTGTTTGTCACTGTCCTGTAGGCGGCAGAGCGCGTCCAACAGGCGGCGGCAGAGGAGCGCGCCGACACGCAAGTTAGAGGCGCACTGGAGGCGCAGTTGGAGCAACTGCGCTCCGCACACGCCACGCAGCTGTCTGCGCTCCGGGATGAGCTGGCGGCCTTGCAGAGACAACACCAGGAGCTCAAGGAGTATGTACTCATTATTCGTTTTCTATGTATTATAAAAAATATCTATATTATGTAATATAATAATATTGTATTATGTATATCAGTCATCTAGTACCCATAACACAAGCTCTGCTTAGCTTGGGGCTAGATGATGCTGTGTTGATTGTCCGGTATTATTTAATTATTTATTGTACAATAACCCTTCAACTGGAGCTGCAGTGTTGGAAAAACTGCGCTCCGCACACACCATGCTGTTGAAAATCATTCTCTCCTGTCCCAGCGCTGGGCATGTGCTTGTGTGTTACCATGCAAACCATGACGATTATAACTTTATTGCTACGTCAAACTTAAATTTGACCTTAATATGAATGGAACTAGTATGGCACAATCGGGCGGCCTTATCGCTTATTAGTTTCAAATAACCTTTTAACCGCCATGTGTCAGTGAAATCCCAACTGACAATACAAAAAAAAAACCATAAATTTCATAGTGAATTTGGAATTTGTTTAGCGAAAACTCCATGCGTCTGCTAAATTAGTTTGAATAACGAGGTCAATGTCCGAGAGTTCATTTGATTTTTTAGTACTACATACATAAATAAACTCTTGCCCCACTTGTAGCTGATGCCAAAATATTTTACCTCTTGATCTTACTGTAATCAGAGCATAACAAATTCTTGGCCCTAGCGTCTCATCATTTGTTTGTTTGGTTCTGTGTTTATTGAATGAGATGATAACATGTTTATCTTGTCCACAGTACATACCAAGAGCTGACATTGGCGCGCCAACAGCTCCAAGACGACTACGAGAAACTGAAGCGCGATGAGGCGGACAAGTCTGCCAAACTCAAGGAGCTCATGTTAGTGTCTCGCTCGCCCCGCCGCCATCTAGACAAGGCCGAGAAAGAGTCCGCCAATCAGCAAATGCTGCTCAAAGACGATATCGAATACAAAGATTACATCATATCCCCCAAAAGTAAACTAGGCTTTGGATATGGATTCGGCTTCGAAAAGGCCATGGCTCTAGAGGAAAAGTCTCTCTCGGCAATTCCCAAATCCCCTCCCCGTCATTCCTGCAACATCCATCCCCTCCAATTACATCTTATTATATCAGTCACGATGATCCTACTCACTCATCGTTACCCGCAAATAGTTATTTTGGTTTAGTTATGATATGACATGGATATCTTTCACACTAGACAATATTAGTTGCAGTGCCTTTTACATTTTCTGATCATCATTGACCATATTCCCCAATATGTGGGTGGGGAGATATCCATAGAATATTACTGTGACCTTGTCGCTTGCAATAATTTACTATCGACTTATATTGCTTTCAAAATACTAAGCAATAATAATAAGTACAAATATTCTAGCAAAGCAATGTAAGTCAGTGGTGTTCTAGTCATTTGGCTTTATTACTTTTGTGTGATATATGCTTTGGCTTTGGTGACCGTGATTCTAGTCGAATCGATATTTATCCCGATAGATTAGTAAGTTTGACAATTTACTCATTTCCTTTACGGAGTTAGATGTAACTTATTAGAATGTTGTGATCAAATTTTGAACTACCTTAAATTGTAAGAGTTAGTTCATTAATAACATTTTTTATTCAATGGTTTTTTATAACCATTTTACAATCACAAATAACGGACTTAGGTTGTTGATAATAATCGTTTCGCGTGTTTCAACCTCGTTAAATTTAAAAATGAAATTCTTTGGTGCATTTGAGTTGTGTATATTACCACTGCCTTGTTATTTAGTTGTAAATTAAATATTGCGTAAACCAAATACGTAAGAGAACTACTTATTGAGTGCAAAGTAGTTATGAAGCCTAACAAAAGCTAGAAAAGCTTGCACAAAGTTAAAGCATGGTGTTAAAATCCTTCAATGTGTACCCTTGTTGAATTCATTCTGTACATAATTATACGGTTGTAAATAAACTTAAATGTATAGAGAGTCAGTAAAAGTATTTTTGTCAAAATATTTTTTTATACTAAATAGTTTTAACTGATTTTTCATCCAGAACTATATCATATAATGTACTTATTTGCTCGGGCTAGTGGAACTTAAGTATTTTAGTGATAGTGTGGTATTACTAATATGTAAGTATAGAGAATTTAAAATAAGGTAGGAGAAATGGAACCATTTAGTAGAATTTAATATAAAACTAATAGTTTCGTAAGGATCAAATAGGTCATACCCATTCCGAAACTTGCATTTATCGTTATTGTATGCCTGCATTTATTTTGCATGTTAGTTGTATATCATTCCACATAATCACATGATGCATTTATTCGCATTCTCTATTCCTAGTGTCCAATAGTGTCCATGTCTATTCCCATATTATGCACTCGATATGCCGAAGAGTGATGTCGCCTCGAAATGTTTGAGGATATGCAAATTTTATTATTTACAGTACAAGTAAAAACAAATTAATTGAATGCACGAAATTTAGACATCGCCATGAGTCCTCGTTTTCTCAATTTAATCCTTGCAGTGAAACATTCCTTTATATTTTTATTATATCTTAAACCTACAGATTAAATTGATCCAAAACGATGCGACAGAACTATATTTGTTGTAATAGTCGATGTAAGTAGGAAGTAGCTGTAGTGGAAAATCTTGTAATGCCTTCCGCTTTTTATTTTTGAGTTGTCATTTTATTCCGCACGTATCCCATTCATATTCATTCTGCCGAGGGTTGGCAATAATTTGATTACAAATCGGCCTAAATTTTGGAGCGGAGATGTATATGGATGGGGTGCGTGCTGGGCGAAAGATAGTTCTCCTATATTCACAGGTAATCCTGTACATTATACTATCATTCTTACTTATCATTATTTATAATACTTAACTAATTGTTATTGTTATCCGCAGTCAAAGCGTGGAGCGGCGTGAACAAGCGCGGGCTGATCTCAAAGGCTTGGAAGATACCGTTGCCAAGGAACTGCAGACATTGCACAATCTACGCAAACTCTTCGTGCAGGACTTGCAGGTAATTCGAAGCACCTTGTCGAGTCAGGTAGTTGAGACAATTCGTCACTTGTTGAACTAGCCCAAACGAGATCGTCTGGCAGGCTGATGGGTGGCTATTGAGGTTATAACACTACTGTGTTATAACCTCAATAAAATGTGTTATAACTACAAAAGACTCCTGGTGTCCTTCAGTAGGTATCCTTTGGGGTCTTTTCCTGTCATGCTGAGTGCCCGATACCTATAATTTGATATGTTATTCCTGACACGCGGAACGCAGCTTGGCTAGACCAATAATAGGTTTCAAGTGGCCCACTCGTGGGTGGAAATCCGTATGACAGGGAAATAACCCTTTATCGACTCCTGTGACATCCTAAGACGGCACGGAGGGATCGATTGTAACAGCGTAGTTGAGTCAATATAAACGTTTTTAATTTTATTTCCCCTAGGCAAGGATAAAGAAATCCAACAACTCCGAAGAAGGCGCCGAGGAAGAGGGCGGCTCACTCGCTCAGAAGCAGAAGATCTCGTTCCTGGAGAACAATCTCGAACAACTCACGAAGGTGCACAAGCAGTTGGTTCGCGACAATGCCGATCTGCGCTGCGAGGTGCCCAAACTTGAGAAACGACTCCGCGCTACCATGGAGCGCGTCAAGGCACTCGAAACCGCACTCAAGGTAAACTATTATTACAATACACAATGTTAAAAATATATTATTACAATGTTAAAAGAGCCATTTATCCCCATCAGTACATATGTTAACTGCTGAACGTGGCTCTCGGTGTGTTGAAAATAACTACAAAACACATAATTAGCAAAACGCAAAACACTGTGTCTGTTGTGAAAAATGTCCATCTCATCCGATTATGGGAGTAAGGAATTAGAAAGTGCACCTTAGTTTATCCACACCCATGTGCACTAAATATGTCCCACGCACATGGATAGTCTCAGCAACACCACTCCTAATTTTGGCTACGAGGGCTTGATTATATGCGTGTAAAATCTTTCATGCATGCTAGACACGTCGATACTAAAAAAGATGTAATGTTACAGGAAGCAAAGGATGGTGCTATGCGCGATCGCAAGAGATATCAGTTCGAGGTTGACAGGATCAAGGAGGCGGTGCGCGCCAAGAATCTTGCCCGACGGGGCCCGCAGGCACAAATCGGTAAGGATTTACAATGCAACATTGTTTTTAACCCACAACCCGACGTGGCTGACTATTAAAGACGTGTATTTTATACTAAACTAAAGAAAATGAGATAAACGTAAGACTAGGGCAATATGGCTATAACTGCTTTCGCCTATTCATTTTTAAAAAGAAGAAAAAAAGGGTAGGTATAAGTTTGACGTGTCTTTGTCATCGTAGCTCCCTAACGGATGAATTTCGGACCATTTTGATTAAGTGGCATTTATTATTAATGTTCAGCTCAATCGTTTGGCCACCATCTCACTCAAATAATTGAAGATTTGGCCTAAAATGGCACGCGTTTTCCCAGAAGGAACTATGTTATAGTTTTGTTCGATGACTTATTGGCTGTTGCATGTTATGAGCGCAGCCGTTTTACTTCAAAGTAAAGTCCTCGGAGGTTTCCGATTATTATTAAAATTGCTTGTATATTTGCATTTTATTAGCTTTGACTTTGCTTTGAATGAGAAGCTGTCTATAAAAGAGGAGCAAGTCTAAGTGTAGTGTTGTGTGTGATTACAGCTAAGCCGATCCGAGCGGGCGGCGGTCACATCGTGGGCGCCGGAGCGCCGGGCGTGGTGCGGCCCGCTCCTGCGCAGGACATCAAGCGGAAATCCATCATTGTTGGCGCACGAGGTATGTTAAACTTCAGCCTTGACACACTCACAACTTCTAACAAAAATAATATAAATGTTCCTTGGTATATGGACACTACCACATTCAATTACTCATGCATGAACAAATCGAACGTCGGTCGAACCGAGATGAATGCAGGGCCATAAAGAAAGGCTCCAGAGATTGCAAGCCTCTTGTGTGTCAACTCTGGTTGCGAATAAGATAATGATGAAATAGATTGTTTTATCTTATACCTGCTTTTTTTCTTTACAGATGAGAGTTGAAGAGATTTCCATTGGGAATTAAATGAATTCATAGATGTACCTAACATGGACGGCGAAATCATTCTTTGAAAATATATCCAGTAAATTTGTTTAAAGCCTAATTAAGCAGCAACTTAAGAATAACGTAGATTGTATTAGGCCTACCTATCTCTCAAGCTATCATACAAAAACATCAATTGCACACGATTTAAAACAATAGCTTTCGCTTAATAAGTAGGCCAAGTTTAATATTAATTCGTTGTCGGTTATCGTCAGGTACTCGTTAAATATAATTTTAGTGAGCAGACAAACTGATGTTTGAGAAATCAGATTAAAATATTTTTATGAAATGACCTAAAGTATTAGACACCTAATTACATATGCATTTTGTTTGAATTGAATGTTCTATAAATTAGTAATGTATTATTTTCATGGGAATGAAAATGGAGAAAAGAGGTGTAATGGGGATATTGAGTACAAAAATACCGAGCCAGTTACCAATACGTGCTTGAGGCCGTAAGTACTTACGCCTCCATTTCATTCCCCTGGGATAATAATCAAAGGCTTCAAGATTCAATATGTAACCTTTAAGTAAAATACGCTGTGAGTTATTTGCAGACTTGCATATGCTACCGCACAAATAAAACCTTAAAAAAATTTAAAAAATAATAAATTAATGTTATGGTCGCGTTATAGAATATTTTTCGTGTGGTGGCAAATGCATTGCAGTGTGCATCATCAATGTGTAGTGTAGTTAAGCTTCTTATTAATATATATTTTTATATGTGATAAGCGTTGATATGCCGGCATACGAGCATTTATTTAGATAACAAAAGTATTTGTATTTATTCACGGGGTGTCATGGGTGATAACAAGAGCACATAAATATCTGTAAGACGGCAATAGTTATCACAGTGCGGTGAGTGGTTTGCTATGCGTGAGTGCCTGGGCGACTTGCTGACTAGCAAGTTCACTGTCTCAAGGCACAGCTTGCGCCAGACGTATTCACAACACGACTTAGTGGGTGATTTTTGTATTTATCAATGGAATATGAAAATCTCTTTCAACTAAGTATCATTAAATAATTTTTTACTCTGGTTTTTAAATTGATTTTAATTAGTGTTTCATTATTGTAATGCGTTCGAAACTATAAACTACACTCAGTAATTGCAAACTTAACTTTATGGGTAGGTTATCATTCATATCATCCTTGCCTAGCTCTTTCTGTGCGTCACTTCACGTTCGCTTAAGAGTTGTGATTGTTCTTTAGCTAATTGTTTTTCACGTTTAGTAAACTCGTCTCTGTAGTATCTTTAGTCATTAAGTATGATATCGGCTCTATTTAATATAAAATAGTTTGTAAAGACGGCAGTGGCTTGATATCTAATCTAATAAAAACTTTTAAATCCAATAGCCAGTTTGAAAATGTATTCATTGAAAATTGAGCTTCAAAATTATAATTGGTTCGTGTTCTCTATTTGCTTTTAAGATATACCGGCTTTGTAGTAGATCTGTAACTTAAGTAAGTACTTACGAGATAGGCAATCACTTCGGATCGCAGTCGGGAGACTGCTCCTACGAGGAGTTATGGAACTATCGCATACTTCACGAAATGTCCACAACACCAAAGATAAATCACAATTTTTATTAGATTTACTTTTCGAGATTACCTACCCGCTAAAATTAAATTTTAGCTCCAAATTACTCAATGGTTCCAAAGCTCCTTCTACGTGTTACACAATACATTTATCTTAGATGTAAAGATTTTTTAGTAAATTATTTCGCACTTTTGTTAGACTCTTCATAAATTTTTTATTTTTTGTATGTATTTCATCTAAATTACATAGTTTTTGTTCACTTTTGAAGTGTTATACGCTTTTTTTTTACATACCTCTATATACTTTGTTTTAAAATCATGATCAAATACATTATATATTCATTCTAAAGAGATGTCTGCAAAGATGCATTCCACGGGGAAAGCACACATTGTATCTTTGTTAACTTTAAGTCTAGTTGTTTTGTTAAAGTGTAGGTAGTTTAAAGAGGCTATCCTCGGTTTCCACTCGCCTGTTGCATACTTAGGTCCGAGGTCGGGCGCGTGCCGGGGGCGGCGCCCTAGCCTTGGCTAGCGGCCGCGCGCTCGGACCAACCCCAACCGGCAGGCTTGCCTTTGCACCAAGTGATTTAGTTTGTATTGACATCTTTTGTATGATGTATTTAATATACAGGAGACTCTCAAAAAGAGTGTTATCTTGATTTTTATTTATTATAAAAATAAAATTATGAATTTAATTTGCTAGAGGGTATTTTTATTTCCTAATCCTTCTCTCATCTCACATAATTATAATGTTAGTTCCATGATAAATGTACTTATATGGGTCAAGTAGTCGAGCCAATTCTATTAGGCTTCAGTAGGTATATAATTAGAACATTATTTGCTCATGGGTTAGGTTCAAAGAGAATATAACCATTTATAAGGAAACTCGGGGCCAATTTTGTCACCTAACCACAGCTAAGTTTAGCGGGTTGCTGATCGAAATCTATCTTCAGCGAATTGCTCCACTGTGCAGGCCGATTCTTCTTCATGTAACAGTTTAAAAAGTAGAAAAAAAAAGGTTTCGTTTTCGCTTCGTAGGTTTTCTTCAAACGCTTTTTTCTGCTTCTGATCGGTTACGTATCTATCGGTAGCTGCCTTTCGGGTCTCTTGGTGGAAGAAGTGGCCTCTCACCTGTGTACTACTAAGTTCATCGAGCTTCTGACATCAAACCATGTTAAAAACAAACTAAGTGCGAGTGTAACTCGCGCGTCGAGGGTTTTGAACTTTTGTCGTTTATGTACGTATATTGACGTCGACTTGGCGCGGTGGGCCATGGGTGGGCCAAAGTCCGCTTACGACGCAGGAGGTTGCGGTTTGATTCCCGCCTCGGGACTAATATTTGTTCGATCTGCAGATTATTTGTTCGGGTGTTCTAGTCCTTTTCTATGTACACAAAAAGAAATGCATCTAATGTGATACTTATACTTTATTAGTATAACAGCTATCGTAGTAGTACCAATAACGTGTGCGTTCGCCCAGCAAAAAGTATCGTCTTTTCAAGAATCGAATGATGCAGATAATTTGTGCCCTATGTCGTGTAAATGTGCCCAAAATTTTAAATTTGTGCCCCCAAGGGCTGCAGAGTTATTTAGGAAAATCTGATTTTGCTGCACGAACGTTCGCCCAGCAAAACTTTTTTTAAAAAAAGGGTATAGCTGTATTTTAAATATGCAAAAAGATAGCTTAAATACTAGTGTAAATGTGCCGTAAAAGCAAAATTTGTGCCCCTAAAGGTTTTAGAGATATTTAGTTTTTTGCTGGGCGAACGTTTTGGTGATTTCTATATCTCGGAAACGGCTGAACGCACAGTCATAATTTTTTGTTCCTACAGATACGGTAAATTTGTGCCATTTGTGCCGTAATTTTCATTAACATGAGTAGCATGGTTCAGGAGCTATTATTGTTTTTCCTAGAAAACGGAAAAATGCTCTGGCTCTCGAATGAACAAGACCATCGACTTCACGTTGGTGCCGACTGGTACCCATTATATATTCACACGATCCTGTAAAGTTTCACCGGCCTACTACTTATAATAGACGAGTTATTAACGATTTTGTCTTTTTTTTGAGGTTATTTTGAGTGAAATTACTTAGGATACGAAAACACTAGTTTCCTGTGAGCTGGCTTATTACATGCTTCTACAATAATTTGAGCCCTATTTTAAGAATACGTATGCAAAAAATCATCTTTGTATACCCAATACTTTAGACAATAATGGTAAAATACCATTCGAAGTATTTTTGGTAGATAACCAGACCAAATTCGAATGAACATTAAAAAGCGGCCGTACGATACTACAAGCTATCCTTCCTTACTTGGTGGCGTTGTAATGAAATTTAAGTAGTACAGATGCGTACAGAATTGTTAAGTAGAAAATAATATTTATGTCACGAAAAATATTTTACATGAAATAAAATGTGAATTATTTTGTTTTTAATAATCTTACCTACTATTATAATAAATGGGAAAGTCTGTGTGAATGTTCGTTATAAGTACCTAGGTAATCTTTGTGACTACTTAAGTGATTTAAATGAAATTTCGTAGGTAGGTAGGTAGATAGTTTAGGACCTAGAGTAGGATTAAATAGGCTAAAATTTGGAAATTTTAACCTCTGAGGGGGTTAAATATGGTGGTAAGGGTTGTATGGAAAATAATTTTTACTTGATTCGATTCACTCAAAACTCGGTATAAATGAACTATGGACTGAATAATTAAACATGTAGGTATTTTTACACAACCCCTAGGGGGTGTGCAATAAATTTCTGAAATTTATACGAAAAAAACTGGTTCGCGGGCAAAGCTGCGGGGTGCATCTAGTACACTATAATTTGTAATGTAGGTATTACTAAAAATAAATTGTCCGGAGACAACGGCACATCAGTGACCTGTTGAGATAATAATGAATGAATGATTTAACACCAAATACCTATAGGTACAACTTGACATCTGATCTAGCTTGATGTGCCGTTGACAGTATAGGTATTTGTTTTTTTTTAGAAGGTAAGTAATAACAAAACAGTATTGTTCTTTTTTTACATTGATTTATTTTTTATAGACAAATAACAATGAATATTAGTACTGGGCGTTTTTTTCTAAAACAGTTTCATGAAACACTTTGTCTATGTGAAACGACAAAACGCTTTCTCGTTCAATCATAAAACACTTACTAAAAAAACTGTCAAACGTCACGAATCTAATGCTGACTGAAACCAGTCTGTCAAACGAACAAAACTAAGGTTCGCTAGAACGCTTTTTGAACGAACGAAATGATTGGAAGGAACGGCGCGCCAAAACAGTTTCAAATCTGTCTGACAGGTGCGAACAATAATGAACTCTAATCCTTTAACGATAAAATATAAAATAAAAAGAGTTTGTCCCTGCTTCTCGAAAACGTTTTTATACAAGGCAGGCAGGAACAGGCAAAACTGATCCTTATTTTATAGAGCATAAAATTTTGTTTGCTGTGGGATTACAGAAAAACGTGTTTTTGAAGAAACCCATGTCGTTTTTGGATAGAATAGGAACAGGCAAAACAGATCCTTATTTTATAGAGCGTAAAATTTTGTTTGCTTTGGGATTACAGAAAAACGTGTTTTTGAAGAAACCCGTTGCGAAGTGGGCCTACGTAGGTATGTCGTTTTTGGATAGAATAGTGAACTCTATTGCGATATAGATAAGATACAAAACGACCAAATTAAAAAAAAAACTTTAGGAGTGAAATTCGAGTGGAGTTCAAAGGTAAAGTTTGTTTTGTAATAATAATAACACGTGCGTGCGTCATGTGTGTATTGTGCATTGCTTTCGCTCATTGCAATTATTCGGTGTTTTTGGAATAATTAGGTACTTCGGATCGATTTGATAGTAATTATTCTGTGACTTCAAGTGTAAATTAATTGTTAAGTGACGATTACTGTTGAACAAAAAAGTGTTTTAAAAAAAACTGTTTCATGCAACTATTTTTAGTCTTAAAATAAGCGTCTCGTTTCGTTTGACGGAAAATGGAAAACTTCCCAGTGAATATGCTATTGTAAATTACAATAACCCGAGAGGCAGGCAGACTCAAAAACAAATTACTTATGGGTGCGTGCGATAAGGATGTGTGTGTGTGTGCATTCGAAGAGCACACACAACGGTCGTCGGTCACTCCGAGTTGAATATTGTATTTACTTATCAATTTGTAGAGCGTGTTGGCAAATACTTACCTATTCCTACTACCATTATAATATTGGTACCTAAGAAAAGGTTGGCTCGTTATGATTTAGCAAACAAACAAACCAGCCTACTAATTATTTATTCGCAAAAGAGCCGTGGATTATTTTCTTACAGGGGATACTCTTTAGGATTATCAGATAAAAAACATATGTAGGTACAGGTATGCCTACGTATAGGTACTTACTAAGTAGGTACCTACTTAATTATTTATTGAAAAGAGCATTTTCATCATATTATATTCATCATTTTTCATTATTCATCATCAAAAGTATATTTTTAAAATGACAATTCCACTTTTGTACGCAACGTTCTCTAAACACTAAATATTATCATGACGATTTAAGAAGGATAGCTTGTAGTATCGTACGGCCGCTTTTTAATGTTCATTCGAATTTGGTCTGGTTATCTACCAAAAATACTTCGAATGGTATTTTACCATTATTGTCTAAAGTATTGGGTATACAAAGATGATTTTTTGCATACGTATTCTTAAAATAGGGCTCAAATTATTGTAGAAGCATGTAATAAGCCAGCTCACAGGAAACTAGTGTTTTCGTATCCTAAGTAATTTCACTCAAAATAACCTCAAAAAAAAGACAAAATCGTTAATAACTCGTCTATTATAAGTAGTAGGCCGGTGAAACTTTACAGGATCGTGTGAATATATAATGGGTACCAGTCGGCACCAACGTGAAGTCGATGGTCTTGTTCATTCGAGAGCCAGAGCATTTTTCCGTTTTCTAGGAAAAACAATAATAGCTCCTGAACCATGCTACTCATGTTAATGAAAATTACGGCACAAATGGCACAAATTTACCGTATCTGTAGGAACAAAAAATTATGACTGTGCGTTCAGCCGTTTCCGAGATATAGAAATCACCAAAACGTTCGCCCAGCAAAAAACTAAATATCTCTAAAACCTTTAGGGGCACAAATTTTGCTTTTACGGCACATTTACACTAGTATTTAAGCTATCTTTTTGCATATTTAAAATACAGCTATACCCTTTTTTTAAAAAAAGTTTTGCTGGGCGAACGTTCGTGCAGCAAAATCAGATTTTCCTAAATAACTCTGCAGCCCTTGGGGGCACAAATTTAAAATTTTGGGCACATTTACACGACATAGGGCACAAATTATCTGCATCATTCGATTCTTGAAAAGACGATACTTTTTGCTGGGCGAACGCACACACCAATAACACAAGCTTTGCTTAGGTTGTGGCTAAATGATGCTGTATGGATTATCCAGGATACATAACTCTTCTCAAAAATTCTTAGAGCGCAGTGGAATACATTGAGTATGGACTTTGAAATATTGAGAACAACGGTTTTGGAGTGCTGTGGAACTACCCATTACAGATACTACAGAGGTTAGTGGACCTACAATTTTTTTTTCGATTTTTTTCTGCGTATTTCACTAAGTATGAAACTTAGACGATTTTCAAAACCTTTTGAATTGTCCAAATCCATACCTTTGATTTGATATCGCTCTCAATGAAATAACCCCCATTATGTGAAAATCAGTTTTTTGACCATATTTCAAAAAGTTTTATTTTTACAGACCTATATATTTTTTCTGTAAAATCTATATCTACAAACGCTTTGTACATTTTACATCGATCACTTTGCAATCTTCGGAGATGGGGGGGGGGGGGGGGGGTAATTTTTTTGACCTTTTTCAAAATATTTTAAACAGTATAAAATCTACCATAATTTAAAAAACTATTTTGGAATCTACAAACCAATACCTTTCATTTGAAACCACTTTCGACTCTGTAGGTCCCATTTAAAATTTCGATTTCAAAATTTGTATTGAAAATACTTCATTTCGATTTTTCATTATTATTTCAAATTTCAAGTCAATAGCTGCAGTAGTTTCTGAGATAGGTAATAAGGATTCAAGACACAAAACAGACACAAAGTTATCCTATAAGGGTTTTGAAACCGATGTCAAAACCCTAAAAACAGTTGATTTTAAAACCAAAATAAGATCAGTGCAAATTCAAGTCTTGTTGCGTCTTCCATCATAGACTAGTAGTGTAGTGCGTAGCGTAGTCTTTTTTGTGGGTACTAATTTCTGAAAAAAATAGTCTAGGTATATGTCGCTACCAAGGAACTTATACTACGGTTTCGTCTGAATCAGCCACTGAGAAAACCTATTGTCATTTTAAATTATAGTAAATAGAAATATATGTTCTATGGGTAGGATAGGAAATGATTAAAGTAGGTATAGGTGAGTCTTGAAAGTAATTTATTCTGAAATGTAATCCATAAATAGTAAAAATAAAAATGTTTAAACATTAAAACATTTGATGATGCATAATCAGGATGGGTACAATTTCACAGTTAGCATTATATAAATTAAGGCTTAAGCTTGTCATAATTATAATTATTAATAAATTATATCACATTCGTATAATATAAATCATAAATTAAACAATAACAAAAAACGTAGACAATATTTATGGGAGCTATGAAACTACAAGACTACGGTGTATCATACTAAATAGATTTAAACGAAAATAACATCTTAACTCTAGATATTAACAAAAGTACAAAATATTATTACTCATAGGTACTGTGCCTCCTTGGCCTATTTCTAGTATATTATCAAATGTCTTTATAACTTTATATCTCACTTTGTGTAGGTATCTTATTTGTACTACATTTATGTTGATATTGCCGCCGGTTCAGTTTTACTATCATACTACTAGCGTTACTAACTATTATAGCTATGGTGTCTTTAGTTTAAAGCTTTTTCCTTATTTTTTCTACACAGAGAATATTTTAAAATTGCATTGAATAAGATGATTAATTCTATGCTCTATTTTAAGGTAAAACTATTTTACGTAGGTACATCTTTATATGGATGGGAGTTATTGAGTATTTTGGCCAGCGGTTATTAGTTGGGTATTTTGTTTCAATAACGCTAGACCCAACTGATACCCAATAACGTTACACCCCCCCCCCCCGGAATTTCAATAAAAATCCTACTAATTTCAATCTAACCTAATGCTATAAATATATATTATTCTTTACTATACTTATAAATCATTCAGATTCCCAACAATAGCAATCATAATATTATTTAAAGCGCTACCTATCGATATGCTCGTGAACGAAGTTGTTTAAGAAATATCGATAGACAGTGCTTATAATTGTATGTGTAATTTACTAAACAAGTGGTCTTTATTAGTGGTCTGATTAAGCACTAGATGGCGCTGACAGAAATAATTATCAATTTTATCATTCTAAAGATTATAACAGGGTATTTTATCGAGTACTTTTTTTAATTTTCCCCTACGTTCGCATTGCGAATGTTTAACAAGTTTATCACTCTAGTAAATAATAATGTGATAGTAGATAGGTAAGTACTTTCCCTGTTTTATTTCCCATTATATTCATTCATATTCTTTACATATTGTTGTTTTAGTTGTTGACATAGATGGCAGCACATGGTGTGCGAAAAAGAAATTCCAGAATTACAAGAGCAATTCAAATTGCTAAAAGAGAATTTTTGATAATATTGTATGACGTAATAAAAATAATAAGAAAAAATAGAGGCGGCGGTAGGAAGGTATTCACTGCCAATTTAAATTAAAAGGTGGTAGGATAGGAAGGAAACTATGTCCGCGCCACCAGTAAAAAAATCTCGTACTAAAATGGTTGTGTTGTGTGTACTGTTGTCTGTTGAACGCAGTATGGAAAATAACCTAACTATCTCTTTTACTCGGATCAGAATTCTGGTGTTAGACAGGGATGCCCACAAGTATTGGGTATTTAAATTAGCTACCTATCTCGTTTACTCGCAATAAAATCCTAGTGTTAAACAGGGATGCCAACAAGTATTAGGTTATTTCTAACTGATTTGGTTAGAAATACCATGTTAGGTATTCCTAACTTGTTTGGTTGGAAATACCAATTGCTATTTCTAACGGATTTGGTTAGAAATACCATGTTAGGTATTTCTAACTTGTTTGGTTGGAAATACCAATTGCTATTTCTAACGGATTTGGTTAGAAATACTTGTTGCAGTTAGATAACTTTACGGGTGAGCGGTACTCTAGTATGCGTAGATGATAGTTAGGTTAGGTTATGGCTCACGGTCGGTTATGCGTGATGATTGCTTTGCACAGTTATTCCGTAGCGGTAGGCGGACTTTCCAATAACGTTCGATATTTTAGGATCATGCTAACAGTTACTGAGTTAGTTATTTAATACCGGACTCATCTCTACATCTTTATAGAAAGATTATTAGCATCACATTTTTCTTTAACTCTTGTCCATCTTGTATAATTCCATTAGATGTAATTTAGTTTTATAATTCGTTGTATGGTTTTGAAAACCTGATAAGTATAATGTTTATGTTTTAGGCTACAGCCACCTGTAGGCAATAGCATTAAAAAATTAGGAATATTACTGGGAATTGCACAGAAATTTTGTTTAATTTTATAAACACAACTCTACCAATCATTCGTTCGAATATAATCTTAGAAGTACCTATAGAAACCAAGCTAGGAATGCATTATGATTGTTAGAGGGTTAACTACGGTACCTATTTTGTGTTGTAAGAACACCAATACTTCATACCTCAAAGGGAAACCTTTAAAGCTAGGATCTATACGAGTTCTAAACATTTTCATACTGAAAACTTGTAGGTAATGTCCAATATGTTGTGAGAATTATACAATTCACCATACGTTGACTACAGAGCGTTGTATGTTGAAATGGAATCCATAGACTGCTGTCTGCTAAGCTGCGAGAGACCATTTTCTGTACTTGTAGACGAAGTCCTAGAAAGATAATGAAATATTGGTTAGTATTGTGCTGTGATTGAGACATTACAAACGTTTTAATAATGTATTTCTATGCCTATTCTCGCTCGGAGCGTAACCAAATAGAAGATAAAAGATGTATGTATACTAAAAATATCTATGTAATAATATACATTTAGGAAACAACGAGACAACGGCATATCAGGCTATATAAAGCGCGCGCTGCACGAGCGCCGCTCATTCGCTTGCGGAATTTCAAAGGGACAAGAGTGGTTGTTATCGACGCGATTTGTGAGTTGGTCAAAAGTGCTGTTTATTAAATTCAGTGTTTTGTGTTTAATCTTGTGAGTACTTTGATTTATTTTGCTAAATGGTGTTTTACTTTATTTTCGTAAATGTTGAGGTTATAACTTTGTTGATTTTAGAATAAATTGTGATTAGGTTACTTTGAGATTGTTTTTTTTTTAAAGAATTTCCCTCCTGGATGCTAAATTCAGAAGTGGGATTCGTTTTCCAAAAGCCCATCAGGCCAGGAAGCTGTTCTGACTTTTATTTTTGTGTAAAATCACTCCTTTGTTGAGCAAAGTAAAAGTAAAGTAAAACACCGTTTTTCATTGGGAAAAACCTCGATTACTAGTAGATTATCATGTCTGATAATCAGCACAGCTCACGTGACAGGTCGCGTCGGTACAACGTTAGGGATAGGTCGCGGTACCGTTCTCGTTCCCGGGATAGGTCCCGCTCCCATCGCAGGCCGCGTTCTCGCAGTAGGTCTCGTTCGCGTAGCACTAGGCTTCGCCCGCACGCAAGATCTCGCTCACGGCACTCGAGAACTCGTAGTCCGTGTGGTCCGAACGTACTTCTCCAAAATACATTAGGGACAATTCTGACGCGTTTGGAGGTTCTCGAGAATAGGAAGCGTATCGATTGTCCACACGATGATGAGGTAGGGAAAAACAGTCTACCCACGAACTCGCACACACCTGCACACCCTATTCATCCCGAAAATGCAGGTAGAAGCGAAATACAAACTTTGGTGGTGTCCGATACCGCCACCGGTCCAATTGACTCTTCAGATTCCGCTGTACATGAGTCGTCCAGCACAGTGTACGGTCACCCCCCTTCGGTATGTGCGCCGGCGCAATCCGAACCGGTACCTGAGTCGGTACTAGTACTTGCCGAAGCTATCAAATCGTTGCAGTCCACGGGTAGGCAGCAGTATTTTGTTTCGAATTTTGATCCTTCTATTCAAGACATAGATGCGTGGTGCAAAGAAGTCGATAGGGCTAGGTTGGCTAATAATTGGGGTGATTCCGAGTGTTTGTCCCGTGTGTCAGGCTGTCTCAAGGGGGACGCGCGTACCTGGCTAAATGAATGGGCAACTACTGACCGTACATGGTCCAACTTTTGTCGGGAGTTTAGGCCTTTGTGTCCACGCAATCTCGACTATGCGAGCATTCTCTACGATGTTATGCAGTCCACATCCGACAAGTATAACACATATGCCGAATATGCTAGGCGAACCCTATTGCGCTTAAAAATAGTGAAGGGGCTGAGTGATGAACTTAGGGTTCTTATAGTAATTCGGGGTATCTTGGACCCACAGGTTAGGGCCTCGGCGGCCAATGCTAGCCTTACTTGTGAGGACTTAGTGTCCTTTTTGTCCATTTACATCAAGCCGGGTGGCGTAGGCCAAGAAAAGGGTAAGCGTAAAGAAGCGCCAAAACGGCCGGTAAGAATCGGCAACAACTTTAGTACTGCGCCTAAATGTTTTACTTGCGGTCAGGTAGGACACAAAGCAATACACTGTCCTAAAAAGGCAAAACAAGAGACCCCATCTAGTGATGCGAAACCCTCTAAATCTGAGACTGGTGGTCCGAGCAGTAGTAAACTGACCTGTACTTTTTGCAAAAGGGCAGGGCACACTGAGGTTTCTTGTTTTGCTAAAGAACGCTCTGAATCACGAAATACACGTAAGGTAAACTTGTGCGGCGAGATACCCTTGTCCCATGGTTCGCGACACACAGATTTGACTCCTGCGGTTGTTCAGGGTATTCCTCTCGATATACTTATTGACAGTGGGGCGTTGAACGTTTCTTTGGTATCGTCGGAGGTCCTGAAATATTTCTCATGTGAAAGAAAACCCTTACGTTGTTCTTTGAAAGGAATAAGTAACACAATAGTCGAAGGCGACTCTTTCGTAACATTAACAATTGAGCTTGATGGCTTGTCTTTTGAAGCGGATTTTGTAGTAGTCCCGGCATCAAGTATGACCGCCCCTATTATAATAGGCACCGATATTCTTAATCGTGAAGGCGTAACCTACGTACGAACAAAAGATAGGCAGTACCTAACCCGATCGATGGAAAAATCTGTTCACAATGTCGCGTCACAACCCACGGTTGAAATTAACACGCCCCTTCAGGGACCGGAACGCGAGTCACTTATGTCTGTGATCGGAGAGTTTACGGATTTTTTCATTTCGGGCATTGCGTCGACTACTGTTACAACTGGTAGGATGCACATAGATTTGACAAGTGACACTCCTGTCGCATACCGACCCTATAGGCTCTCACACTCGGAAAAACTCAAAGTTCGTGACATTATAAACGATTTGAAGAGTAATGGGATTATTCGCGACTCAAATTCCGAGTATGCTAGCCCAATCATCTTGGTCAAGAAAAAAGACGGTAGTGATAGGATGTGTGTGGACTACCGTGCATTGAATCGATTGACTCGCAGAGATCGATACCCACTACCTCTTATAGAGGATCACATCGATAGGCTAGGGAACTTTAAATATTTTTCTAGTCTTGACATGGCTACTGGCTTCCACCAGATTCCAATTGACGAAGAGTCCATTCCTAAAAGCGCCTTTGTGACCCCCGAGGGCCACTTTGAATTCTTAAAGGTCCCGTATGGCCTTACTAATTCCCCCGTGGTGTATCAGCGCATCATAAACGAGACCTTGCGACACCATATTGAGGAGGGAAACGTTTTAGTGTACGTTGATGATGTGCTGATCATGAGTAACACAAAAGAGGAAGGCCTAAAGCTACTAAAAGATGTTTTGACCACGTTGACTCAGGCTGGTTTTTCGATAAACCTTAGAAAATGTTCATTTTTAACCACAGAGGTCGAATATCTGGGACGGGTTATAAGTCAGGGACAGGTTAGGCCGAGTCCACATAAGATCGAGGCTTTAGTTAATTCCCCACCTCCCACTAATGTCAGGCAGGTCAGACAATTTTTGGGTTTGGCGGGATATTTCAGGCGGTACATTCGCGATTATGCAGCTAAAACTACCTGCATATCTCGTCTTACTAAGAAAAACGTGGCTTTTCATTGGGGTCCTGAGCAGGAGAAAGTTAAGCAGGAAATAGTTACGACCCTGACTAGTTCACCTGTTCTAACCATTTTTGACCCACTTCTACCTACGGAGGTACACACTGATGCTAGTAGCGTTGGCTATGGTGCTATTCTAATGCAGACAATGGCTGATGGTACGAAGCATGTGGTTGCCTATTTTAGCAAAACTACGCAGGGCGCTGAAAGCAGGTACCACTCCTATGAGTTGGAAACTCTGGCGGTTGTGAGAGCTTTGCAGCACTTTCGACATTATTTAGTTGGAATCAAATTCAAAATTGTTACCGACTGCAATGCTCTCAAAGCCACAGAAAAGAAGAAGGATCTGCTTCCACGCGTCGCACGCTGGTGGATTTACCTTCAAGATTATGATTTTGAAATCGAATACCGAAAAGGTACCCTCATGTCCCATGCCGACTACCTAAGCCGTAATCCAGTTGCTGAAGTGCACCAAATCTCTAGGCCCCGTAATTGGGCACAGATTGCCCAGGCTGCGGACAATGAAACTCAAACACTTCTGCAGAACCTCCAAGATGGTAAGCTTGACCCGCAGCGGTATGTCCTCCAAAACGAGCTCTTGTACTATCGCTATAGACCCGTAGGTGAGGAACCTAGACTCCTTTGTTTTATTCCTAAGGGGCACCGACTGAGTCTACTTAGAATATTCCATGATGAGCACGGGCACACCTGTGCAGAAAAGACTCAAGACCTAATCCTAAAACATTTCTGGTTCCCAGGACTTCGCCAGTTTGTAGCTAAATATATCAAGCACTGTCTGGTATGTGTTTCTATGAAACGTGTTCCAAGAGCGCCCCATCAACCCATTGTATCATGGGAGAAACCTAGTCTCCCCTTTCAAACACTGCACATGGATGCATTAGGTCCATTACCTGAGTCCAGTGGTTATAAATTTGTGTTATAGATAGTCGATGCTTTTACAAAGTATTGTTTATTGTATCCCATTTATAGACAGGATGTTAGTGAACTGAAACGCACTTTTACCAACGCTATCTCGCTATTCGGTACACCAAAACTACTCGTTACTGATCGGGGAAGAATGTTTGAGGCTAATGAGTTTACAGCCTTACTATCTGAACTTGGCTGTGATATCCACTACATCACACCCGAAATGCACAACGCAAATGGTCAGGTAGAGAGATACGTCCGCACTGTTTTAAACATGATAAGAATTGAGGTAAACAACAAAAACGCCAATTGGTCTGATCAGTTGTGGAAACTCCAACTTGTATTGAACATTACCAAACAGAAGACGACGCAAGCGTCCGCCTTAAAGCTTCTCGTCGGTACTGATGCTACGACACCGATTATTAGAGCGCTGGTTCGTGATGTTGCTATGGATATGACTCAGAATCATGAAGGCTGGAGAGAATTATGTAGATCCCGAGCTAGCGAACTCTTGTCAAAAAATCAATTTGTTCAAGATTCTCGTGTTAATCAGCGGAGACACCCTCCACGTGCTTTTCAGGTCGACGACATGGTTTTCGTAATAAAGTATGCGCAGTCGAGTGGAAAGCTGGACCCAGGCATGAGAGGACCCTATAGAGTGATCAAGGTCCTGCCGAGTGGTCGCTACCAACTGAGGTTAATGGGTGGATCCTATGGAAAAACTACCCAGGCAGCTGCTGAGTACATGGTGGCTTGGAATGGAGAATGGTGTCCCGAATCCTGTGCGGAGTTCTTTGAAAGTGAGTGTCTATCTGGTCCTAGGCGAACGTAGTGACTTTAGCAGTCATACAAGACTACCTGTCTCTTGTTTTTGGTTTCCTTGTTTCATTCCTTATTAACGTAACTATCAACTCACGACATGGCTGCTCAAGTTCGCTACTAAGTCAGCCTGTAGCATTCATGGGGGGGCATCCAACTGTGGAGGCGTGGTCATCATGATGTTGAATCATGTTTGGCGTAGTTTCTCATTTGTGTGGAGGCGTGGTCATCATGATGTTGAATTATGTTTGGCGTAGTTCCTCATGTGTGGTCCTCACGGTTCTGCCGTGATGGGCGTAATCTTTATGTGACAGAGGGGACGCCTTCTGTCGCTTGGTGAGTTCACAGGTTCAAGTGTAAGCGGAGAGTGCGGAGGATGTCGTCCCGTCTCTTCTCGTCGAAGGTTTCCACCATGGTGGAGCCACTGAAACTCTTTAGAGTGTTAATGGGGAATGTAGAAATGAGAGCTCTCAGTTGATTGTTTATAATGTTGTGTTGTACACAATATTTTATGTGTGTCATGTTTGTTCCTATGCCATGTTCTCAAATGCCTTAATGTTTCAGATGATGACGAACATGATGATGAGTCTGATCCTATGGCAGGGCCTTCAACAGCGCCTGCAGACCCTGTAATGGAAGAAGCTCGGGTGACGGACAGAGATATGCCGCTACTCTAATGACAAACACATCGAGGACGATGTGGAGTCAGGGAGGCCGATTTAGGAAACAACGAGACAACGGCATATCAGGCTATATAAAGCGCGCGCTGCACGAGCGCCGCTCATTCGCTTGCGGAATTTCAAAGGGACAAGAGTGGTTGTTATCGACGCGATTTGTGAGTTGGTCAAAAGTGCTGTTTATTAAATTCAGTGTTTTGTGTTTAATCTTGTGAGTACTTTGATTTATTTTGCTAAATGGTGTTTTACTTTATTTTCGTAAATGTTGAGGTTATAACTTTGTTGATTTTAGAATAAATTGTGATTAGGTTACTTTGAGATTGTTTTTTTTTTAAAGAATTTCCCTCCTGGATGCTAAATATACAGTCATCTAGTACCGATAACAGAAGCTCTGCTTAGCTTGGGGCTAGATGATTCTGTGTGGATTTTCCGGCATTATTTGTTATTTATTTATTACATATTACAATCACTCTGAGGAAAAAAAGGATAGTATATTTAAATAAAAGACGGTATTATATAACGGCGAGAGTTATGGTATTGTTTCTATTACGTCGCAGGCCCCGACTTCGGGCGCCGATTGGGGACGGAGCGGTGGCAAAGGAAGCGACATGTGGATGCAGTTAAATAGGTAGGGGCTAGATGGCGCTAAGTGAATTCTCCACCATTTATTGAGCAGCTATTTATTGAGTTATCTTATTTGTATCTCATCTGTTGAACAAAATAAATTGAAAACAAACTGTTAAAAGAAAACTATCTATTTTTTTGTCTAAAGAATGTAACCGTGAATTTTTACGTTATGCCTGTAAAAGTTTCAACAGAAAAGATTTTTTTATAATTTTAGTATGTTTATGTAACACATAATATAAAAATAGTATTCATAAATAATACAATAAAATTATAATATGACTTTCACACAAAATTGATATTATATCAAAATTGATATATGTATGTACAGACAGAAGCATTAATTGGTAACCCCCTCACAGAATATGTCATAGTTATCATTCAGTAGCATGTAGGTTCAAACCCGTGAAGATTTATATTATTCATTTTAATTTACATTATTTTTTATTTTTGTTTTTTTATAAAGTTTGTTTAATTGTTTAAATAAAAAACAAATGTTTTTTTCAACACCTACATTTCTTTTATCAGGAGTAACCTATACTGAAATTTCGAGCCTGTATCACATGTAACTATGGTGTAGTGGTTAGTGTAACCGAGATTCTGTCACCGCACATCGTAATGATCGTCATCGAATCCTTGCAGTGGATGTTTTTGTTTTTTAAGTACTACTTAATTTTAGTAATGTAATGACATTTATTTATGTGTAATAGTGAAGTTTTTGTCTATTAGTATGAATTTAAAGTAATTGATAAAATAAAACAATAATAATAATTTCAGGTAAACAATTACGTTTATTTTTTTCAAAAATTTGCCTACACAAACTACAACACAAAAAATTTAATTAATTTTTTATTTTATTATTTAGCCTACTTACAAATAGCTTCCTATCCTGAAAAATAATATTCCATTTTCGATTTAGTGCTCGAGAATACACATGTTTTCTTTAGATTTTCGTTTACTTTGATAATCTAATGAATTAAACAATTTGGATCTCGTGTAAATCATGGAATACTAAATAATCAGGTAGTTTTGAAAATAAATGAGGTCAAATGGAGTTTTTCTGACAATGTTAAAAGATAAAATTACATTAGGGTTTAGTAGGTAGTGCTATTTATCGTCCTTTATATTTAGTGATACTTATCGATATCGCGTAATAGCTTAAGGGCTAACGGATCGGATCTCAATTTAAAACCATTTGACCCCACATATTTTCTATCGGATTTAGGTCCGAACTTTTAGATGTCCAAGAAATAACAGTAATGCCTTGTAGAGATGAACAACCCTTGAGAAACCATCCGCGTACGATGCACTGCACAATTATCATGGACAAAATAAATTTGGGCTTCTGGATACGCGATCCGCGTAGTAACCTTCAACACTTTCAAGCTCGTCATTCATGCGCCCAGTTATTTTTACTATTTCTCCAGGACCCATAGAGGATATCCATCTCCAAAACCTAAAAAGAAAAAAAAAGTCAACTGTTATAATTTAGTTCGTGTAAATACTAACTTGTTAAAAATATCATTATTATGATGAAATAATCATAGATAAAGGTGTTCGAATTTGTTGAGAATTATCAGTAAGGTAGGTCTGTCCAATTACGCCTATAAGCTAATTACGCCTAAGCTCTGAAATCCTAGTTAAATGTATCATAAAGACAAATCTTATAGCGAATGCGTAAGGGTGATTATGTCCCTTACCGGTTGCGAACCTCCCCCGTGACCCCGCACATACCGCGATCTTGTAGTGGAGCGACAATCGGCGCGAGTGGCCGTTGTGCAATTCTTGTCAGCGAACAACGAATAGTTTTCGGTAAGATTTTATTATTTTCGTACATGTTTCCCTAAAATTTTGCTTTCACTATTTAAAATACCTATTTGTTTATCCATATTCAGCTTATTAATAATATTATTTATGACAAGTTTTAATTTTTAGTAACATTTCTTGGAATTGGGAACGACAGGTAATTACGCCTAGGCGTATTTACCCGCGCCAAACGCTATCGTAGGCGGATTTACCTAACATATAGGCGTAATTAACATTGTTGATGTTGTTAACATTGTTGTACATTTGAAAAAAGAAAAAACTCAAGAAACCAAAGCAAACAACAAAAATAGAAAAAGGAAGGAAGGAGATGAAAACGGGAAAGATGATAATACCAAAAAGAAAAGGAGATCAGAAGAAGAACAACAGTATAACAGGACAAAAAAGAGTCAAGAAAGAAAAGATAATGACAGAAGAACGCAAAATAGGAAGAAAGACGAATAAAGTACAAAAAAGGTAAAGAGAATAAAAGAGAAAACCGGTACTGCTACGCTTGCCACGAGGATCATAAATTGTCAAAAATGGTACCACGAGGAATGCGTAGGGCTGACCAAGAACGACTTGGAAGTGTTTAATTGTCCTGGTGGCTGTGACTAATATAATAATAGGTGTCTTCTAGGGGCATATTGCTGTTCGCCGTTAGTCATAGATGTCATTAAACATTAGATATTTCATGGGCGTAATTACCCCGACTGGTTTAAATAACGCCTGCCTTAAAAAAAATATGTTAATATTTTTTATTCAAAATATATAATATTCTAAGATAGTTTTATTGATCTTCTGTCCTGTACCATGATTAAATTATACGTGTTAATGTTAATACCTTAGTTATTTAAAATGTTACTAATACTTAGATAAAACTGCGAAATAAAGTATTTGAAAAATTTCTTGACTGATTACTGAAAGTACTGTCATAACTGATTTGGTTTGTGATTTATAAAAAATTAGATTAAGATAAAATAAGAAAAGATTTAAGAAAGAGTGTAGTAGGCGAAATTAAACCGAAGTATGTTAATTCTGCCAAACGCACCATGTTGAAGTTCAAATTTTATTGTGTTTGTTTTGAAAATAATCCTCATTTTTTTTATGTTTCTTTAATTAAGCATTAAACAAACTTTTGAAACACATTCCCTTTTATTTATTATCTTCATAATTACGAAGACAACTGAGCTTAAACCTTAGATAGGCGGAATTCGACAGACATACCTTATTATCACTTACCTAAAGTTATTCATGCCCTACGATGGAGTTCAGCAGACAGTCCTATTTTTGCTGCTCGATAATTGTGTAAGTATATCAGCTGCATGCAAATGCCTTCTGTTGATGTTGATATCAAATATTGTTGAGCAGTAGAACGAGTGGATGCAAAAGGCGAACTAGTCTGAATGTCAACAATATTATTGTGGCGACTTCACTGATTTGTAATACACTCCTGTTGTTTATCTGCCATTGTTTCTTACATACACATCCCCACATTACACTTAAGCGCACGGTTTTTATCTGTAAGACAACAAATCAATACTTAAATGAAGTTAAAGATAACAAGGTTTTACTAAAAAAATATGTATTTGTTTCGTAATGATTATAACACAAGAATAATAAGTTGATAACTTACCGTAATTCAAAGCTGACGAGCAATCTCCTGATTACTCATTTGCTGTTCGAATAGCACCGCGATCTTAGTTCTCACAAAATTCTTAATTTGCATAATTTCCTTCAATATTCTTCAATTCATTTATGATTCAAACCAGTAAGTCAAGACTAGAATTGAGTATGGCTGAGTGACCTTTTCATTATTCACCAAGATTATATTTAAATCTACCCTCAAATACTTCTGTTTTTTCTTATCCAGTGTAAAGAGATCTCATAAATAAAAATCCGCTGTCGAACACTAATAACATAAAATTTCGACGCTCAGATAACTGGTTCGTTGGTTTAGTTGGTTGGTGCGTGCATTACTTGGCATGTGAGCGATTGGATGTCTGGTTCGATTCCCACTGTGTTGTTACATTTTTGTTTGGTTTGCTGTACGATTTACAAATCTTTTACTCAAATACTAAGAAGTATTTGAGTAAAAGATTTGTAAATCGTACAGTGATTTGCAGTGTAAACTTTAGCTACTAGGGGGGTTACCAATTAATGCTTCTGTCTGTACCTACATCCGATATATATATATATCATAACATGAATATCCGATATTATTTTAAGAATATCGGATCTATCTTCGGGAAAAGCCTTTATTAACAAAGAAAATTACAATTATACAAGTAAAAAAGAGCTAGTTGTAATTGTAATTGAAACAATTGTACAAACAAAACTACAGGTAGCTCAACTGATCCATATCAATACCAGTTGCAAGTATTTGTTTCCAATATTGTGATATTTATAATTAATATAGGGTATTTTGGAACCGTGGCCTGAACTCACCCGAAGAAAGGCAACAAAGTGATGAGCTGCGCCCGACTGGTGCATTCCCGGAGTTCTGGCAAAACCAGTAGGATGTGTCGCAAGTAGGCCTGCAGGGCTAGGCGCCGCTGTTCGACCAGGTGCGCGTCCTGAACACAGAGACGAATATTAATTTCTTCGACAGTTCTTACAGCTCAGAATCTATACTAATACTATAAAGTGGAAAGATGTGATTGTTTGTTTGAATTGAATAGGCTCCGAAACTACTGGATCGATTTGGAAAATTCTTTTACCATTAGAATCCTAAATTTTAACACCAAGAAAACAACAAAAAACATATCTTTCCTCTTTATAATATTAGTATAGATGTGCGGTTGGGCCCGTATAGACTGGCCTGGCACAACTCATGACTAAACTTACCCTTTTCCGTAATGTTTTCTTAGGTGGAAACTTATAAGTTGCTATATCCGGATGACACTTTTTAAGTTGCGTGTGAAGTTCGTGGAACTTTGCATATCTGTGGTACACGTTCCATTCATCAGCGCCTATTTTGAGGAATATCTGGAAAGGAAATTTTGAACAGTAAACACATTTTGTACTTTCAAATAAAAAAACACAATAAAATTAAACACGTTTTTTATGTTGATAAGATTTTATATAGAGAAAGATAAAGCTTTTGTTTCTTATCTCAATAACAGTAAATAGATAGGTACCTATCCAATTAAATTCTTAAGGGATCATAAGGGAACGACATTAAAATTTGCGGCCTGACATAGAAAGCGTTTTGTCCAGGCAATGGAAAATATTCAAAGAGCGAAGAGCGCAGGATAGCGGTTATGGTGAGACAAAAAATATTTGTAGTCCTGATTACTTGGTAAACATGGTAGGAACGCGTTTTCATTCCGACCAGCAAAGCGCACGGGATATGCGCTTTGACGTTAGATTCGGGATACTCTAGTAACTCTAGCGACGCACTTTCCAATTCTCGTAACCTCTTCTGCAAATGCTGGTTAAACTCCATTAGTTCGGCGTGCATCTCTGCCACCTGAAAATTAAAAAGATAGATAAAATAAAGGCAATACACAATGCATACATAATTTATTTAAATAAATAACCTGGACAATGCACACATCACCATCTAGCCCCAAGCTAAGCAGAGCTTGCTTGTTGGGTACTAGCTGACTGATATACTTATACATAATAGAATATCTTACATAGATAGTTTTTTTTTATTATATATATATATAGAAAACGACCGTTACACCCGGAACAAATATATGCAGATCGTACAAACATCTGTCCCGAGGCGGGAATCGAACCCACAACGCGTCGCAGGCCTTCGCCCATCTCGCCACAGACGTCGTTATTTGTTAGATTTGCTTGTCACATCACTTTATTGTATATGAGAAAGTTAGGATGTATGGAAGTTTGTAGTCACGCCAAATAAAACTTAACGGATCATTCTGAAATTTGGCATAAATGGAGTTCTAGACCTCGAATAAAACAGAGGCTTGTCCCATAAATATGGTATAGACAAACTTTTAACCGTTCTCTTTCTCAGATACAACGCGAGCACAGACTTGGCCGGAAACTAGTTTACATAACGTATTTTCTCAGCATTAAGTTTTTAAGCTGGGTAGGAAACGTCGTTTAACATTTAGATGCCCACTATGGAGATACTTGTTGTTTGGGGGGTTGGAGGTGGATTGGATTTCCCCCCAATAGAAACAGAAGGAGATCTCCTTTGTGCTGAACGGACCCAGTTGTTCCACTTACCTCGGTGGTCTTTCGTCCAACAGTTGTTGGGTAACCGTATATCAAACAATTTTAAATGAAACAAGCGTTTCGCGATTCGAATAGGCAAATAGACATTTGCCTATTTAGTTCAGAAACATCGATCGCAAAACGCAAAACCAAGGTCACTAAACAAAATTAACAGCGAAGCAAGCGTTTACTCGTCATAAAAGCTTATGGGGGTTTAAATTCAAGAACGATTATTATATGTTGAATGAATGCACTCACCTGAACCAATTTTCTTTCATACTGGCTAACTTCTTCGTTATTTTCCGAGTCCGTATTGTTATTTCTTAAAGCTTTACCCATTTCTACCGCTGACATGTAATGCCGTAGCTGCTCTTTCAATCTATCGTTTTCTCTGTAAAAATATTTTAACTATTTCAACGAAAATTACTAAGTAGGTTACAGCCACTTTTCTAACACAAAAAAGTATGCAAAAAATATATAAATGATGAAAAACTCACTTGCTTAAATCCAATATAAACGATTCTAGTTTTTGTATTTTTTCCTTACTGGCTATTTCTATTTGGCTACATTTCAACTGTAAATTGATAAACTCTTTTTCTTTAACTTCTAGAACAGAACTGAAACTTTTCTCATCTGGTACACCCTCGTCCTCAGTGAAGCAAAGCTCCAAACAAGAGTTGCTCCCGTCGATGCTCACCGCTATGTCCTCACTGTCGCTCTCAGATATCTTCAAATTATTAATACTTAATTCGGATACATCGTCTTTAATCAAATTCACATCTATACTATTGGAGGAGGAGAATATTTCTTTGGCGCGTTCCGATAACTTTGTGAGTATTTGAGATGGGCTGTCCATACTTTTCACACTATCTGGAAAGAAATGCCTGAAGCCTTTGTATTCGGAGCTGGTCGGTTCACTGGTGGAGGCCATCTGAGGGGTTCCCTTCGGATCTGGTGAATTGAGGCAGGTGGCTGGCGCGCTTCTCCACATCGACTCATCTGTTTGCTCACTGGTTTCCGGTGATTGCTTGGTCTCTAAGGGATTCCTTTGTTCATTTTTATCGAACGATATAACTTGGCGTAACGGCTTGCGTTTTAAATTAGACGATGATTTTACAGGCATTGGTAAAGGAATGACATGTTCTGTTTTGTACAATTGGTTTGCTTGTTGTTGTTCATTCAACTCTGGTCTGTCGATAGATAAGGCAAACAGAATAGATGATAACCCTGAAATAGGTATGTTAACACATGTTCAGGCATTCGTTGATAGTGTTGTTGCTTTGTAACTGATATTACCTGACGCCATGTTGGGGAGTAGATTGGATGCTTCCGGATTCCGGAGCAGAGCGCCTTCGTCGTAATATTCTAGAAGGAGGCCGTGGGCTATCCAACCATGGAGATACCTAACACAAGTTTCATATGTTAACATCATAAATACAACACATTTAGTATTCAATAAAAATTATATGAATAAAAAATATATAAATAAAAAACTTTCCATAAGAAAAAGATTAGTTAGAGAAAAGACCAGATTTGATAAGAACTGAATAATGTCAATCAAATGTTATAATAACTCTTTACAGACAAGTTTTTAACAACAGTCTCATTACTATTATTATATTATGAATAACTTTTGTAACTACAGAATATGTAAGTAACCTAGATAAAATAAATTTAAATAATATACACCTTATTGGAGAAAAGAGAAGGCAGATGCAAATCAGTATAGACAGTCTAGAAACTTTATCCTAATAATCTTCATTTTACTCTAGTAAAATGAGTAATCCAACTGATGAATGCTTTGACCAGTAAAACTGATTTATTTTCCCAACAAACCTTTCGAGAGATCTTTCATTTAAAGCTGCTCGGAGAAATGCTCTGAAGTAACCAACCGGTGTGTTGATGTTGGAGAGTATCTTAAATCTTTCCTTTTCATGTTTTGTAAGATGTAAGCAAGTGTAGCTCCATAAAGAATTACCTAAAATCAGAATGAACATAGTTAAAGATCTTAATATCTCGACATATATCTTAACTTCCACAGAGCTTTTCAAATGTTTTTGTTACTTTCAAGAAATTCAAGAGGACCTCTGTGGCGCGGCGGGTAAAGGCTCACCTGTGCAGGAGGTTACAGATTTGATTCTCACCTCAGGACAAATGTTTGCAGATATTTGTTTTCTGTATACATAAAAATATATAATTTAATACATTGTATTATGTATATCAGTCATCCAGTACCCATAACACAAGCTCTGCTTAGCTTGGGGCTAGATGTTGTTGTGTGGATTGTCTGGCATTTATTATCTTGAAGAATGAACAACTTGTGTAGGATGCCATTAATGGACTTTACTTACCAACATTTATTATATTAAAAGTAAAATTAAGTCCAGCGGTCACTAAACTCTGTAAAGATGAACTTGATAGATTTGTTCTGATTCCATGACTCAAAACTTTTTCCCATTTTTCACACAACTGTGCCACTCTGAAATAAAGAATTTGCAATTAAACTTTCAACAGTTTAATTTGTGTTCAATTATATAACAATTAACTTTTAAATTAAATTATAAACAAGATACAGTGGTCTACCATTCAGAATTTAAATGAATTCATGTAGGATACCCTTTTTAAATAAATAAATGGATGAGTTTCCTACATATAAACATGATATACAAAAAATCATAAATATCAAGTCTAAAAATAGTTGTCTTGCATTATTAATAAACTAGCAACCCGCCCACCATAATTATTGTAAAGTTTGTATAAAAATCCTACTAATATTATAAACGTGAAAGTTTGTAAGTATGGATGCATGTTACTCTTTCATGCAAAAACTACTAAATGGATTTTGATGAAACTTGGTACACAGATAGTTTATGACCTGGAATAACTTAGGGGCCACTTTTTATCACAAAAATCCCACATGCTTGAGAGTTAAGCAGATTGAAACCGCATTCACCCAGCTAGTTAAACAATAAAAATAAAATGACAGAATAGACATAGGTACTGATTTCTAATAATAATTAATAGGATGATTTGAAACAAACAATACCTTATATCATCTTCAGTAGCCAATTCAGATTTTCCGCCGAAACGGTTTTGGCAATTTTGTACACAGTTTAGGAGTTCCTGAAGCAAAATCTTACCAGTTTCAACTCTTCTTTTTAGTTCTTCTTTACTATCAATGGCATTTGCTATGGTGTTTAGTATTTTGCTGTTCTAAAATTAGGAAACAAAGTTAATAGGTACCTAAGCATTATTTCAATAGAGTCTTAATAATTGAAGCAGGAAGGTAGTAAGTACCTATTATGTAAATTTGGAAAAGGAAAAAGAAATTCTTCTTACCATCTTCAAACTATAAGTAGAGCAGAAAAAAGCCAGTGCACATCTTGATTTCAGCTCCTGACTGTATGCATACACTGTTTTGAAACCCAGTAATATGTCGATAGAGCTGAAAGATGTCTTGTAGAAGGAACAACAAGAGATAATTTAGAATGAACTATAATAATGCTCTATAATATGTTCAACTTCTAATCACAAAAAAAGCCAACCAAAGAGAGCACCGATACATAGCGAGATTGATCAAATCAAACACATTTTGTTTCTTTGGATTTCTGTACGAAAACAATCACAGACATGAAAATTTCAGGTTTTTCAGTTCAAGGTTCGCGAAATATTTTGACAATTTGACAACAGAGTGCAGCTTGTCATATGTCACAGTTGGCACCATTTGTTTTGTGAAGTTTTAGGAGAGTTTTAACGTTCTTTTTTTTTTTTTTTTTTTTTTTTTCTTCTTTTATTTTGGCTCTAATATACTACATCGACTTGACCTGACTTTGAAAGAGAGTACCAAATGAAATACATAAATACATAGGTAGGTACGCTTGAAATACGTTATGAATCATAAGTCATAATAACCTTTGGTTATGTATGATATTGATCAAAAAAAATATAGAAATTTTGTTTTTCTTCTGGGCCTCCTAGAGGTAAACAGTTACAAATATATGAAAAATTAATTTCAGTTCAAGGTTCACAATTTAATTTGCCTTTGTGCAATTTTTCTTCTATTATTTTGGTTCTGCCTTGTATCTTCAACTACAACCAAAGTTATTAAAACCACTACCAGGAGTAATAGTGTGTTCTGTATGTAGAGTGTTCTGCTTTAGACTATTAAGGCAAAAGTATACCTACTTCATAATCATAACGTATACTCATTGGTCTATCGAAGGGATGCTCATACTTCTTTGCTTATAGGTACTATGGTTACTAGTTAGTTATCTGGGCTGCGTTCACAACCTACGCTCGAGCGCGCTCGGAGTGCAACTGTCGTTCATAACCTCAGGAGAAAAGCTCGGTTGTTATTATCTATAGCGTTCACAACCTGCCGACGCGAAGGTTGCAACTTTTTACCGGTGTAATTCGATCTCAGAAAACGATAGAATTCGATCGACGAAAAACACTCTGACATTGACAGCTGTCATATTTTCCGTTGTCATAGTTTGTTATCTACTTAAATATCAAGATTTCTACAGTAAATTTCAAAATTTTCAGTATTTATCAGTTATCGATCGTAGTTACAGTCAGTAGAATAGATACCTCAAAGTAACCGCAAAACAAAAACAAAACAAAGGAACGTCCGGCAACTGTAACGCTTAGATTATAGAGGAATATAGATCTGGCATAAACATCTATACGAACTTGTTACGAACAGTTAGTTATAGAAGTGTGATGTATTTCGACAGCAGAGTTACTTACATATCGGCATCTCTTTTTGACTAATGAAGATAATCATGAGTAAAAAAGGACAACAGCAGTTTGATCATGACTGAAAATGGCAACATTGTTTTGGTGACGTCCCAAAATACCTCACCCCTCACCCCCTGTGGCCGGTCGCCATGTTTAGTCGCAGTCAACAACAAGTACATCAGTTGTCATCCGGACTTGTTTTTATTCGAAAATGAAGGAAATTTAGAGTTAATAGGCGATAATTATGCTTTTTTATAGTGTGCAAACTTGGAGAATAATGTATTTTATAAGTGTATGTGCAGAGTGTTTGGCTGTCGCATGAAAATCAACAAAAAACATCAAAATATAACGTTGCATGGGAAAGGTACCGAATTCATTCAAAATTTCTTACATTTTCTATTATTTTCAAACATTTTGCTGTTTGTGGGAAAGTTTATAAAGATCCGCTTGCTTTTCTTTATTCATTCAATGTTTTACTATGAATATTATGTGATTTTAGGAGAAAATTATTCGTCATAGTAAATAGAGTTAGGGTTCGGTATTTTCAAAACATCGATTATCGATAACGAATTATTTCATCGACGCAGTACCAATAACACAAAAATAAAAGTAAATACTTTACAGCAGCGTCAGCAACTTTGAACCAAGCTAACCAAGATTCAAAGGTGTGGTGCCAGGGACAGAATTTTTGGTTGGGGTGGAGTTTACGGGACGCAGGAATTTTCGACGAATTTTTTTATGTATATATAACATGTATTTTTTTTGGCTACGTAAATAGGGTCACTATGGGTGCAACTTTGGTTCAGGTGATCCACCCCAAAGTTCAATGACCTCGGCGCTAGAGGTCAAAGTATGTCGTTCAGTTTCAAGGCGAAAGACTTAGAAAAATTTCGAAAGATGTTTTTAGGCATATTATAACAAATGTTTTTTCTTGTGGCATCGTTAAGAGGGTCACTAGGGGTGCAACTTTGGTTCAGCGGTTTGACCCCAAAGTTCAATGACCTCGGTGCTAGAGGTCAAAGTGTGTCGTTAAATATGGATGCAGAAACAATATAAAAACTTTACAGAGCATTCCGGGAAGAGTTGATTAGATTCAATTTGAGTGGCGGATCCGACACAGAGTTCCCCGACTCCACGTGGTCTTGTGCGTGGAGCCCCTAGAGTGTAGGTATATAATAAGCCGGAGGCGCGAAGGGAGTGCAGCCTCCGCCAGCCGTAACAAGGGACAGGCACAGTGTGCCTGTCCCTTGTTACGCAATGGCGGAGAGGCTGCACTGCACTTCCCGCAGCGCAGGAGCTATCGCGATCGCGATGCAATAAAAAAAAACATGAAGAAATACCCCGACACATAGAATTCCAAAAATACAAAAAGGTCTAACTTTGTATTTGAAACTGATTTATTTAACTTACCTGTATACTCCAGCTTAAACTAACGTTTTTACAATAAAGGTCAGTGACCTTGTGTTCGAAAATGATTGATTTAACTTTCCGGCGTCGACTCCAGCAAAAACCAACGTTTTTACAAAAAAGGTCAGTTTTTGATGGAATGGGCTTGATAGGTCAGTGATTGTCTAAGACTCTTCCACACACGCCATCAAGGTACAAGCTGCAGAAACTGGCAGTCCACACGAAACTTACCTTGGGCCGAGCGCGGCAACCTAAATAATTGTCTTATATGAACATATTAGTATTAGTACTGAATATAGAGGATATTCATTGAATTGAGTGCCAGCCAAAGCTTGGGGAAGTTGTAGTGTTAATATTAACTGAATTGAGCTGTACTGTACGTAGTAAATAGCGTTTTTTATTGAACTTGATGAAATCTATTGTAGTATCCCGTTTTTAGACGATAGGACGGAGGGTAATATAATGCTAATGACCCGTTACGGCCGTTACGGATCACCAAGGTATAGAAACTTAAATAAAACTGAACAGAGCTTAAAGATAGGTACTTATTCTTCTACTTACTAATATTCGAAAATTTAGAATTCAACTCCGTGCAACTCAATTACTTACTTATCGATATTCAATGTTAAAATACGCGCAACTCTACAGCAGGCCGCCATCTTTGTGCCAGACTAACTTTAGGTATGCACGTAGGTATTTCAGGTCTATATATTCGTTCGTCTGAGCTGTAACGTCAGTTTTGTCATGATAATGTCAACTTTGACGTATAACAACCGACTCGTTCTGAACCTTCGGATGAGTTAAAATTTACACCAAACAACCGCACCCTGAGCCTCTGAACGCAGCCCTGTGCTACGGTGGTGGTCTTTGTGTAGAGAGCTTTGTGGTGGTGTTCTGTCTGTGGCGCTGCTGTGAAGTAGCCACCTTGGTAGCCACCAAGGCAGCCACTACCTACTTCAACTTCTTAATTTATGGTATCACTTGCTTTTTGCTATGAGTCTGTCGGTGAGGGATTGTCATAAACATCGAAGACAGAATACGATCGGTTTCATACAATAAAATCTTTTATTTCTGCACACAAATGATCTTGCTAAATTAAATGGACAACACACATTATGTAAGCAAAAGGAAAACACAACATCCATCGTAAACGAAGTGAGTAGCCCAGTTGCAAAAGTTGCTATATCAATTTTTTACCGGATGTGAGTTAGTGACAGAAGTCAATAGATCGTCTTTAAGGCTAAATGACCGAATTGAAATAAACCTTCTATAGTGATTAGTTTACGTACAAATTAGCATCAAAAACTGAGTCTACGTGCAAAACTTGCTAGTTTACCGTGAATGTCACTTGCAAAAGTTGCTCGTTTCGGATTACTTTTGCAAAAGTTGGTATGTTACGTTATAACATCTGCAATTAGCGCACTTTTTGCTTTTCGAAAGGACAGGTCCAATCGGATTGCTGTAAAAGTAGAACCGTACTATGCTTCAGAGACGATAAACTATGGAAACATTTGCAAAAAGAATAAATAATTCGCCGACATTGCACCAAACAAAATAAATATTAGAGTTGAAGTTAATGTAGCAAAATTAAGAGATATTAAGAACTTATTACAAAAACATTTTGGCTCAGAATAGCACAGCCGCCAATGCCTTAAATTCTATGCCGATCTACTGGATATTAGGTAATGACCCTGGCAGCAACAATGCTAATGAAGAAGATCCACCAACTGCCTCATCTTAAATGAGTGTCGCTGCCAGTAACGAGACCAGTCTTCAAGAAGAAACTGATGACGAGAACACTGTTATGGAAGAGGTTGCAGAATTAAGTATTTTGTGTGTAATGTAATGGCGCGTCCACATCTGTGTCAATAAATGTTTCTCTATCTATCTCTATCTCTACATCTAAGAAACGCGCCTGCAATGCAACACGAAATTTTGCATTAGGTACATTGCAGGCTCGCTTCGTAGATGTGCCAGAAAGCCGGCAATGTAAGGCAAAATTCGTGTTGCATTGCAGGCGCGGTTCGTAGATGTGGACATGGCATAAGAATTGAATGAAAATGTGATTACAAAGCTGTAAGAAAGATGTTTTAATTTTATATTGTAGCATTAAAACGTTGCAAAAGTTGCTATGTTGATTAATTACAGGTGCAATACTGACTAGTTTGCTAGTTCACTTGCAAAAGTGGTTACTTAGACTTTTCTATCCTTTTTTAACAAAAATATGTAATAAAAATCAACCTCTTATTATTTCTAACCTAATCCCTATATACTATTCTACCCGATTAAGTCAATAACGCAACACAAAAAACCATAAATAAAGAATGAGAGTTTTTTGCGTTTTTCTCAGTAATTGGTTTTACTAAACTAGCCAGTTTTGCAACTGAGCTACTCAAGTATACTACGTAGTATGGTATTTGTGTGGGGGTTTTGCTTAGGGGTTTTGTATGTGTGTAGATAATTCACGAACCCCAGCCAGAGCTTGTGTCATTTGTATTATACTAGATTTATCAGCCAGACAGTACCTAATTCAATATAAAACGTGCATAATATTTTTTTATGTTAAGACGTGTCTATACAACATTTTTCTTTCTGTTATAATAATATGTCAGGCATAAAATTTACCGCAAGCAAATCACAGGAAATCACACTATAGTAATGTATTATTACTTTGTAAAAATTATAATATTATAATAATAATATTGTATCGTAATGTATTTAAATTATAATTAATATGTATTGCTTAGCACTTTGCTAGAGTGTGACCAGATTTGTTTAGAATTCTGCAATTTGGCATCCAGTAGATTCGCAGATCTAAAACAAAAGCATTTCTAGAGAATTTTATAAAAATGCTTTTGTTTGCAGAGCATTACCAATATTAGTCGGGAAATTATCTGTGCTTTATACATTATTGGTACCTACTTATGTACTTGGTAGGTACTTGTACTTTTTGATCCAAATTTGCGACAGCAAAAATCATGCCTACCATGTCTAGTACCATATTACATGCTTAGCATAATTTAGATGAGAATATGCAATTTCTCAATTGAGAGAAATTGCTTATTCCTGTATGTAAATTTTGCACCAGCAAAAATGTTTTATAGGATAAACTCGACTATTCTGCAGGAATAAGTATGAACACTACAGAACATTAGAGGTAGGTTAAATTTAAATTAAATAAATAGGTAGGTTAAATTTAAGTTAAATTCTAAATGTTACTTTTATTGATATAATTAGTAAAAAGATAAAATGTCCACAATATTATTAAATATATCAGACCTTAGCAGAATTAAGGCAAGCAATTGGCATAATGTTCCATTTTAATCAGGTCACACTGCTTTGCTTTGCTCACATGTCATGTCACGTCACGCACAGGGGCTGTCAACTCGCTAAGCAGAAAATGCCAACAGCACAAGTACTTGGGCATAAAACATCAGATGAGATGGCGTTATATGTTAGAAAGAGAAAGAAAATCTATGCATAAAATCTTGACATGACACCCAAATGTCCATGTAACACTGTCATTAATTTGAATGAATGAAAGCCGTGCCAAACGCCAAACGGTAGACCGATAAAGTAGCGGCGCTAGTGTGCTCTGGTGTTCGCATTTTTATTCTATGGAGTCTTACTTCTTTCTTTCCGTTAGGATATTAGTGTTCTGTGGTCACGCATGCTTACAAGATGGCGTCGTGAAATTTCTCTCTTTCAATAATTTGACGAAGCTGATTTTGTGTTCAATCTTGATAAAATTATTGTTTTTATTAATTAAATGGTTGGTTATTGTGTGCTTTATTTTTATTTGTTTTTAGTTTTTAATAAAATATTTAGTGACATTCTATTATGAGTAATTACGAAGATGATCAAAGCGAGGACGGAGAATTAGCGCGCAGCCCTGTGCAGGACGAGATGGATTTCAGGTACCTATGTAACTTTTATTTCCAAACAATTACTTTTCCAATTGTTCGATTGATTGCATAAATGGGTAGCATATGCTGCATTGGTACAGATAGAACTCACAAGATGAGTTACTGTTGTATACTCAGGTCTTGAGTTATTACATGTCATCCTCATAGGATTTTCTCGAGTTTCGAGATTTTTCACTTTGCTCAAATATAAATCAAACATAGAAACCGCACCATGATTGTTTTTCAAGTTTAGATTTTCCTTCTGTAGAAAAAAAAAGTGCCTTCTACAGAAATTGTTATGTTCTATAATCCTTGTATGCTAAATTTAGGTTGCTTTTTGTAAGTATCCATACCACCATTTAAAATGTTTTCCTGCACCAATTATAATACTAATTCAGACTCACAAACTCCTGGATTTATTTATAGCTTATCTGATGAGGATAGAGACAATGCTGATTCATTGGTGATCAAACCGCCGCAAGCTGTCATAAAACCCTCTCACCGAGATAAAAGAGGACATAAGAGATTGGGTAAAGAAAGGTACAAAGATAATAGCAGAAAAGAGAAAAAGCATCTGTACAGGTTTGTACATACCACATTATTATTTGTTTTTTGTTATATCAAGTGTATAATCCAGGGAAGAGTGCTGAGTTAACCTTAACTTATTTTGATCAAAATGTTTTCAGGGACCGTGATAAGTCCGAAAAACCAAACCGAGATAGTATGACTAAAAATGAACGTGAAGAAATTCCCAAAGAATATTATAGAGAAAAGCAGTTTTATAGAGAAACAAAGGAAGCATTCAGGGATAAAGATGCTTATCGTGAAAAAGAAATTTATAGAGAAAAGGAAGCCTATAGAGAGAAAGATCCATACAGAGAAAAAGAAGTGTATAGAGAAAAAGAGGTTTACCGAGATAAGGACCATTACAGAGAAAAGGAACCATACAGAGAAAAGGAATTGTACAATAGGGATAACAAAGAATCTTATAGGGAAAAGGATGTTAGAGAAAAAGAGTTGTATCGTGAAAGAGAAGTTAGAGAAAAAGAAACTTACAAAGATAAAGAAGTCTATAGAGAAAAAGATCCATATAGAGAAAGAGAGCATTACCGGGAAAGAGAAATGTACTCTAGAGATAATGCTAATGCTTCATTCAGAGATGTACCTCGACCCAGGGAGTCCTACAAGGAGAAGGATGTCCAAAGAGAGAGTTATATGAGCCGTGAGCGCCAATATAAATATATTGATGCTGATAGAAAACGTCAGGGCAATGAAAGAATAGAGTCCAGGCTAAGATTGCTCTCAGAAGATGGACAAACCAATCAAACCAATGAAAAAGAAAATAGAGACAAAACTTCTGGCGATAAAGAACTTGAAGATTTAAGGTCAAGATTGCTAAGTAAACGAATTTCTAAAGAATTGCAAAGCCAAGACGCAACTAAAACTTCACAGGGTGACAAGGAAATAAAACCAAGTAGGCATGCTTCACTTGATAAAAGTCAAGAGGAGAGAAGAAAAAAGTTACTTGAAGCAGGTAAGGACTCCAATATTATTTTACTATAAAAACTATCGTAGTTTGATGAATTCGTTATGAGCGCATAGAGGCGGTACGGGCGCGACGTGAGACGTGAGCCGCACTCACCCTGATGAAGTCCCTCGTTAAGGTTAGGTTAGGTTAGGGTAGTTAACCCGCTTACATTCATAATGGACTCCAATATTCTTTAATATTTATATGTTATTGTCATATCAAATTTATATTATAGTAGCGATCTGCCCCAGCTTTGCTCAGGTAGTTAACAAAAATTTAATTTTTCAAGCTGATCCCTAACTTTATTGAAAATATTCTATAGGCTATGTTCATCAGAGAAATTTTGTATTCTAATAGTTAAAGCATTTTTCAAATCAGTCCAGTAGTTTCTGAGCCTATTCAGTTCAAACAAACAATCAAATCTTTCCTCTTTATAATATTAGTTAGTATCGATGTTTGTTTTGATTCTAATTAAATATTCATCTCATTTTAGAGCGTGAAATGGAAAAAAGAAAATACGAGTCACGTAATGAACTTGAGGCACGGCGCGAAGAGCGCAGACGTCGCGGCAAGAAGCGCTCTCCGTCGCCTAACGATTCCATAACCAAGAAAACTAAAGTTACCCATTCTCCTGCCTTTAATTCAGTTGTCACAGTATCCGATACTAGTGATGCTGACATGAAGAGTAATTCTCCTCACACTGATCCAGATGATGGTAAGATTATCTAAGCTTTCTGAACTAATAATCGTTCTGTTCTGTAGTAAATGCCATAGAATCAAAAATAATGCTTTTTCAGGTGAACACAGCAACACTGAAACCGACGATGACAGTTCAAGTACAGGTACCGAGACGGGAGATGAGTCTAAATCCGATGGAAAAGATGATGAAATAATAGTCAAATCTGAGGATGAGTTTGAGAATGAGCAGAATGAAAACAGATCCATACAAGTATCTAAATCTAAATCACCTTCACTAAAATCAGATGACGGCTCTCCATCATCCCATGGATCAAGAAGGTTACTATGATTTCTATTGACATCTTTAAATTATTTATTTAGAGATCTAATTTGTTTTGTAAGAATGAACTAAATATTGATGTTGCCAAATATTTCAGGTCCATATCTCGCTCTAAAAGCAGAAGCAGATCTCATTCATTTTCTCCACCTCCTCCTGGGGAAAATGGTAAACCAAATGAAGAAGAAAAAACTCCCGATAATGATGAAGAAGCTAAACTGAGGGAAGAAACAATAAGTGCACTTCCACCGTATTTCCCGGCACTACAGGTAAATGACACATTTTAAGTACATCATCAAGCATTGCATTTATTGCTTTGACAGAATTTGTTTTAGTTATATCACAGGTACAGAATATTGTACAGTACATTATAAACAGTGATCGGAATTGGGTGAGCTAAAATACCTAAACTTCGAAAAATAACAGAGACCAAATGGAGACGCCTTAGGACTAAATATTTTTTCGTCCCAATTTTTCGTTCGTTTATTTTTTCGTCCCAGAAGTAACAAACATCAATCCAAACTTTCACATTTATAATATTAGTGTGACTAACAAAGTAGGTAAAGGTATAAAAAAAAATAATTATAATTTTCACACCATTTATTCTTGTTGTACAATCATTGGAATCAACGTAAAAATTAAGAAAGTAACCAAATGTTAAGGGACTCACAAGAATATTATTTCAGTTGATGTAGAAATTAGTCAGTCTGTAATAGCTAATCTGAATAACTAAATGTTTCATCGCCATCAGGAATGGAGTTTTCTTTGTCATCATCAGATGTATTAAAATAAATTATCATGAGTTTTTCCATATTTTCAATCTTTAAACGATTTCTTTTTGTACATAAGATCCATTTATAGGTAGAGAAGGACCTTTCAACATCAACTGAAGTTATAGGTACATATTTATAGTATGACAAAGATTCATTTTCATTCTCCGATTCTTTTTCTAAATTCTCACAAATATATCTTAATGCATCTAGATCGGGATTTCTGGCCATAGCGATTTCTAGTTTTACTTTGACCCTTTCTGATGAACACCAGCTTAGAATAATTCTTGTTTCGTCAAATATCTGGAAAGATTCTGTTAACAATAAATTAGACTTTTGTAATTGTTTATTGAATAGGTACTTACACTGCAAACCAGTGACAAACAAAAGATAACAAAAGCTAGAAAGAGACAACAAGCTTCGGCTATTCTGGGAAAAGAAAACAATGAGGTGAATCAGTTTTTTACCTGAGTTAATAACAATTAGAAAAGTAAGTTATAAAATATGAAACTTATTGCAGTTGGTTAAAAAGATGGTTGGTTGGGTTGGATGGTTTAAAATGATTTGAATTAGTTCGTAATATTTTATAAACGTTAATATTAAATATACTTACTAACTGCGACAATTATTCAATTTCGTCCCAATTGGGTCCAAAAAAATTATTTTAGTAAGGAAGTCTCCATTTTATTTTTGCCTCTGTTCTTTGAACTTTAGGTATTTTAGCTCACCCAATTCCGATCACTGATTATAAATAAATAATAATGCTGGACAATCCACACATCATCATCTATCCCAAAGCTAAGCAGAGCTTGTATTATAAAACTTTATTTGAAGATGCATACACGATGATAATGGTTATTGTTTGCAGTAGCCACAAAATTATCTTTTTATTTACAGGAAAACGATGTGATTATATTAATAAAAGCAGAAGTTTGATGTTTCAACAACCTATTATTTCCTGTTTTTATTTAAAAATATTTATTTGTTTATTGACATGTTATAGGGGTGTCGATCCGTCGAAGAATTTCAATGCTTGAATCGAATAGAGGAAGGCACATACGGCGTTGTTTACAGAGCTCGTGACAAAACGACCGAAGAAATCGTTGCTTTGAAACGACTCAAAATGGAAAAGGAAAAAGAAGGCTTCCCTATAACATCGTTGAGGGAAATCAACACTTTGTTGAAGGTGAGATCACATTTTTGTACCAATAACTATTTGCTCACCTGAGCCATCATAATGCATCACTGCTCTCAATGAAGGTATCGTTTCTCTCGCCTAGAGAGTTTAATAACCCGCAGCTTGTTTGAGCCGCGAGCTGTGAGGCACACGATGGCTCACGTGTTCAATTCACTTTATTAATGCCTTGTATTTTATTCCTACAGGCCCCGACCTATTACCTGCAAGAGGGTAGTGATAGAGGTGTGACCCTATTGCACGGGTAACAACTTCGATACACGGGCGGGCCTAAGTATCTTATAAGGAATTTATTACAGGGGAACGTCCCTTCAAATTCTTTCCTACACTCGTGAACATCGTCCTTAAAAAGTAATTTCCTAAATTTCTATACCAAATTAAAGTACGAACATTGAAGGTTTGATACGGGAAACGTATTTAGCGATTTTTATTATGGCACTGATAGACGTGAAAGATCAGGTAAGGCCGTGGTATCATCAGGTAAGATCTAACTCCATACTTAATCTTCATATCCACTGTATATTAGATTGCTCTAAAGCACTATTATAATTTATTTTATATTATAAAGTTTTTGAAGATTTATAACTTACAAGTCTCATGGTAAATCAAGTATGATACAAATTATGAGGGCTAGTAATACCTAGGTTTTAATAATTAAAATTGTTTTTCTAGACTGTTTTCTATCATGTTTGATTTACCGTGAGTTCTACAGTCTGGATGGACGCTTAAAAAAGCCTGGGTAAAAATACCATTGTCTAATTTTATTTCGATTGTTGATCTTCTGATTTTAGTACAATAATGTGATAAAATGAATAGTTGTAATTTCAAGAGTTACCAAAGGTATCAAGGGTTAAGGCTCCGGCGACGGATGAATTTCCCATAAAAACGTAATACCAAAATCATTTGTAATTTGAGCATAAGTTCACCATGATCTACTATGTATTATTTGTATTAGAATAGTATTTATCTAGGTTCCTACCACAACCTTATTTGAAACTACTTAAAACCTATCTACACAAATAATAAGGAAAAGGGTTTTCTTTGAAAAAATACATCATCACCATCATCATCATCAGCCTATACTAGTCCACTGCTGTCTTCAGTTTGTCGCATCCAGCATCTGCCAGCAGTCTTTCGCAGATCGTCATCCCACCTGGCCGGAGGGCGTCCTACACTACGTTTACCGAGTCGCGGTTTCCACTCAAGAACACGTTTACCCCAGCGGTTATCAGTTCTTCGCGATTTATGGCCCGCCCATTGCCACTTCAGTTTGCTAATTCTCTGAGCTATGTCGATGACTTTAGTTCTCTGTCGGATGTATTCGTTACGAATCCTATCCTTCAGAAAAACTCCGAGCATAGCTCTTTCCATAGCTCGCTGAGCGACTTTAAGCTGGTGGACCAAACCTATCGTGAGTGTCCACGTCTGAAAAAATACGATTTAGTTTAATTTCATTTCAGTAAAGTATTAAAAAAGTTGTACTAGGGATCTATTTAAATACAATTTTAATACAAATATAAGCAGATCATAGTTAAAATATGCTTCAATTACAAATCATTTTGATATTATGTTTGTGTACATATATTTGGGAAATTCATCTGTGTCTCCGGAGCCTTAAAAAAGGCTGCTAAAAAGCTCACTAAAATGTAGATATAAAGTAGTTGACCAGACTGTTTTTTCTGTTCGTTCAAAGATGCTATGAACACTCGTACTCGTTTATTAGCATCGTAATTTATTCAGATAACAATATGAGCCATCGCCCACTATAACTGTTGCGGTGATGCTGAATCACGGTGAAATACAGTTTATCAACAGTTGCGTTATAAATGTTATTTATAATAAACGCTGTTGCATAGCCATAATCCATTTTGTGGTAGGCGATGGCCCTGTTAGAGATATAGCATAGTTGGGACGATCAATACGATCGTCCCGACTCTAGTAGAAATAATTTCTTTGATATTCTTGTGGGTTGAGCGAAGTTGATTCTCCCTTCGTATTTCAAAATATGCTCTCGCAAGTCGTTTCGCACGTTTTGCCTATGTTTTGTTGCTATGACTGATTTTAAATTCGGTCCTAATTCATAAAATAGCAGTAATTTTTGTAAGTAGATATAGAATAATGTTTCATATCACATAATTCTGAGCTTGTTTAAATTGTTTCCGGAAAAGTCTGTTTGTGTAGTTTAAATTATGACTTCTCAGAATGTCACACGTTTGGTTGTGATATTTCGTGCTCGCTTTTAATAGTTCTTGCTTGACAGACCACGAGTGTTCTTAAGTTTCTCATAACTTCCTCTACCTCGACTTAAACTTAGTCAATCGAGGTCGATGAAATTTTGAAGAACGTCACAAGTGGATCACGGAAACTATTGACCAGTAACAGGTAGGAAATTAAAACATCGTCTAGTATTTTTTCGAACAGGTCGCGTCAAGCTTACATCACGACTTTCTGAACTGAGTGCAGATTCGCGATTTGCTTCTGGGACTTTGCAACGTGGCAGCTAAAGGATGATTCTTGGAGCCTGTCTACTAGATGGTGGGTATATCCATGCTAGAACGTGCCAGTTTTTCCCTTCACCAAAAGTGCTAATGTTAATAACAGATTTGAGTCCTGCTATACTAACTATAAGAGTCAGATCGGCATATTTGATTGCGGATGCAGAGTTATAAACTCGATCCGAATCGACAAATTAAATGTGCCGAATGAACTAGTGAGTATTGACGCCTCAATATCGACATTACATAATGTCGGTTGCTGTAAATCGCTGGCACGGGCTAGCATGCGTAGATCATCCTTTACGCTTACGTTTTTTACTGATCTCAAAAAAGGAGGTGGTTCTATGTTTTCTTATAAATATGTTCAACGAAACATCCTTCAATTATGGACCGATTTTAAAAATTATTTCGCTATTGTGTAGAAAATGAGCTCGAAATGGTCCTATTTTAACCCCGATTGATTCCGGAGGGATTCGTACATATTTTCCCCGCAAAAAAACAAAAACTTGTCTATGTTTTGGGGCATAAGAAGTAGGTTTATTTTTTTCAAAAAGGGAATACATAACCCAGCACGGACACCATGTTAATGACTCCGGCGAATAAATCCCGAATTTGCACTTGGTTCAGAGACGATTCTTGTTTTAGATTTCTTGTTGTTATTTTCGTGGTTTTTAACTTTTTTTTGCATTGCTTTTGTGGTATCCCTAAGTAGTAGACTAAACACATTTATTATGGTTTATTATTTTGGAAACATAAATGATGACTATGACTGACAGCCATTTTAGTTAGACCTTGAAAAGTTCCTTCAAACATTTTGCCATGGAATCTCAAGTTCAAAATTACGCAGCAAAAATAAGGTTCAGCAAAGCTTGTGTTCGTAATTTTAACTGCCACACAATTGCAGCGATGCGATATCGAGACTTACGTACGCGTAGATTAATTTCATACCTAACGATGACTTTTCAGTAGATTTAGTCCACCTTTCGTAATCAGCACGCATACTTCACTGATCGTGCCTCTTCCAAACAAAAGGGCCATAATCAGCATCAATGATCGCAGTGCAAGTGTAAAAAAAATAATTTGCAACCGACCTATAGGTTTCCTTAGTCGGCTTTAACGATATCCATGGGCTGAGTTGGAGGGGTCTATTCTTACGCCGAGACCTCCGCGCTACGGTTCATTAACCTTACTCTGTTGGAAATGTGTTTTTCCCACATACCTCGTATTTGTTGCTCAGACATACCATACAAAACTTTTTATTTTCTTCAAACATTCACTATTAACAGTACCTTTAGGGCCAGACTTCATATTTATTAAACGATTTTGCCTTGTATTGTATTTTTAAGCTAAGGCACGAATCGAACAATAAACACTGAAGACTATTTTCCCGCATCTCCAGTACTGTAGGTACAAGAAAATGTCCTAAAGCTCCGGCGACGGGTGGATTTCCCATTTAAACGATTCCAAAATGATTTGATATATCAAAGAAGATACATATGTTTTCTTAGTATTTGTATTGATAAGACCTTGAAAAAGCTTGTGGCAGAAATGTAAATAAAAACCATTGTAATACAAATAATAGCAAACCACAGTGAAAATATTCTCAAATTACAAATCGTTTTAGTTCTACGTTTGTATGGGAAATTCATCCGCCGCCGGATCTTCAATTTGTAGCCTGTTACCTGTAAGTAGCTTTAGTATTTTCTACGAATAATGTGCAAATCGCTATAATGCCAGACGTTTCTCTGTATCTCAATTCAATGTTCGTACGATTTTTTTGGAATAGAAACCTGTAGCAGGATGGAATTATATATTTTATTATAGAAAAAAAGAGTAAATGATACTTTGGATAATGTTTCGAAAATATATCTGTTTATTGATTGTCTGTTTTACCCTATATTTTTTGAAATATGTATTTCATGATAGTTTTACTTCTGACTAGCATTGTCGATTTAAAAAATCATGTTGAATAAAGTTTATTTTCTGTTGGTAAGCAATTAATTCATTATTTATTTTCTATTATAAATTGTTAAAGAAATGTGGTATTTCTTTATATAATAATTTAAACACTTTTTTTTATTAATAAATAAAGTAATACTACATTATTAAATGAGATGCCACAGAAACAAACTTAATTAATGTTGAAATATTTTGTTGTCCTGACACAGAAAAAAGTATCAAAAACGGCAGTAAATATTCTGAAAATGTATTCTTCATACCACTTCAAGGAATATTAGTGAAATAAATAAGTTCAATTTTACCAACAATAGTTACATGTTTTGTTTTCAAGAAATCAGTTACTATTTAATAATTTCGGGCAGAAACACCCAAGTTTTTGTTGTGACAGAACACAATATTGTGAAAAAAATTATTCAAGTTTTGTGCTATGCATTACTTGAATAATTAATTTCAGAAAATGAGTTGTGCATGACCCGTTGCTATAAATAAGAATTGTAGGTCAAATAAGTATCTGATCTATTTAAATGTGTATGTTCAATTTATTTATTTCAAAGAAAACCATCAGCTAATACATACTAATTAGAAAAAAGAAGAGAAAGGGCTATTGAGAGATTTAGTGACTATAATCTTACACCTTCTTCACTATACAATCTGTCAACTTCAAACAATGGTTGAGAAATGTTTTGACTCATTCTGATTTATATTCACAGAGGAAATACGCTTAGCTAATAATTTAAGTTGAGAAAGGTTAAAAAGAGGTCGCAACCAAGCAAAGCAAAGCAATTAAGTTCTGATATCGAATACTAATAAATAACAAAGAATGGTATAAGCAGGGTTAACATTTCAGTTAAGTCTTAATTCTTGGCAGCTTGATTAATTTTGAGTGACAAAATATCCCCAAGATTGTGTCTATGTTAAGCTGGCTTATATTACTTCAGTACCAGTCGCTGATTTATTTGAAATACCGCTTTTTGTTAAATACCACGGTTTGTAATTTTTCTATTTGTAAGTAATTTTTGTAATTTAAAAACAATGTTTATAAATTGTGTTTTTTGTACCGCAATCCAAAAACAATGTAAAACAAAACCATGTAAAAATAAATAACAAATTACTCATAGAGTTAATTAAAAAATTAATTGAGATTGTTATTTATTTGGACGAAATTTATGTACTGAATTGATGTTGACATTGTTAAATTCCGTTTCGCAATATCTAGAGTTAGATAATAGCAACATTCTAGTAGTGTATGCCATAATGGCAACCTTCAAAGGCTTTGTGTATTTTCTTTATTTATAAAACAGAGAATACTTGGATTATTGTTTTACTTGTTGTTTTTGGAAATTGTGTGTAACATCTGTTATGATTCAGTATTTTTATTATTTGTCAATTTTGTTGCCTAAAAAACTGATATAAACTTTTTATACGCCGCGTTCGCTGTGTGAAGTGAAGTATACATTTTCAGATGTTTTACACCCAGCAATATGGGTAACCGGGTAAGATACTTAGGAAAGGAATAAGTCAATTTAAAAGGCCCGCCTGTCTTCATGTACTAACGAGTCGCACACCCTTTTATATTATTTCAGGGTCAGCATCCTAACATTGTGACCGTTCGCGAGATCGTCGTTGGATCGAACATGGACAAGATTTTTATTGTGATGGACTACGTAGAACACGACCTCAAGAGTCTGATGGAAACGATGCGGGGAAAGAAACAAGTTTTTCTCCCAGGTAAGTAATGCTGTGACCGCAATACTACCGCACAGCATAAAGTGCTTTCAAAAATGGGCTTTAATAAGCGTAATATTTAGATACATTTTACGGTGATGGCATAAAACAGAACAATGGCGTGAAACTTGTAAGCAATTATGTAGAAATTGTCACTGTAAAATGTTTTTAATATGACTCTTATTTGAATTCGTGCGATAGCGGTGTTGAATATAATATGTGTTAAGTCCGTCGCTAATCTCGTGATGATTTCTGATTTCAGGTGAAGTTAAGTGTTTGATGTCTCAACTGTTGAAAGCGGTGCATCATCTACATGATAATTGGATTCTGCACAGAGATCTGAAAACAAGTAATCTCTTGCTGTCACACAAAGGGGTGTTGAAGGTGATATGCATTTAATATTAACCTATCCAAAAAAATAAACCAGTTATGCCTTTATTAACAAAGATAATTGTAATTTTCTTTGTTAATAAAGGCATAGCTGGTCTAAAAAATCTAAATTAGAGTTAGTATTAACAATTGAAACAATTGAGCTAACTGCAGACTGTTGCTAACAAATTACAGGTAGCTCAACTGATCCATAACAATACCAGTTGGAAGTGTACCCAAGATGCTGGCGGCATTACCTCGCTGTATGGCAATGCTGATGCGCTATGTCTAAGTGTAACTAATATCATGAATCTGTTACAGGTTGGAGATTTTGGTTTGGCTAGGGAGTACGGTTCGCCACTCCGTCAATACACTCCGATCGTCGTAACTCTTTGGTACCGTGCACCGGAACTGCTGTTGTGTTGCAAGGAGTACTCGACTCACATCGATATGTGGAGCGTCGGCTGCATATTCGCAGAGTTTATAGCTATGAATCCTTTGTTCCCTGGAAAGTCGGAGGTTGATCAGTTGAATCGAATTTTCAAGGTATGTTTTCCTAACAGCTTATTGTTATGTAAGCCAGGGCGATTGCTGTCTTCTTATTGGGCAAATTTATCTTAAAACGGTCAAAACAAAATTGATTTAATATTGATAGTCTCTATAAATTGACTGCAGCAGATTGGTCTAACCTAAATGGTGTAAGCTAGCCAGTCAACTTGCTTCCTCTCGTCTATTTTTCCGCAGATTTTATGGTTTTTCTTTAATATAATGTAAAAGATATTAACTAGGTACCTACCTAAAACTATTGACTCTACCGATGATCACCGGAGCCACTACCGGTGCTATTAATAAAATACAGGTTGTTATTTATCTACTATCTCTAATAGTATAACAGGAAAGATTCGATTGTTTGTTTAAATTTAATAGGCTCCGAAACTACTAGACCGATTTGAAAAACTCGTTCATCATTAGAACCCTATATTATCCCTGATGATTATAGGCTATATAATATTTTGAAATAAGTCGCGATCCTTATGAAAACTTCAGTAATATAACCCAACCTATGATATTAGTTAAATATCCGTGCAAAGCCGGGGCGGACCGCTATTGCTGCAAATTGCTATACTCAGAACAGCAAGATAATGTTTAAATTTATTAACAGGACTTAGGGACACCATCGGAGTCGGTGTGGCCTGGCTACAGCGAGCTGCCTCCAGTTCAGAAGATGACGTTTGCGGAGCACCCGGCCGGCGGTCTGAAGCAGCGCATTGGATCCGACCTACTCTCCGAAGCTGGGTTAGCTCTGCTCCACGGATTCCTCACTTACAACCCTGCGAAACGACTCACTGCTGATGTAGCGTTGGAACATGCGTATTTTAAAGTAAGTGTTTGTATTATTGTGGTGTATTATATTGGTTTGTTTACTTGCATTATGTAGTATCTATTTGCATATGTTGTTAATTTTTATGCTAAAGCTATTGAACGGATTGGGCTGATATTTGGTTTGGGTGTAGGTTTAATTCTGGAATAACGCATAGGTTGTACTACTGCCATTAAAAACGGACACTATTAACATGGCTCCACACACCATTAACACCAACCACGCAACGCAAAGTATCACCATTTCCTCTGTGTCGCGGTGGGCGAAGGTCCGCCTGCGACGCAGGAGGTTGCGGGTTCGATTCCCGCCTCGGGATAAATGTTTGTACGATCTGTACCTAAATATTTCAATATTTCTGGTCGTTTTTTATACATACCAAAAACAATTATTTTTATTTAATAGGTATATTGTATTATGTATATCAGTCATTTATTTAGTACCCATAACACAAGCTCTGCTTAGCTTGATGTAGTATAGATTGTCCAGCACTACTTATTTATCGCAGCCGTGCGAAACGCTATTATAAAATATAAGGCGAGCTAAACAAACATATATTTCCAGGAGCAACCAGTAGCAATAGACCCGGCGATGTTCCCGACGTGGCCCGCCAAGTCGGAGGGCAACCGACGCACGACGCACAGCCCGCGGCCGCCCGCCGGCGGCGCCGCCTACGCGCAGTACTCGCGCGGCGACTCGGACGACTCCGTGGGCTTCCAGCTGCATCAGCGCTCGCTGAACGTCGCGCCTGGCTTCTCGCTCAAGTTCTAGGGGTCACTTACTCAATCTATGAAGGTGGATCGATCCACGTTGCGCGCGCCAGTTTTCTTGGTAATAAAACAAGTGGAAAAGTCATCATCAGGTCGCTGAACGTCGCGCCTGGCTTCTCGCTCAAGTTCTAGGGTTAACTCTCTTGGTTCTAGGGTTAACATACTCTATCAAGGTGGATCGATCCACGTTGCGCGCGACAGTTTTCTTGGGAATGAAACAAGTGCAAAAGTCATCATCACCCTATAATAGTCCACTGCTCGACCTAGACCTCCACTAATGAGCGGCATATGTGGCATTATTTATTATTTGAAGGTTTTGCCCATAAAGGAAAAAAGTGGAAAAGTAATTTGTTGCAATATGATAAACTGAATCCAACATCAATCCCAAAGTACATTGAATCTAAGCAGATTACTTTTTCAAAAGACCACAAGAAAACCTCGCGCCCACTTGAAGTAGACCACCTAAGGGACTATCAACACTGCCAGCCCTCAGCATTGCGTGATCGCTGTGCTGACAAAGTTGCGACTTTGTCTGCATAGCGACCACGCTGCTGTATATGCCGTAACGTAACTAACACTTGACCGTTTTACCGTTACTAGAACACCGCGTGCATCACGGTTATTCAGGGTTTAACATAATGCACCAATCCAAAGTTTGGCTAGTTTTAGCTGCGGTAATTTAGAATCTGGTGCTTTCCATAAAATTATCTGCTCTTGTACTTTCTATACTTATGATTGCCATACAACGCAAACCCATTGGAACAGTACTTTAGTAATAGTATAATTTGCTTGTAGTTAACGTAACTACCGACTTAAGTAGGTTAATTTAAATACTACTTTACTTTATATTATAATATTACTATTAGTGTGAATTTGCATTTGGTATGAAACTGTTAAAACTCCTGATAAATTGTCTTTTGTGACCATGCCATTTACCTAATTCACTTCATGTCAAACATTGAAGAGTTAAATCTTAAGTACTTATGAGAATTTAGCAATAAACTATAACATTTCATTAGAACATTGCTTAACTTGATACAAAGTAATTTATAAAATATGTTATGTGATAGTCAATAAATTATTTTTGTATTTCAACCTAAATAGCATAGCTTTGTCTACTTATGAGGTTCGAAAATTAAAAAATATGTCATAGGTACTCAAATCATTAAATAAATATGAATGTTTATTGCATGTAACCAAGATTGTATAAGTTTTTGTAAACGGGGCTCGTATGTCAAGTCTTTTTGTAGATATTTGATTTATTATTTCCCTGTGCACCAAATATAATTAAATCAAGAAACGCGTATAACGTCATCTTCTATGGCAAATCGAAACTACGCCTTAATCTGTAATATAGAAATGTAAATACCTCCTATTTGTTTAGTTACTTAATGTATCTTAGTTGTGATCCTCAAGAAGGATATTAGAATTACTTTTAAATATGGTACAATAAAACGTTTTGACAACATCATTGCTTTAATTTTACAAGACTCCTACTAAACTTCTACAACCAGTGGCCAAATTCTGCTAACGCTTTTGACGCGTGTCCCTCTATCTTTTCTTTTGTCTAAAGGTAAGTCCAGCCGGGCAAGCACGGGGTTTCTTGTCTAGGGTAGAATAGACAAAAATTACGTCACTTTGTCATCGAATGCGTAAATAATTTGAAATAAATTTCTTCAACTTCGATAATGTACGCAATGTATGGCGATGCGATGTCATTATTGTCTATTCTACCCTAGAGAACAATCCCCGTGCTTGGCCTACAGATACGATACCAAAATATGCTTAATAATAATAATTCATTTATTTCAGCCAACATTAGTCTAGTACCTACATGATGGAAAATACTTAAAAACTAAGGCCCATATAAAATAAACCTAATTACTAACACGTAATGTTGGCGACGTGTGTGACGCAATATGTGCTGCGACCGGTAATCGTCCGTCAATAAATAAAAAAATTATGCTGGGCAATCCACAAAGCATCATCTAGCTAGCCCCAAGTTAAGCAGAGCTTGTGTTATGGGTACTAGATGACTGATATACACATATATTACATATCTATGTAATTTAAACATACAAAAAAATATATAATCCAGATATTTTTCATTGTAAACGACCAGAACACCCCGAACAAATATCTGCAGATCGTACATACATTTGTCCCGAGGCATCGGGAATCGAACCCGCAACCTCCTGCATATGATCGAAAACAGTTATTTAAACTAACGTGTTACATAATCTGGACGCACCCTTAGGTGAAAATAGCAAAATGTGTTAATCTGAGACGATACTATTGTCGTAATGCTGTTAGGCTTTTAGCAGAATTTGGCCCCAATAATAACTAAAGAAGAGAAGGAAGATAATCCTAGGGTACTTTTTGTATCGTAAGTCTATCACATCAATAAAGTAATCAGCGACCAGCCTCGTCCATTCCCTTTGGTAGCTCTAGGATGGTGGTTAAATAATCAGCGTGCCGTTTCCATGCCCTGTATCTACTAGTGTCGACCTGTGCATCGGTGTCGATAGGCAGCCGACCTCCCATCACATAGCTTCTGTAGGCGTTCATCATTGAGGAGATGTGACGGATGTTCTGTAAATATATATAAATGAGTACCTATTAATAAAAATCATACCTACGTCACCTACGTTATAGACGCTCGATGAAAGAAGGCATACGTAATAATGCAATAACGTATGTAATATAGGACCGTTGCCTCATTTTTTTCTCATCAGATAAATAGCGATAACATACCTTTGGAGTACCGCTGGAAATTAATAGATAAATTAAGAGTGGATCAAGTTGAGTGGATTCGTTGCGGAACAAAGCCTTGTTAAGCTAGGATCAATTCACACAGCAACGAGATCTGTTAGGGGATAACTTACTTAACTTACTCCCCCTGCGACGTAGGAGGTTGCGGGTTTGATTCCCGCGTCAGTGCAAATGTTTGTACGATCTGCAGATATTTGTTCCAGTGTTCAAGTAGTTTTCTTTATAGGTACATATACCTAATAAAAATAAACTTATCAATACCCATAAAACAAGCTCTGCTTAGCTTGGTTAGAATGGGTCTATGATGCTGTGTGGATTATCCAGCATTATTTTATTTGTTATTTATATCCTACATTGAATTTTGTCATAAAAAGTTAAAATTCGGAGACATTTAAACAATTATCTAAAGGATTTAAAAACTTAATTATTTTTCACTTGTATGTACCTACCTAACCTATACTCGTACATGGTGGAATTTTGTAAAGCCATTGAAGAGCCACCATAACTTTACAGATTTTAGTCGGTTCGATTCCCGGGTTTAACAAGCAAATTTTCGAATATCTTTGAATTCAGTTTTCTTTCTTTTCAAAAATGAAGGAATATAATGAATTAAAAATACGTAGTAGGTATTTTCAATAAAGTTGTTTCAATTATATTTTACTCAAAGAAAGAAAACATTACAAACAGACATGCTTAAAGTAAAGCAAGTATAAAGGGCGGCCTTATCGCTATGAGCGATCTCTTCCAGGCAACTTTGGGATGAACTGGACATGAAGGAACAATATAGAAGGAATGTTTTCTTTCATATACCTATTCTATCTACATTATTATGAGTACCTAGGTACTTTCCCTCCAGGGGCATTACAAAATTTCACCCTGTATACAACACACTTACCTCGTCGTGGATCTCGTTAGGTATAAGGTGATAGTCATATCGATGCGATAGAGTTTTCTCGTAGTCATCGTCTGATGCGGCTTCAGCAGCAATGAGTAAAATCAAAGTAAGAAGGAGATTAATTTGACGCATTTCGTCTTTCCTAAAATGCAAAGAATCAAAAGTTAAACGTACCGACATGAAAGACTTCTACTTACATAGGTACAGTATGAGATACGAAACTAAAGATGAATGAATGTACCTACTCTTGTACATAATATCAAACATTAAATACATAGCTAAAATACAGTTAATAATTAAATATACGCATAGGCTTTATTGCTTAAAGCAAATTCTCATCTTGTCATCTTGCTGGGATATGATGGATAACATATTTATTTGTAGTTGCATAGACAAACACAAAGCACTCGTAATTTTAGGTACCTAGTAGGTACGTTCTAGGTAGGTAATAATGAAATATCAGATCCAGTGTGTTACCATAGTAAGTACCAAATTTACCATTAATGGTAAGAATAGTGGCCACTTTTTATCAGATGCTACCCCAAATTCCCGATCCACTTGTAATAGATTTTTTTTTGCAAATTTTTAATGTGGATTATACAAAGCCATTTTAAGCGACTGTGACTTGAGAGCTTATGGATGATCGTTATGAGTTGGCACCATATTCAGTTTTCTTCGTGGGTTTAATTTTTTGTCTATTTTTTTTTACAAATAATTTATTGCAAACTATTTTCTATTTTAACCAACTCTGATAAAATTGTAATTGAAAGCATTTGGAAAAATTCTGAATTTTAGCTCAAGTTAGCTTTTCTATAAGTTACGAAAATTATTTGCGGCAAGTTAAATAACCATTTTTATTCCTTGTAAAAAGCAGAAAAAAACCACGAAAAATTACGATCACATTAAATCAACAAATTCACTTACCTTAATTGAAAGTTTCAGACAGCTAATTTTTTACTGCTGTTTATTTCAGTAAATACTTTGGTAAGTAACAGAAACTGCACATGAAACTTTTGTCGCGGAGTCCGATTCAGCACGCGGTCTTCTTCCTTGGATTGCCATGAAATAATGTGGCAAGCCAATTGACGAGTGAAACCATCGTGGGCGGTTAGCGGGCGCACCGGTTAGGGGGAACTCGGCCCACCCCCCCTTATTATTGAAAATCGCACTGAAATTAACGTAATCTTTTTTCAACGTAGGTATAAAGTACCTAGTCACTCGCACCTATATTGCATTATGTCCTAAATTGCTTGGGGGATTCACCTATCAAATTTTTAGTTTTCAATTATTTATTATGTACCTAACGTATTTTGATGATAATTTGTTGAAATGTGAGGACATTTGGAGAAGGTGAATAATTTTATAGTGCTTTTGATGTCGTAGGTAGGTATCTATTGCATGCATGGAATGGAATGCATGTCATAGAAAAAAGTCGGAGATAGGTTCCTAAAGCGAGACATTAAAGACAGCATTAAAGTTAGTGTTCTTCTTTATTTTTTATTCTATTGGTATTACTATTGTTCTGTGTGTTTGTAGGTAGGTATTATACCGATACCATCTCACCCAAACAATTGACGAATCTCTGAGATCCTTGAGGGACTCGGATCTCTTCAACCTACCCACCGTGGATCACCATAACAAAACCTTAATGTAGTTCTTACACTACTTCATCGGCTGCTATCGAACCTTCTAGACGGGCACTTCTATTCGTTACCTTATTGAGCCAGCAGTATTTTCTTAGTTTTCCGACAGTATTGCAAAATCCTAGAGGAGACCACGACCTTTTTAGGGTTTTGCCATCGGTTGCAAAACCCTTATGAAATCGCTTTGGGTCTGTTTTGTGTTTTGAATCCTTAATATCTCAGAAACTACTGCAGCTATTGACTTGAAATTTGAAATAATAATACAATTTGTGCGCCCGCACATATTTATAGAAAAATAAATGAAAATAAATCAAAAATCAAAATGAAGATTTTCCATACAAATTTTGAAATCGAAATTTTAAATGGAACGTACAGAGTCGAAAGTGGTATCAAATGAAAGGTACTCGTTTGTAGATTTCAAAATAGTTTTTGAAATTTCGGTAGATTTCATACTTTTTAAAATATTTTGAAAATGGTCAAAAAAATGACCGTTCCCCCCCCCCTATCTCCGAAGATTGCAGAGCGATCGACGTGATATGTACCAAGTGTTTGTAGGTATTGATCTATATTTTATAGGAAAAATATAGAGAAGTCTGTAAAAATAATACTTTTTGAAATATGGTCAAAAAAGGGCGGGAAAAATTTCTAAAGGGGTGACTACCCCCCCGAGTTGGGTATCAAATGAAAGGTATTGGTTTGTACATGCCAATGCAGTTTTTGAAATTTCGATAGATTTTATACTTTTTGATATATTTTGAAAAAGGTCGAAAAATTGACCGGTACCCCCCTCTATCTCCGAAGATTGCAGAACGATCGATTTGATATGTACCAAGTTTTTGTAGGTATTAATCTATATTTTACAGGAAAAATATAGAGAAATCTGTAAAAATAATACTTTTTGAAATATGGTCAAAAAAGGGCGGGAAAAATTTCTAAAGGGGTGACTACCCCACCGAGTTGGGTATCAAATGAAAGGTATCAGTTTGTACATTTTAATGCAGTTTTTGAAATTTCGATAGGTTTTATACTTTTCGAAATATTTTGAAAAAGGTCGAAAATTTGACCGTTCCCCCCCCTCTATCTCCGAAGATAGCAGAGTGATCTATATAAAATGTACTAAGCGTTTGTAGATATAGGTCTATATTTTACAGGAAAAATATAGAGAAGTCTGTAAAAACAATACTTTTCGAAATATGGTCAAAAAACGAATTTTCATACAATGGGGGCTATTTCATTGAGAGCAATATCAAATCAAAGGTATGGATTTCGACAATTCAAAACAGGTTTTAAAAATCGTCTAAGTTTCATACTTAGTGAAATACGTAGAAAAAAGTCGAAAAAATAATTGTAGGTACCAACCAACCCACTTACCTACCCAACCCACTAATCTCTGTAGTAACTGTAATAGTAGGGTTCCACAGCGCCACGAAACCGTTGTTCTCAAAATTTTAAAGTCCATACCCAATGTATTCCACTGCGCTCGAAGAATATTTAGATAATAAGATTATTGAATTCATGAATTCCACCGTGCTCCAAAAAAATATGAGAAGAGTAATGTATCCTGGATAATCCACACAACATCATTTAGCCACAAGCTAAGCAAGCTTGTGTAATTCGTACTACTACGATATCTGTTATACTTAATAAAGTATATTTAAGTATCACATTAGATGATTTATTTTTGTGTACGTAGAAAAGGACTAGAACACTCAAACAAATAATCTGCAGATCTTACAAAATATTAGTCCCGAGGCGGGAATCAAACCGCAACCTCCTGCGTTGTAAGCCCACCGCGCTAACAGGTCGTCAATATACGTACAGTGCGCGTCACATATAAGTACCCCCCTATCTCAATATAAATATGTGGGACACAATAGTTGCTATTGTTGGCAATTTCAGACTTTGAGTATTATGGAAAGGCAGTTCGATCCTGAGCGGCGGCCTGAAAAATTTTTGCATGTGAAAAATTGTGACAAGTTACAAGGGAATTAGAAGTAGTCGAAAATACATAGTTTGTATACAAGGGGGGTACTTAATTCTGACGCGCACTGTACCTACCTAAACGACAAAAGTTCAAAACCCTCGGCGCGCGAGTTACACTCGCACTTGTCGTACTTGTTTCTTGTAGGGTGATCAGCCGAGCGGAAGGCAGAGTTTGCACGAGACAGCTCCGTGACCTACCTACCCTGCTCAACGTGAGTGGCCGTCGTAGGTACTTGACAACTCATTAAATTACGTCACAGTTTGTTTATTTTTATTTAAGTAACCTTTTCATAAATGTGACTGAAATCGAAAAATATATCTGGAAATGGGTGCATACTGGCAGAAAGTACTATTTTCATGGGGCCGGCATAGTAAGCTTTAAAGATACTTGAGTGGAGCTTTGAATCCAAAATATCGAATGTTATCGAAAAGTCTTGCTGTGTAGGAGTTAGGTCGCAAATTTTTATAAAAATTAATTCTAATTAAATTTAAGGTGAAACTTTTTCCATCAATTTATAACAGAACGTGCTAGATTACGTTACGTGACGTGACCTACTCATACTACATAAACTATTTTCTCTTGTGATCTCCTTCCAAACGATTTCCCCAAGAATAATGACTCCATTTGATGCGGCTATTCAATATTGTATAATTATTCTGATATAAATGTTGAAAACAGTTGAAATTTATTAACAGTTGTAGATAAAAGTTTTAGTAAATATCGACATCAATTAGCACAACTCGAGCTTTGATGATCTTCAATCCAAGACCGTAACGCTGCTGTCTGATGAATAACAGAAGACTTCGCAGTACCACCTTCGCTAATGTACTGCTCGACGCTAGCTTCCCACGAGAAAACTGACTTGAGCTCTTCTTCTGTTCCAAAATCAGAACTGAAAATAATAAAATGTCGTACATAAATAACTCAACTCACTGATTTGATTACCTGTCTATTGATTTAATAGATAAATAGGAAATACTTACTAATTATACCACACAAAGAAAGAGAACATTATAAACAGAAATGCTTAAAGTAGGGGAGGTTTATCGCTATGAGCGATATCTTCCAGGGAACTTTAGGATGGACTAAACATGAAGGAACACGATAGACTGGCACTAATAATAAAAATAAATGTAGTATTACGAAAGTTATTTCTTAGGAACTAACAAATGGCGATGAACGATGTTATGTTACCAAATAGCGATGTATTCGTGATGCGGTAAGCTCCTTAGATCCACGCCGAGGGCGGATGCTCTGCGGAGGACGGTGCCGACGAGGTGATGCGCCCGGCGGAAAGGCACGCCCCTTCGCACCAGCGTGTGTGCCAGGTCTGTCGCGAGCATTCCTGGGTCCAGCATCTGCAGTGCTCTTTCCGCGTTCACCTGTGATGGAGAAAAATAATGAATAGGTATGGTTTCTTCTTATATTGACGGAATATCCATTTCAACATTATGGATATACCTACCGTTAATATATGTAAGAAGGTAGTTAGGTACTTAGACGTTAAGTAAGGTTAGGTTTCACTCACTTCCATTGTCTTCACTGTCCCTGCTGTAACTTTGAGGCAGTCCAACAATCTGTCGTAGGACCTAAACAAGAGTTCTTTATCCGACTGGAGGTCCTTATTGTACGTGCTTGGGAGTCCTTTTAAGACACAGCTGAACGCAAAGGAATCCCCCAAAAGTAAGCCGGCGGCTCCGCGGACTAATTCTAATCCATCTGGATTTCTCTTCTGAGGCATCAAGCTGGATCCGGTTGAAAAATGATCGGAGAAGCGAACGAGGCCAAATTCTTGAGAGCTGTATATGATGAGGTCCTCAGCCAGTCTGCTAAGGTGGAGACCGCATAGAGATGCCCAGTTTAGGAATTCCACTACGGAAAAAACAAAAAGAAGAGTAATTTTGCATTCATTCTTAAAACAAAACCAGCCTAACGCTTGTTCTTACCGAAATGGTCTCTGGAAGATACTGCGAACATGGAGTTTGGGGTGATGTCCTTGAAACCCAAGTTCTCTGCTAGTTTATGTCTGTCAATTTGTAAAGCGCATCCGGCTATAGCTCCACTCCCAAGCGGACATCTTGATAATCTACCTCTCTGCTCTTCTAGACGGGTGAAATCATCACGTAAGGCCCATGCGTGGCTGAAAATAAAATTCCCTGGCATAATCTCGCATTGCAATGATAGGTAGGTACGGCCTTATTAAGTTGTATAGTGTTGAAACCTATTTACCTCATTAGAAAGTGACTCCATCTTATAGGTTGTGCTCTTTGTAGATGAGTGTAGCCTGGAGCAATGATGTCTATTTCTTTAGCACTTCTGTCCACTAAAATCTGCAAAACACAGCAAGGTCATAAAAAGATAAGTTTTGAGTATAGTCTATCTATTGTACATGATAGTTTACCTTGATGATATCCAGAAGAGCGGCATGTAATTTTGGCAGAGCAGCCAGCATCCACAACCTTGTATCGGTAGCGGATTGGTCGTTGCGGCTGCGGGCGGTATGCAGCCGGAGCGCAGCCTCACCAGCGTGTTCAAAGAGGCAACGCTCAACCACCGAATGGATATCTTCCTCAGGGTCAGTTAGCCGGCCGTGTTGTGTTATTTCTGCTGCGATCTCTTGCTCTACCTATGCATAAAATCAGAAACGGAACTTAAATTCACACTTGTTTCTCCTATGTCACTAACTAACTAAATAAATCTATATCTATACTAATATTATAAAGAGGGACTTAGAAGAAGGATTCCGTATAAAAAAAAAATTAAATACCCGTGCGAAGCCAGGGCGAACCGCTAGTAAGTAAATAAATATGCTTGAGTCATTCTTATATCATTTATATTTTATGGTTTACACATTCTGTCGTTACCAGAATCCGACCTAAACAAAATCTGTTTTAACCGATCAAGTGCATTCATTACCTATATACTAATTTATACAATTTGTTATTCGCTATTGATTACGCTTCAACTCCACACCCTAATTCCCTACTATGTTTTTTATAACACAAATCTAAGAGGTACAGAGCAAACGAAAAATAGGACAACCGATCACGCCGCCGCCGCGCCGAACGATCAGCTAGTGATTATAATAATCTACAGTTTAGAAAAAAAAAACTCGAAAGTATTAACTGCAGAGAAATAAATAATTAATAAATAATGCTGGACAATCTCACAGTATCATCAATTCATCATACGGAAAATACATAAGCAAAGCTATCTTATAATAAACTTGGATACATTGATAGTTTTTTATTATAAATAGAAAACGACCATTTGTACAAGCATACATTTATCCCGAGGCGGGAATCAAACCCTTATGTGTCGTAGGCGGATCTTTGCCCGCTACCCCACTGAGGTCATCGACAACAAAACAAACTCACCTTATCTAATCCTTCCTGTATAGCTCGATGGTCATCGCTGTTCAAGTGGCCACTTCGATGCAACTCTTGCGCCCATCCTCGGCTGCCGTGGATATCTTCGTGAAAGAGGCGGGAGTCAACTGGCAGCGAGTCATTGAGTCGCCTCAGGATTGAAGACGGCTCTTCTTCGAAACAACCTCCCCACAGCTGATACCTGTCCTTTGATAACAGTTACAGTTACAGTACGTGTAATTATTAGTACTTTAACGGGTATCGTGTTTAGTGACCTATTTTACCTACTCAACATTTCAACAGGTTTAATTACAAACTCGTGGTCACGGGATGATGTGATGAATAGTTATTTTATTTTACCTACGCGAGTGGGGATGACCGTCTTAGCGGTAATCTTGGCACCATACAAAAAGAGGCAATAAGTGTAATGACTAATGAATGAGGCAATCGTTATTTAAATTAACTTACTGCGGACATATTTAATTAAAAGGTGTCTTCTCACTCAAACAAAGAACTCATCTGACTTAGTTTATCAGTAGTAAATTGAACCTATCTTACGCAATATGAGTTGAGTATTGACTCTACCAAAACAACTTTGTCTATCTCTTAACAGTGAACGTTATCTTAACAACAGTGTCAATAGCGTATTGTAGGAGTACCTAGGTATTGTGGGTGAGAGGACCTCAGAACCTACCTATAGGTACCTAATATTATTGTAAACCTCCAATAATATAATTGTCTAATATTCTGTATGTTAAGCAGTATTTATTTAATATTTATTATAATATTTGCCGTGTGGTGCCGGCATAGAATTTCACCACCCCAACTCTTCCCGTGGGTGTCGTAAGAGGCGACTAAGGGAAACACACCATGGGGCGGGCAGCAGCGCCTTCTGCTGCAGAACAACTACACCGAACTGCGATCCCCAACCCGCATGCCCAGCGTGGGGATTATGGGCAATAACCCCCACATAATGATGCCATCTATGGTGCTCATTAGGGGAGGCCTATGTCCAGCAGTGGACTATTATACTTAGGCTGGATGTTGTTGATGTTGAAGTAGTATTATGTAACTTTTATTATGATGTTAGCTTAGTTATAAACTAAAAAAAAAAATTGCTCATGCTGTGGCACCATTAAATTAAAAAACACTAGACTTAAGTCCTCTGTAATTGTATTTTCCATGTTATGTAATTTGTTTGTTTTGAGTCCTACATAAATAAATAAAAGGGCGCCTACATTTTACTACCTAATATTTTAAAGGCGAAAGTTTGTGAGTTGTGCTGCTGCTGTAAAAGCCAAAGTAAACGCTAAAATTACTGAAATGATCGGTCTGAAGTTTTCGCGTGATAATAAAGATAATTGGACTTGGAGAACTTACGAGTATAGCGTAGGTACTTTTTATTAAAAAGGAATTTTGTAAAGGTTTGCTGGTCAGGCTCCGAGAGACCCAGTGCCGGGCTCTGGTGAGCTTCACTATCTAGCCCTACTTTGTCTAGCACAATCATTAAGATAACTACCAACTACCTCACTGTTTTACAAGTACTTACTACGTTAGGTACTAACGTAACGTAGGTACATCTGTAATAGGTCCGATCAAAAGAAAAAATCTCATAAGGTCATAGCTCAATGGTAGGGTAAGGGTCTAGTACCCATAGGTACTTTCTCATGGGATGCTGTGAAACATTATAAAAACAGATTTCATTCACTGTTTTCAACTAGCAAAGTAACCGTTTTAGAACGAGAATGGCGAAAAAGATATTTTATTGATGTCTTAGTCCAATTTTATTTTTAGTAGGAAGAGCCCTTTCGACACAAACGTAGCAATATCTCAGTTTTTTTACCATAATAAAATTTCAAAATTTATTATGATTTAAGAATGGTCTAGAAATGGGTATGTTTTCAATGGACATGCCATCTTAGGTTTTGATACATTTTATCCACAGCAGCCTAAACTTTGCATATTAAAATAAAAAAAATAAAATTTTCATCAAACAATCAAAACATTCAATCAAACTGTCTCAAAAATTACTGGTGCCTAGTAATTAAAGACTGGTCCTAGTTAGGCACCGAAACATTTCAAACGGCGATGAGGAAACCTGTTTTTCTTTAGTATATTCCAAAAACAAAAATTGTTTAAAATTTGGACACAAAGTCCAAAAATATGAACAAAGGTACAATTTTTTTCAATTAATTAATTATTTTGCAAACGTCAAGTTTTCAATTATGGGACACCCTGTATAATTTTTTTAGATAATAGGTATCTTTTACTCTTGCAAAAATAGATTTTTCTAAAATCACTAGCGGGCTGCCTCGGCTTCGCAGAGGTATTTAGGTAACAATATTCGCATGGGTACATAGTATTTCACAATAAAAAAATCACAACTATATTATTATTACATTTATTACACAACGTTACATAATTGAAGTTTTCATACGAACCCCTAATTTAGTCGTCGTAGTCGTCGGTCCGTGTGGCCGTGGCCGTGTGGTGCCGGCCATAGAATTTCACCACCCCAACTCTTCCCGTGGGTGTCGTAAGAGGCGACTAAGGGAAACACACACCGGGGGGCGGGCAGCAGCGCCCTCTGCAGAACTACTCCACTGAACTGCGATCCCCAACCCGCATGCCCAGCGTGGGGATTATGGGCAATATCCCCCAATGATAAGAACCGCCACAAAATGGCCCCCAGTTCCCGGCCGCCTCGCTATTCCTGGCCATGGTAGCGGCCACGGTAACGGCGGGGCAGGGGGTGCTAGGAATCTCCGGGCTACATTAGGCTACCACACCCCACACAAACTGACCCTGGCAACGTTTAACGGACGCACTCTGAGGCTTGATCACCATCTAGCGCAGTTGGAAGTGGAGCTAGAGAACATTAAATGGCATGTTCTAGGGTTATGTGAAGTCCGTAGAGAGGGGGAGGACACTGTAACCTTAGACTCAGGCCATCTTCTCTACTTTCGCGAGGGTGATAAAACATCCCAGGGTGGCGTAGGTTTCCTCGTCAATAGGGCCCTCTCTAACAACGTCGAAGAAATCTCCAGTGTGTCGACCAGGGTAGCGTACCTGATCCTTCGGCTGTCTAAGCGCTACAGCTTGAAGGTCATTCAGGTCTACGCACCGACCTCGGCACACTCGGATGATGAAGTGGAGGATATGTACGAAGACATATCCAAAGCCTTACATCACACCACCAAGGCTCACTTCAACGTTGTTATGGGGGACTTTAACGGCAAGGTGGGAACCCAGACTGGCAACGAATCCCGGATAGGCCCGCATGGTTTTGGTGTTCGAAATCACAGGGGACAAATGCTTGTCAACTTCCTTGAGAAAGAGGGGCTGTTCTTAATGAACTCTTTCTTTAAGAAACAGCCCCAAAGGAAGTGGACATGGCGGAGTCCCGATTCTGTGACAAAAAATGAGATCGACTTCATCATGACGGATAGCAAGCATATATTCAGAGATGTCTCAGTGATCAACAGGGTCAATACCGGATCTGATCACCGACTCCTTCGAGGCTCTCTGAATATCAATCTGAAGCTTGAAAGGAACCGTCTGATGAAGTCCACGCTCCGACCGAACCCAATCAGAATCATGGCGGGCACCGAGAAGTTTCAGCAGCTTCTCGGGGATAGATTCGCTGCCTTGGAACCCACTGATGACGCTGACGAGACCCTACACAATCTGGTCGAAACTTTGAGGGACGAGGGCATCAAGTTTTGCAAAAAGCAGCGTACTGGTAAGAAGTCCAAACTCTCGGATGAGACTCTTGGGCTGATGACAAAAAGACGGGAAACCACCCAAGCGACTTCGTCGGAAAGGTCAGACCTGAACAAGCGAATTGCGAAGATGGTACGGCGCGACCTTCGGAGCTCCAATACACGCCTCATTGCAGAGGCGATAGAGCGAAACCGAGGGTCCAAAGTATTCACTCAGCAGCTTGGCAGGAGCCACCTGACGAAGCTTAAAACGCACGACGGAAGGACCGTATTGTCGAAGCCGGAGATATCGGCCGAGATAGAGGACTTTTATGGCCGTTTATACGCTGCTCATGCTCCCCGTTCCCAACGAGACGGCCACGATTCTAGAGCCACCTTGATACGCCACTATACCGACGAACTGCCAGACATCAGTCAAGACGAGATCGTGTTAGCTCTAAGGCAGCTTAAAAATGGAAAAGCCCCCGGTGAGGACGGAATTACATCAGAGCTTTTGAAAGCTGGAGGATACCCTGTTATACAGGAGTTACAGAGCCTCTTCAACGCCGTCCTTCACAGTGGGAGAACTCCAAAGGCGTGGAGTGGGAGTTTGGTGGTGCTCTTTTTTAAGAAGGGAGATAAAACCCTTCTTAAAAATTATAGACCCATCTCGCTCCTAAGTCACGTCTATAAGCTTTTCTCACGAGTTATATCGAACCGTCTCGCCAGGAGACTCGACGAGTTTCAGCCACCGGAGCAGGCTGGGTTTCGCGGAGGATATGGTACCATAGACCACATTCACACAGTGAGGCAGATTATACAGAAGTCCGAAGAGTATAATCAGCCCCTGTGTCTGGCTTTTGTGGACTATGAGAAGGCCTTTGACTCCGTTGAAACCTGGGCTGTTCTACAATCCTTACAGCGATGCCAAGTAGACTATCGTTATATCGAGGTGCTGAGATGTCTTTACGAAGCCGCCACTATGAGTGTCCGAGTACAGGACCAACAGACTAAACCAATCCAACTGCGCAGAGGAGTGAGGCAGGGGGATGTCATATCCCCGAAACTGTTCACGAGCGCGTTGGAAGACATGTTTAAGACGCTGGACTGGAAAGACAAGGGCATCAACATAAACGGCGACTACATCTCACACCTGCGATTCGCTGATGACATAGTTTTAATGGCGGAGTCGCTAGAGGAGCTGAACCGGATGCTGGACAGTCTAGCTTCAGCCTCCCGATGTATCGGTCTTGGCATGAATTTGGATAAAACCAAAATCATGATCAATGGCCACATTGATCCAAGACCGGTGATCGTACATGGCCACCTCCTCGAAATTGTTTCTGAGTACACTTACCTCGGGCAGATTTTGCAGTTGGGTAAAAACAATTTCGAGAAGGAAGCCAAGAGGAGGATCCAGCTAGGCTGGGCAGCGTTCGGAAAACTACGTCGAGTCTTCTCGTCATCCATACCGCAATGTTTGAAAACGAAAGTTTTTAATCAGTGCGTCCTACCAGTTATGACCTACGGAGCTGAGACGTGGACACTCACGATAGGGTTGGTCCACCAGTTCAAAGTCGCTCAGCGAGCTATGGAAAGAGCTATGCTCGGAGTTTCTCTGAAGGATAGAATTCGTAACGAATACATCCGACAGAGAACTAAAGTCATCGACATAGCTCAGAGAATTAGCAAACTGAAGTGGCAGTGGGCCGGCCATATATCGCGAAGAACCGATAACCGCTGGGGTAAACGTGTTCTTGAGTGGAGACCGCGACTCGGTAAACGTAGTGTAGGACGCCCTCCGGCCAGGTGGGATGACGATCTGCGAAAGACTGCTGGCAGATGCTGGATGCGACAAGCCGAAGACAGGGCGCTATGGCGCTCATTAGGGGAGGCCTATGTCCAACAGTGGACTAACATAGGCTGATGATGATGATGATGAGTCGTCGGTCGTAGCGAAAAGCACGATAGGCCATAAAACAAGAAGTTGATGTTGATTCGGTTGATTTTTATGTGTGTTTTGTTTGTGAGGTTATGTTTTTATTTTGTTCCAATAAGGATGGTCCATCTTCAATCGTTGTTGCTGTAATGGTTTCGAGAATCTATCCAAATATTACATATCGTAGAAAAGTAAAGTGAGTTTTATTTTACGAAAAGTAAAACAAGAACGGTAGATGTCAAAAATATTTACTTTGATAAACTGTTTATTTCATAATAAAGTTCCGAGGTTACAAATATACAAAAATGGTCGAAAATCAAGACGGTGTGCCGATACATGGTCCTGGAGAAGAGGCTGGATTAGCTGAACCGCGTTTCAAACAGATAACTCTTTTTGATATTTCATATGACCCAGGTATGAAAGATGATCAAGGAAATGAAGCTCCTCGACCTTACACAAAGAATATTATGCGAAAGTGGTTAAGAAAAGTAAAATGGGAAAATGGTAAGGCTGAAAAGAGGCGCAAAGAAAAAGCAAATGCCAAAGAAAGGAGACGTAAAGCTCGTGAGGAGAATAGAGAGTTGGGACCTAGTAGGAAAGCACTAAAGAAAATGAAAATAGAAAAACAAAAATCAACTACTGGAATAATTATAGATCTAAGTTTTGAGAATCTAATGATTGAAAAGGATAGATTTAAAGTTATCAAACAAATATTAAGATCATACTCTATTAATCGAAGATCAAATAAACCTGTACAACTTCATATTACAAGCTTGGGTGATATTACTAAGGGTGATCTATCTAGACATAATGGATATGAAAAATGGGATGTTAGTATGAATAAAAGACAATATTAATAATATAATATAAATATTTATCTTGTTTTGAAACTTATTTTTCTCTTGGGTTTCAGATACAATATCATGAGCGGCAATACATTGATCTATTTCCCAAGGAGAAAATAGTCTATTTGACTAGTGAATCAGAAAATGTAATTGAACATTTTGAGGAAGACACTTTATATGTTATTGGAGGATTAGTTGACCACAACAAACACAAGGTAGGTATTGCTTTTGCTAGATTTGAAATCAACAAGAAAGGGGTTTGAAGATTCATGTGTGGCGGGGAAATCAAACTGGTGGTTGATTATCAGCCTTGCGATTACGGTAAATTATCCCATGCAATGGATCACCATCCAAGGAGGCTGGCTATAAGCAATTTTGGTTTCCATCGCGCAGTACAAAAATAAAAAAAAAAGAAATCAGATTTGCTATCGAGCAAAAATGGTCAAATGTGAGCTATCTGACAGTTGACTTTGATATGATATAGGTAATCTTTATGTTAACGTTAAATTCTGTAGTGGATCGGCTCCATCCCGCCAGAAAGTTATATGTATTTTTATCACTATTATTCATAGTATTGGCTACCAAAATCATTTATGCTCAGTCTCCTTGTATGGCCCATTCAATGAGAATGGGAGATTTGGCGTAATTGCACCGCAGGGCAAGATCTTCAAATCACTGTACATGCTGCCAAACCTATTATTAATATTATTCCTAACATTCCAGGGGTTGTGTCACCAAATAGCAGTGGAGCAAGGTATTAGACATGCACAGCTTCCATTAGACAAATATGTGAACATGAAAACTAGGAAAGTTTTAACAATTGATCATGGTAAGCATTGCTTGGATTAAAATAACTCAAGTTTCTCTTGGTTTTTTATTAGTAATACAAAAATGTAGATGGCTGTAGAAGATACAAAAAACATGGTTTAATAATATTTATTTGTTTACAGTATTTGAAATAGTGGTGAGAATAATTGAAGGAATGCCGTGGCAGGAGGTCCTGATGAAAGTCTTGCCTATGAGGAAAGGAGTTCAGGCTTGTGATACAGTTAGTAACCCTGATTCAGATTATGTCGACTCTGATAGTAGTAGTGATTAAACTATTTAATCTTGTATAAATACAGGCATTCAATATTCTAGTTACCAATAAAATCACCTGTTACTTTATTTAAGTATTAGGCCCAGTTTTAACATACATAGATGTATTTTTATCTATAATATCACATTTCATTATTTATTATGTTTTGTATTTATCATTCATGTAAATGACTAGGACTTTGTGTAATACATATTTATTGTTCTAGTAGTCTATACATTCTATGTATATTTTATGTACCTTAGGTATTTTAATCTATTTAAATATTTACTGTAAATAAAAGCGTTTCTGGCTATTAACAGTTTAACATGTTGACTATATTTCATAAATTACAACACCTACAAGAACAACACAACATATACGGTATTTTCTACTCCTGAGTTAGTATTAGTTATACATAGTAAGTATAAAAAAAAATTATATACTTATTTGAATGAAATTAACATTTTGACATTGTTATTGTGACACATAAATTGGCTTCTATGTTTTTGTACTTAGCAATTAATGGGCAATATTATATTTTTTATAAAAGTCTAATATTAAAGGCGCAACTTTATCTGGATCATTTAAATGTACGTGATGAGTGCCATGAATGAATTGGCTCTCGAAATCAGGATTACTCTGCTCTACGATTTCCCGCATTTCTACGGCGAAGGCGTCAGTTGCGTACGGAGAGTCGATGGCTTTAATAAACAAAGTTGGGCATTTCAATCTTCTTACGAGAGCTTCCACGAATTTTTTGTCCTCAGGGTTGAATAAGATGTACTTTAACCTCGAGTCTCGGGAGAAGTAATATTTATTCGGATCCTGTTTAGACGGTTTAGTGCCGCGCTGCGCTAGGTATTTAACTTTGTCCAATGCTACAGACTGCCGTGTGCCTTTGTGCCATATTTCATGTAGTTGTTCCAATGGGTAGCTAGGCGGTTCTTCATCTAAACGAGTTTGTGCCGTAAGACATTTTCGAATGACCTTAGGATATTTATCTACGACGAAATCCAAATCGTAGTCGTCGTAGATGAGAATGTCAACCCCGACATAGAAATCGACATCGTCAGGAAAAGTGCTGGCAAAACGCATGGCTGCTATCGATCCCATGGAGTGACCTAGCAGCGAGACCTTGTCCCATTTGAAATGGTCCTTTAAAGCCAGTATGTGCGATGGCAGATCCCAACTGAAGTATTGCGTTCCTGAAAAGGATTTTATATTCTTTACTGTACACGCAAGAAAACATAAGTCAAACAAAACGTTATGTAGGTACATAGGCTCAATACTGAAAAGAGTTTTCTTCCAGCAAAATTAAGAGTTATAGGAGAGAGGCGATGGAACAGATAGAGCCCTGTCTTCAACTTGTCGCATCCAGCATCTGCCTACATCTACCAAACCCACTAATATTATAAAGACGAGAGTTTGTGAGTTATTTGAACGAAGACAACGTCAAAACCACTGAAAGGATGTAGCTGATATTTTTCAGACTAAGTAGTTGGAATGTCATATAGCGTTTCATCCTGGTAAAATGCATTCAAAGCTGCGGGCAGAAGCTGTTAACATACCTTTAGGAATCCATGAAGATAGTCCATGTCCTGGAAAATCAATTGCCATTATTGCTCTATCCTTCATAATCAACGGGGCCAGAGGGTCCCAGGTCCCAGCGTTGTCCTGCCATCCATGAAGCGCCAGAATGGGTCTCTGTTTTGAGTCGTCGCCCCAGACTTTGGCCGAGACATGGCCCCATGGGACTGGAATTTGGATCTCCTTTGTTGGTATCTGTAAATAATACCATGCATAAAGTTTTTTGGGAATTTATTGCATTATGGTCTAGTCTAGATAAACGAAAATCTCAGTACTTAGTCATTTGTAGTGATGACGCAATCTTATATAAATGCTTACCTACTCAGAAGTTAAAAATGCTTACCTCATTCGTGTGTAGTTTCTTGATGTTAACGTTGCCTAACACGGATGTGATAGGCTTTAAGCTTACGGCATTAGAGCTGAAAATTGATTGCGCTAAAAGCCGTTTGGCCATGGCTATTTGTAGCGCTGTTAAAACAATACAAAGAACAAAATAATTTCAGAGTACGCTGTTAAGATTGTTGTTAAATCTTGCTTTGTTTATCACAGTTAGGCTAGGTTTTGTACTATTTATGTTGCACTTATCTAAAATTACTGTTCACTGTTCACTCAAGGTTTCATTAAATAACTATAATATCTGACAATAGTTGATTTTTACAGTATCTATACTCAATTTATAAATTCATTTTGTTTCACTCACAACACAACTAAATTATCCTAACCTAACCTGATGCTATGACGCACCGCGCTATAATAACATAACATGCCCAAGCCAAGGCCAGGCGCCTACTAACGAAGTAACGAACGACTAACGTTAGATTCAATGCTCTTCCGTGGTACCTACTATACAATACATACTTTATAGAATACATTGCGATACGATCGCAATCTTACAATGACAAGCTACGATCCGAAACGATGTTGTGTCCGGTTTTGTTAGGTAGGTATGTACTTTGAACTGTAGTTGGACTTTGGACAGTGCTGTAACGTATTTTTTTTATATCGAACTAGATATGTACCTAGTATAGATTTTTTATAAAGTGATATTTTCACATAAAACAGGAATTAATTTTAATACAATAAATCAATCGATATTCCTATTAAAATTTTCGACCTTATTCAAAATATATCAAAAAGTATAAAATGTTTCGAAATTTCAAAAACTGTATTAGAATCTACAAACGAATACCTTTCATTTGATACCACTTTCGACTCTGTAGGGCCCATTTAAAATTTCAATTTGAAAATTTGTATTGAAAATCTTCATTTTGATTTTTTATTTATTTTTTTATAAATCTGTGCGGGCGCACAAAATGTATTATTATTTAAAATTTCAAGTCAATAGCTGCATTAGTTTCTGAGATAAAGGATTGAAAACACAAAACAGATTGAAGACACACAGCGATCCCATGAGGGTTTTGAAACTGATGTCAAAACCCTTAAAAAAGATTTTCCACCTTAAACATAACTTATACTCGTAAATAAAATCAACGAATTCACAGTAAATCTTGTGGTACTCATTTTAACTGGCATAAAACTACGGGAGTAAGTTTATCTTAAATGTTTTGCTCAGCAGTTAAATAACTACCTATTTGGACAGCATAATATGTTATGATGATCGGCTGTAAAATGTAAACCTTCAGCTTCAGTCTGCAGAATATTATTAATATTATTAATCAGCAGGATTATACTTTCCTGAGCAAAACCTCATTAATTTGCTGACAGTTTACATGATACCCTAAGATAAGACCAACCATCCGAGGACACAGTGATACCTAGATACATTGGGTGGTACCATACAACTTGTGGTAGGTAAAACGAATTCTTAAAATAATTTAAGTAACTTCATTAACATCTATAACTTTAGTAATACAGATTCACAAATATCCTAATAGATAAAAAAAAACTAAAATTTTATAGATTTTCAGACGTTTATTATAAAATTTATAGGTTTTATTGTATCGATTATATTTTAGGATCTATGGACTGCGTAATAATAATAAAATTGTACAACGGCAAAATCATAGGGATTTTTATGTCATGTTAATTAACAAGCAGCATTACTTCCTCTACCTACTACGAAAGCTCGGTCAAAACGGTTATAAATGCTTCAATTATAGTAAGACTGTTTTATCATATCATACAATGCATCCCTCGTACTTTTACTCAAAACTGATATTTTTATGTTCAAAAATTTACTTCAGTGCCTAGTCGAGTAAAAATCAAGGAACTTACAAAAAATATCACAAATCTTAATTTATTTACATTACTAATTAATTATTACTATCGTAAAGTCTTTCTTCATGTCTTTATAGAATAATTATGTCCAATTAATCTTTTTAATACGCTTGAAAAGTCTTACAAAAATATTTCATGTTCTCGTTCTGGAGATCAATTCCTATCCGATTCATAATACGAGGTATTTTTAACTTTTCACACAAAGCGTGGGAGGAATCGTCGGATCTAAAAGTCCTTGTCTAAGCGCTGTCAGTAAGGGACGGGGTGCGCATGCGCAGTCCCCGCGCCAGTCGTCGAGGTCCAGGGCCCAAAGCCCGGCGCCTCTGAGTCCGGCAAACGCCGCTGACGCCCCGACTCTATGAACCTCGTCTGGTCTCAAGTATGATGACCATTGCCTGCCGTGAACGCTGTAGGTCCCATCGATAGTTCTTGTCTCTTTCCATTCTGTTGACCTAGGCTTGTTGCACATCTGGAAAAAATTTACCGTGTCATCTAAGTCTTTTTCTATTTTCCGTATCTTATCAGAGTTATCAGCGTTATAAAACATACGACCGACTTTTTAGTACCTACCTGTTTATGTTTTGCCTATCAGATTCCGTATATAGTTTTCAGGTAGGTATAGACATATCTAGAGATAAATAAATAAATAAATAATGCTGGACAATCCACACAGCATCATCTAGCCCCAAGCTAAGCAGAGCTTGTGTTATGGGTACTAGATGACTGATATACATAATACAATATTAGATAACAGAAGAAATCACTATTTCCTTGATTACATTAACCCCTATGGCTTTTCGGTAGGCATATATTATTTGTGTTATTGTAGAAGATTAAGGTAGATTAGATTAGACTTAGTGTAGATACCTCATAATAAGCAAGGAAACCAGGCACTTGTGTGTACTCTCCAGGTTCCCCGGGTCCTGACACGGGCGCTCCAGGAGCGTAATTTGATGCACTTCGTAAAGTGTAGGTTCGTCCATAAGCAGGTACGTTCAATACCAGCATTCTCGGTGGTACAACACTGGCCCAATATGCTAGGGTAGAGTTCTGAAATTAGAAAAATATGGTAAAGTTCTGAAATAAGATTAGGAATTGAAGTTAAAACTAGATACCTAGAGGTATTCTGGTACGGGATGATAAACATACAAAAATCTTACCAAACTAGTGATTCCAGCGACTTCGCTATTTTCTAATGGTACCAAATATGCTGTCCTTCCGTCGACTGTCGCGGAGTAGTCGTTAGCAGCAATTGCCACCCAGTCAAGTTCCGTTGTCAACACATGAGGCTTATAAGCCGATTCTGCTATGCTTGGGGATGACGATACCATAGCAGAAATTTCCAAGTTATGTGGTCGTAAGGATTTCGATAGCTCTAAGAGAAGCTCGCTGAAGTCTTCCCGTGAAGATGCATAATGGTTCGCATCGTTACATGATTCCTGAAATCAAATTAGTTGTTATGTTGGGTCTAGTTGGTGTGTGTTCTTTGGGATAAGTGGTTTTCTTTGAGTTTTCCAGCTGACTTACTTGTTTACAAATTGGATACTGCCAAGCAATTTGCACGCCGTCAAAGCTCCACTTCTTTAAGATATCCAATACAGAAGCAACAAATATAGCTCTATTTTCCGCAGTGGAAGTCATTCGTATCCATTTGTCGTCTTCAGAATCTTTTAGGCCTCCTACTCCAAGAATAACTTTGACTCCTGTTTCTCGAAGTTGGGTCATTTTACCATAGAAATTGTTTTCTATGTCGAGTTCTGGAATTCCAGGTACCAATTTGTTTGATTTGCCATCGAGATGAGCCCATGCGTAGATGATGTGAGTGCAAAGGGACGGTTCTACTTGCTCCGGTCCGAATTTTCCGCTGCCTTGCCTGAATTTAAAATTGATCGAAATTATTAAAATTATCGTTAAATTACAATCTACAAGAGTTCTCCAACAAACTTCTTACCTGTAGTAAGCCCAGCTTGTAAAGTAACAAGCCACTATTGGCTTTTCAGGTTCTATCTCTGGATTGATCTCACCAGAAAGTCTTAATTGTGATCTAGCTTTGCATTGTGCTTTTTGTGGCCAGTCACAGTGGTTCTTATTCCAGTGAAGTGGTGCAGGACAAGTCAGTTTGAAAAACTCTCCGTTATTGCAGAGGTAATATTTACTGCAATCGGTAGTGTCAGCTCTAAAGACGGTTCCGGAACATGGTTTTCCTTCAAGATCAGACCCCTAAAAATATTATAATCAGTTATGTTTGCATTCTAAATTAGTTAGCTACATTAAAATAACTCCGTGTTGAAATTCCTTACGCTTGTGATTATTCCTGTCTCATGATCGGGTTTTGTCGGGATTTGTATATCGGTTTCATATTCTGTAGTGGTTATAGTTGTTGTTGGTCTTGTACTCGCAGGTAAGGCTACCGCTGTCGAGGTTTCTGGGGCTTGTACTAGAACAACAATTTATATATTAGAAACGTACGTACGATACAAAGTTTATATGCTTTTGGTACAGCATATGCAACTATTTCTACTACCGTAGGAAAACTTACTTTCTTCTAGAGGGCAAGGTGGTGGTGCTTCCTTATTTCTCAACACATGGTTGATAGTATTCAGTAGCGGCGACTTTCCACAACCACAATATCTTCCAGTGAAATCATCAAGATCTAATGACCATGCCATAGCACCTCCTAAGCCCACTGCTCGGACGTACTCAGACTTGTGTCGTACCATGAAGTCATCGTCAAATGATACCCATTGGTCGTCTAGAGCTGCGTATGGTCCCATTCGGCCACCAACGTCCCTCGTAATTTCCCAACCCTTGAGCCTGATGCGGTCGCAAATCTGTTAAAAAGCAAAATAATATGAAACTGTCGTACTGGCTTTATAAGCTTTATGTAAAATACAACCATATTTCATAAAATACCAGGCATATTTCAGTTTTTGGTTTCCACTTAATCTCTAAGGTTAAGCCAATAGCTATCAAAATCGTATCTACCTCATAATATGCTAAGAATCCTCTAGCTCTAGTCTCGTCTCCAGCTTCTCCGCCAGCATAAGTAGGCACACCCAATCCAGAGCCGACATTGTCCATCAGAGAGAAAGATTGTCCATAGAATGGTATTCCCAAGATCAGCTTTTCTCTATCAGCACCTCTGTTGATCCAGTAGTGGACAGTGAAGTTCTAAAATTGAAAAAAAGCAATCGTTATTTCACACATAATGTTCTATTTTAATGAAGGTCGCTGTACTCTAATTGGGACGAGCAAGAGGTTCGTTTAAGAATGCAAACTTACCGTATTGAGAGTCATGTCGGTATCGTCGTCGCTAGCATACATCGGGGCGACGTGTCCAGTCTTCTTTTCCCATTGGCCGTGATAATCGTATGACATCAAAGCTATCCAGTCCAAGTTTCTAGTCAAAGTTGGTACATCGTAAGCTAAAATGAATAACAAAGGCAGGTAAGTCGTATGTATTTTATGATTTTTTGCGTGTAGGAAATTGTTGCTTGTTTCCAAGTTTAACACTTACCAACATCAATGACTCGTTTACTGGCTGACACAGCAGCGGAGAGCAATAATCCACGTGGTTCAAAAGCAGACCGCAGCTCTTTTACTAGATTAGCGAATCCTTGTTTATCTGTGCTTGGTCCCTTTTCGCAATTTACCTATAGAAACATGTGTTTAATAACTTGATCGATTATATACACGGCAAAATTTTATACGAACGTAATCGTCATGTTTTTACCTGCCAGCACTTAGGATATTCCCAATCCAAATCCAGTCCATCAAATTCATATTGCTCTATAAAGTCCAGCGCATGAACAATGAACTTTCTTCTCGCGGAAACGCTGTTGACAAGTCTTGAATATTTGTCGCTAGCTGAATCATCCCAACCTCCCAGACCCAAGACTACTTTGACGCCTCGGCTCTTGAGTGAAACTACCTTTTCGTAGAATTCTAAAAAAATACATTGTTTTATTAACACTTTACATTTTCTGATTATTTAACATCTGATTATTGATTAAATTCTAACTTACTGTTTTCGACATCTAGCCAAATATCGTGAGGCTTCATCACCAAACGAGAGCTGTCCAAAACAGCAAACGCGTAGACAATGTGAGTGCAGAGACTTGGATCGATGTCACTCGGTGTAAACTTTCCAGGACCCGGCCTGAAACATTGACAACGAAATTAATATTTTTTTAAGACATAGGTTTTTCATAAGGTAATGTTTTGAATAATGGTATTTTACCTGTACCACGCCCAGTTGGTGTAATAGCAAACAACTTTGAACCGCTCATCCACGTATGCACTAGCTTCTGACGAAGGTTTTTTTGTAGTATGAATGACTTCGCTTTGGTATTCTACAGTAGTTGGTCGCTGTGTAGGTTTATGTCCGGAAGGTCTCACTTCAATGTCGTCGAGATCATCGTCTAATGAATTTCCTGGATCGACTATTGGCTTCGATTCAATTGTAGTATCGATTGGTTTTGATGGGATGGTTTCGTGGTCAATGTTTGAATCCAAAAGCCCATTCTTGATTGCATTTATGAGCGGATGTTTTCCTTCGCCACACCTAAAGTTTTAATGTTTGATTATAAGCTGGTCTATAATATCAGCTTTATTTAAAAAGCAAGGAGAATAAATAATATACCTATTTCTAAAGTCATCAAGATCGAGTGCCCAAACCATTCCACCCGCAAGACCGAGAGATTTCATCAAGTTGACCTTTTTCTTAATAATCTCAGTGTCATCAAAGGATACCCATTGGTTACCCTTATACGCGTAAGGACCCATGCGATTTAGAGGATCTTTCACCAACGTCCAACCATCGTATCTGATGCGATCACAAATCTGAAACGAGAAAGACAAAAATGAATTGAGAAAGTCATCAGAGAATAATTGGTTTCTTTTTGTCTTTTATTATATACCTCGTAGTAAGCTAAGAAACCTTTAGCTCTTGTATATTCTCCTTCTTCTCCGCCAGAGCTAGCCGGCGAGTTCAAGCCCGCAGCTTGATACTTTCCGTGAATATTTCTTCGACTTTCCAACGTAAAAGTCTGTCCATACATCGGCATTCCCATAACAAGTTTGGAGGGAGGGGCGCCCTTCTTTATCCAGTAATGCAAAGTGTAGTTCTGTGAAAGACATTTCAGATATTTAAAACGTTGCATTTTCGAACTACGTAGATTAGAAAAGGCTACCAAATTATGTGAAACGATTATGTATAAGGTGTTATTTTGTAACTCACAGCGTTGAAGTAAGTGTTGTCATCGTCTGGGTGATAGTAAAGCGGTGCAACATGTCCTGTCTTTTTATCCCACTGTCCGTGGTAATCATACGTCATAACGGCGATCCAGTCCAAATGTCTGGCCAGGACAGGAACATCGTATCCGGCGTCTATGACTTGTTTGCTCGGTGATACCGCTGAAGATAGCAGCATACCTTTAGGTTTTAATACGGCTGACAGTTCTCTGACTAAATCTGCGAACGCTTGTTTGTCGGAATCGGGACCTTTGGAACAGTCCACCTAGAAAGGTTAAATGTTAGAACCGAGAAAAGAAGTACCTAGCTCACTCTTAAGGTTTGTTGCAATAATATGTACTTACTTGCCAGCACTTAGGATACTCCCAGTCGAGATCTAAACCATCAAATCCGTACTTCTCAAGGAATGAGACCACGTGCTGCACAAACCTGGCGCGAGCTGATGGGTCGTTCACTAACTTTGAGTATTTATCACCTGCGGAATCATTCCAGCCGCCGAGGCCAAGGGAAACTTTGATGCCGTATCTTTTAAACTCAACCACGCGCTCATAAAATCCTGAAATCATATAAATACATAAAGAGAGTGTTAAATTTCTCTAGTCTTAGCCACTACTATTACGATTTATAATGTTCAATAACTCACTCAACTAATTTGAAAAACTTACTGTTGTCATAATCTGACCAGGAATCATGAGCCATTATGAGGCCATCGTCTCCTAATACAGCGAATCCATAGATGATGTGTGTGCACAAAGAAGGGTCGATATCTTCAGGGCTGTACTTGCCAATACCGGGCCGGTACCATGACCAGTTTGTGTAGTAGCAAACGAGTTTATATGGCGCTGGAAAATTAATTACAAAGTATACTTACTCGTAAGAAAAATATACAAAAGATATACGATAACCACAGGGGTACTTAGAGATGTTGAGTTTTTCCTATTTTCAACTTACATCTCAGAAGGTGCGGCTTTGTTGAGATATCAGGTTGCGTGATCTGGCCTGGTGCAGTTTGAATTGGTTTATATTGAGGAATGTTAGACTCTTCGAGTGTCGGTGGATCATAAATAGGTTCTACGGGAGGACGAAGAGTTGTCGAGGTGGTTGTAGTTGTTGCCTTTCTTTTGCATTTCGTGTTTGCAGGCCAATCGCATATTGATTTGTCCTGTAATTAACGAAACAGTTGCCTATCGTGTTGTGTCATTCATTCGAGTAGAAAAATAAATTAACGAAGTATTTTACCTGATTCCAATGTAAGCCAGGACTGCAAGTGAACTCTTCGAATTTTCCAAACAGGCAGTGTTGGTACCGCTTGCAGTCACCAGGGTATTCTGCGTACTCTCCGTTGTTACAGTATTCTATAAATAAAAATTATCTTTTTTGGAACAAAGTACAAGGGAAATTGACATAAAATTGTGTGAAAACGATAATACTCGCAATCGTTATTATAATGTATAAAGGACCATAAAACTACCATATGTTTCTATAGTGATCTCTATGCCAGTTGCATTTATCAGCGGCGCACAGAACCCCAGTCATTTATCTGTGCTCTGGGTGGATCAGGGAAAGTCGCAATAGATGCTATCATGCCTTCACACTAGCTCTGTCAGATCAGCATACATATACGAAGCAAAGCCTTTAAAGTTACTAGTTTGTTCATGATCAGTCATCTCCATACCAATAGCATCCATGAGCGACGAACATAACCCCTGTCATTTGTACTCGAGATGGTACGGGGGAAGTCGCAGTGAGTCCTATCATGCCGCCGCGCTAGATCTCTCTCCAATCAGCATACCGATAGACACGTAGCGCAGCCCTATTATTATTGGCTTGTAATCTTTGGTTGATCCTTTTGTTTTTTTACTTAGTTTGTTTAAAAATGTTATTTTAAATAACTTATTTTACATACGTGTTTTATATACATAAATACTTAACAGTTCTACTATTTTGTACCTATGTAAAATAAGTTTACTACCTAGATACATTTTGTCTTGAATTTCGTCAACTTAATTTAATATTTTTCCTGGAACTCTTCTACATTAACTTCGGAGGGGGGCGTTGTCATCTGCGACACAGTTTTAAAACTTCTGCAGGTGGCAACGTTTTAAATTTTTATCCTGTAACCATTGTTTTATTTCATGATGAACGATTTATTTAATTATTTACTTGGTTGTTCATGATCATCAGTCATCTCCATGCTGGTTGCATCCATCAGCGGCGCAGACACCCCTTGTCGTTTATCCGTACACGAGGTGGATGTGGAGTAGTCGCACTGAGTCCTGTCCTGCCTCCAAACGAGGCCGGGCGCGCAGCTCTGCCCTATCAGCATGCCGTTAACACACACGTAGAACTTCTCGCACTTTGGATGTGCGTGGTATGTTCCCGTTACGCAGTCCTACGCAACACAAAAATAAGAAAACCATTTCTTCAGTTGAAAATTATACTTGAACATTCTACATAAAAATTATCGATTGTTGGGTGGGGAAGGCGACAGTAAATGTATGTATAGCTGAGAGAAACACAATAATGTAAAGCTTTTGAAAACGTGACGACATAACCAAAATATTCTATGAACATTTATTGACATAATCGAAATAAGAATCCTAATGATCTTTTGAAAAAACACTGTTTTTAAATTTTGCGACGTACAAACTACTCGGGATCATTTTAAAAATCTTTAAAAACTTCTGAATATCCTCATCTATCACATCAGCATCATTATATTAGGTGACAAAGACTCTGAGTTTTATTCAGCAAATTATGGATCATAGAAATGCGAAATAAAGGGTTTTTCTTTTATTTGTTTGCTGAAGCGGAGTTTGCGTGCCAAACAAGAAGATCCTATATTTCTCGTAACTTAATTACCTTGCTTGGTATGTTGTTTTCATCGTCCACAGGCTTTTTAGTAGTGGTGGTCATTGGGCGTCTGGTGGTTGTGGTTGTAGTTGTGGTCGTGGTCGTGGTCGTGGGTGGTTGCGTGGGCTGCGGCATCGGTGACTTGGTCGCTGATGGTTTGTCCACTGTGAAATTCATACAAAATAATATGCCAATTATATCCTACTCATATTATAAATTTTAAAGAAACTCAGCAAAACGGCAGCACTTTTAAAGGCAGGGAAATAGATAACAATTTGTTTATGACTTTTTGATCATTCAAAAGTCCCTCAAAAGACCACTGTTTCTTTGCTGTAGCCTAAAATCTACAGCAAGTAAAGTTCGTAGCAGACTATGCAGTGCCCGTAGCATGTGTGCTACGACGTAGCATACTCCGTAGTAACACTCCTATGTCGTAAATTACGTAGCAAATAAAATAAATCGTAGCACATCGCGTAGATTAAATCTACGGCGGCGTAGCAATTTTTGATGCCGATATCGTGACTTATTGGTAAAATTTGAAAAAAATTGGTTAGATATATTTAAAAAAAAAAACTATCTGTGCAATGTATTGTAAGAATGTACATTATATCAGATAACTAGTAAATTATAACAAAAGCTCTGCAAAGCCTAGGGTTAGACGACACTGTGTAAATTCCAGGCTTATTAACTAGCAAATTCCAGTAGTATTAACTAGCGGTCCGCCCCGGCTTCGCACGGGTATTTAATTTTTCATACGAACCCTAACTATTTTAAAAATATTCTATAAGCCTATGTTCATCAGGGAAAATGTAAGATTGTAATGAAGTAAGAAATTTTAAAATCGGTCCAGTACTTTCTGAGCCTATTCAGTTCAAACAAACAATCTTTGTATTGGAGTATTATGATATGTAGATTTTACTGATATTATTATTAGTATAGATAAAGTATAATGATATTGTCACTGACCATCGCACATAGCAAACTCGACCCAGTCACATCGCCGACTTCGTTTGTCCCAGTGCAGGCCGGGAGGGCAGAGCTGCTTGCGCCAGCGCCCTCCGACGCACATCAAGTACGCGTCGCAGGTGCTGGCCGGAGCGTGCATGTCGTTGCCGCCGCATTCTTTGTTCTCCTGCTGCTCGGATGATGATGGACCTAGGTATGCAAGAATTTTGAGTTGATAATGCTAGGCACTGCTTAGGTAAATATGACATTAAATTATGTGATCTAGAAATCATTGAAAGCAAGATTTGTCAAATAAAAAATTGAATCTTAAGTCTGAACTCTAGGCCCTCTGTTGCGTTCAATATGTATGGAGAGAAAGGTGGACAGTATTGTTACTACCTCAGTTATAAATGCTAAATAAGTACAAATACAATCAGTCAAGTTGCTTTGAAGATATTTCATTTAGGAAAACAATCAAACTGACAATCGAATTTATTGAATTACACGAGCTTTATGGTGTCTGCCACAAGGTGTCAGACCTGACTCATCGGAATGGGAGATTTGTGATATGCAGTAATAGAGCTAATAGGTCTGTACAGTGGCGTTTATTTTTAACTTACCCTTTCTGTTACGCTTCCATTAACGCTTCTATGAATACAGAAGTATTACAACTAGAAACTATGGGTAAAATGAAGGTAGCAAATTAAAACGAAAACGAGTGTAATTACGAAACTTTGAACTTGCAGGGGGGGTCAGCTAACGAGAAACGCCACTGTACCTAGATAATGTATGAATTCCTTACGTTTAGTAGTAGTGGTCGTAGTGGTAGTGGTGGTAGGTTTTGTAGTGGTCCTTGGTGGTTTGGTTGGCTTGGCAGAAGTGATGGGCTGAGATGGTGGGTCATCTAGAACTGTAATATAAAAAGCAATTTCTTGTTGGTAGGAAGTAGGTAAATATTTTAATCACTGATGTGATTAATATAGATATTTTTTTGATTTAAATATATTTCAGGGCTATCGGGCCGTGTGTTTAGCATGTCGGTTTAAGAACATCGATAGCAATTCAAGATGGTTATTGCTATAGAAATCCAAGCAGGCATGACTCTGGAGTTATGCCGGCAATGACTCTGGAGTCATCGTTGCTCTGTTCTGTTTAACAGTCTGTCTTCGTGTAACATAATTCTAGGCTTGGTTGACTGTCTGCCAAAACGCAGACTTATCTTGAAAATTGAATTTTTTTTAAAGCATGTTACCATTTTTATAATTTTGTCACAATTATCATTCTGGGCCCGTTGGTGTTAATGTTACGAATTTGAATTTTTATAAGTTCTATGTATGGGTACCTACAGAAATTATAGTTTTTTATTTAGATTCATAGAGCAACGCGGTCCTCCGGCGGACCGGAGGGGAGTGGCCATAGCGTTATTTGTCGATTCAACATTGTCAGGCAATTTTGGCGGGGGGGGGGGGGGGGAATCTGCGCTGCGCACTCATTTTCATACGAAATTCAAAATACTCTAACAAATTCACCCACACATTGATACATTCTGTCACAGAATGAACTAGTTTTATAGTACGTGTAGGTCCGCGTGGACTTGTACTTTTGACAGAGGGGAAAGCTGCGTATGGCTACTCCCCGCCGGTCCGCCGGCCGGGGGCCCGCGTTTAGCGTTTAGTTTTGCTCTATGTTTAGATTCTACCTTCGCACTTAGCGTATCTTCTTGTCACAATTATCATTCTAGATCAATATAACCCGTTGGGTATTGACTTCCCTTGCCAATGCAAGGGTGGTAAAATAACTTATTGCTATTGTGCAATTACTCTAAGATACCACGTTATTTTACTGTGTTTTGATTAAACATTTTATAAGGTCTTTGTATGTGTACCTACAGAGAATTTTTTTTATATAGATATTTACCTTCGCAGTGAGCGTATTTCGGCCAATCGCAGTGCTTCTCCTTGGCGCTCCAGTGCAGGCCCGGCGCGCAGTGCTGCAGCCGCCACACGCTGCCGTCGCAGTGCAGGTACGAGTTGCAGTCGCCGCGCACGTGGTGGTACTCCTGACCCTGGCAAGGCTTGCCGTCCGATTCCGTGCCTCCTGTATTCAAATTATTATAATCATGATGTACTTAGAGCGGTCTACGTTGAAAAGACTGTTGCTTCCCCCAGAGGCATCTTAAAAGGGGTAGAAGGGATCATGACGTACCTACTTAGAGAAGGCAACGCTGATAGACTGTGCCTACTTTGGCTGTACGACCCCCAGACACATCTTAAATTAAAAAGGGTAGAAGGGAATAGAAGAGGTGCAGTGGAATGCCAAAACTGAATATAACGTAACGTAGGATTCAGAATTTTTGGATGATTAAAGCATCTATTTCAAATTAAAAAGAAAGAGTCGACCAGACATTTACATAAGTTCTAGCTTTGCATCTATACTAATATAAAAAGAAAAGGAAAGATTTGATTGTTTGGTATTGTTATCTTTCCTCTTTATAATATTACCTTTATCTAGGTACTATACCTAATATAGATGACTGATGAGTGATAACTGATGATGAGTAAAATCGAGACTGCGTAAAACATACCTGAGCTAGCAGTAGTCGTGGTTGGTCTACGCGTGGTAGTGGTGGTCGTGGTTGTAGTTGTGGTCGTGGTCGTCGGTCGCGGTGGCGGCCGTGACGTCATCGGAGCCAGGGTGCTGGTGGCAGTGCTTGATCCACTGCTGGATGTCGCTATTGGAAGAAGTAGTTAGAACATAATTGATTTCAATCTAGTAATTGTTAAATGAGCGAATAAATAATAAGGTGCTTCGTAGCCAATTTGTTTTTTCTGTTCTAGGTTATTAAAAAAAACAGTGCACGCTTGCATAACTTTGGAGTATACCTGTGCATTTAGCAAAACTTGGCCAGTCGCATCTATTAACGCTAGCAGCCCAGTGCAAGCCTGGAGCGCAGCTGTGTTTGCGCCAATGTCCGCCTTCGCATTGGAGGTATCCTTCGCAGTCGTTTGGAGCCGCGTGGTACTCGCCAGCACCGCATGGACCATCTTCTACGATACCTGTCAAATTATTTCAATATACGCAAAGGGTACGTATTATACAATAAAGCAAATGATGTACTCTCATGTCAACTTCAATTATAAAGCATTAAATGAGCTTTAATTTGAATCCTATGTCTATGTCTAATCCCAGATTTTATCTCAAATATGTATATCATGTAGAGTCCCGTAAACAATCATGCGTAGTGTACAAGGCAGAAACAGAAACTTGTACCTTACCCTAATAAGCTGTGTTGAAACGTAATTTTTGTTCTATGAAAAATATATGGCCTCGTTATGTGTGCATCGAGTTTTTTTTTTAAATATATCTGCTTAGTATCAGTTACACGGTAGAGCTAAAAACACATGGTGCAAGCTTATTTTGGGGCTTTTTGGTGCGGTGGGAAATTATTAATTCCATAATTTTCTTTTGATCTAGAGGTATATCTATGTCCTCCCTAATATTCTATACATTATTTTTTCCTGTCACAAGTTTTCACCGTAGACCAGCAAGGGGATTGTTGTCTAGGATAGAACAGTTAGAAATTACGTCACTGTAATCTAATGCGTAAATGATTTCAATGTAATTCCTTCAACTTCAATAATGTAGGTACGTACCTACGCAATCTACGGCGATGTGATTTCATACTTATGTACCCTAGAGAATAAGCTCTACGCTATGTCTAGCAAGGAAATTGTTCTCTAGAGTAACTTATTTCATTATTCATTTAAAATCATGGTTTGAGGATAATATGTTTAGCAATAAACGTATGTTTGCTGATGAGGATACATACCTGAGGCCGCAGGCGTTCCGGTCGTAGTAGTCCGTCTAGTGGTCGTTGGTCGCCGTGTCGTGGTCGTAGTGGTCGTTGTTGTGGTAGAGGTCGTAGTAGTCGCCGCAGGCCACCAGGTTTGTTGCGTGGCGGGGGAAGTGGAGGGTGGCTGCCAACTCGGCCATGTGGTTGATGTGTGCTGGTCGTGGCTGCCGCCGTGGTTGTGATCTCCGGCTCCAGCGCTACCGGCAGAACCTGGATTTGAGGTAATTTTTACTTTGTTAATGTACATAATTTCATATTACTTAGTTATTCAGTGAAATTTTGCATAGAATGTTGTATCACCCGACGCCCGCTTGGGACATGATGGGACAAAAATGTATTCAACATTCGATTGACTTTGAGGTCTTCTAGAAGATCCGCGAAAAACTTTAATGAGCTTTCTGTTATTTATCAATTTAAAATCTGTTAATCAGCCTCTAGTTTTCCTTCAAATAAATATATCAATAGGTATAGAAAGTAACTAACCATCAGACTCAACGGTAGTTGTAGTTGGAGGTGCTGGAGTAACAGGCTGTGGTGGTCTCTCACAAGCCGCCGTCGGTGGTGACGGTACTTGGCGGCCTAGGGCTCTGCCAGCGGCGCGAAGCAAGGGCGAAGGCTCAGCGCAGCAACGGTTGTTGAAGTCATCCAGGTCGATAGCCCAGGCGGTCACACCACCCAAACCTTGCCGCATAGCCCATTCCACCTATCAAATTCATATTAGATACATTTTTTCCCTTCATCTACAAAAAATTATTTGTGAAAGTTAAATATTTAAATATTTAATGCCTTATGTTAATTTTCCTAAATATGATTTTAAAAAGAAAATTAAACAGAATGCGTGTTTGATAAAATGCAAACAAAAGAAAACAAATGTGTTCGAAATTCAAAATCAGGCTATTCACATAATTACGCCTCGTTTCTTGCCAGCCAGCTTTACTAAAATAAACCTTCATGGCTAAGTACCTTTTCAGTGATAGATTTCGGGTCATCATAGCCCACCCATTGATTGTCCGAATACGTATATGGTCCAGCGTTATCTTGGCGACCCGACTTCCAGCGTAGATTTTTTTCTGCAAGTAATGGATTAAAACTTTAACTATATATGTATAAAACAATTGTTCCTTTTGAATAAAATTATGGATACAATATATGTAGTATTTCTCAAGTCATAACATTTCAAAAAGTTTCTATTCTTTTTAGTCATTTTAATGCTAGTTACCTCTTTGGTAGGTATGTATACAAACCTCTGTAGCAGACTTCGTAGTATGCCAGCATTCCTGGTTGCTTAGTGAACTCTCCCGGCTCGCCAGGTCCCGCTGCTGGGGCCCCTGGTCCTTTGCTGCCTTCTACATCAGCAAGTCTGTACGACTGACCGTAGAAAGAAATACCTAGAAGGAGCTTTTTGGGGTCTGCTCCTCCGCCGATTATGGCTTTGATTGCGTATTCCTAAAATGAAAATTTAATTTTTGTAAAGCAAAATTTTCGACTATAATAACTGTATAATAATGACTATGTATAGTAAGCATCTGGGTAGAGAGAATTCATACTCGTATTATGTGACCAATATGCGGTCAAGAGGTGTTTATGTCCAATGGCTTCATTGCTGATGAATATCTGCCGTTAGATGTATAAATCAACACTTACGATAGAATAGTATGCCAATGTATCCTTCGGCGATGGAATCAATGGAGTATGATGTGCAGTAGCTCTCTCCCATCCTCCATGGTAGTCGTAAGTCATGGCACTCAAGAAATCTGCTTCCTTCGATATTATTGGCAAGTCGTATGCTGACTCTATGACTTCCTTATAACCAGAAATGGCTACACCAAGCTCCATATTGGCTCCGTGTAGAGCTTTGGCGAGTTCCTAAAAACGGAGTTTTTTAAACTTAACAGCTTTAGAAAATTATGAATGCCTGGGAGTATTAGGCATTGATAATATTAACATATCATATAATATTAACCTGTAGGCGGTTATTAGGTTTTTTACCTGTATAAATCTGGCATAGTTTGGTTTGTCTGATCGAGCACCTTTCTTGCAGTTACTCTGCCAGCAAACCGGATAATTCCAGTCCAGGTGAAGACCATTGAAGTTATTGCTACGCAAGAACGGAATTAACTTCTGGATGAATTTAGCACGAGCAGCATCGGAGGATACCAATCGTGAGTATTTGTCTCCTGCTGAGTCGGTCCATCCTCCTAAACCAAGGAGGACCTTCACGTCTTTCAAAGATGTCACTCGCTCATACATGTCTGCAAAAATAAATAGAACAAATAAATAAATAATGCCGGACAATGCTCAGACCACCATCGGCTTGATAAAACTACTGCTATACTAACTAACTATACATACAAAACGAGCAGAATACCCGGCACAAAAGGTTGGAGGTAGGTTGGATGGAATTGAAACCGCAACATCCTGCATCGCAGGCGGACCTTTGCCAACCGGGCAACACCGGGCACAGAGGTCGTCGGTCGATGTAAAAAAAACTTGGTGTTTTTTAACGACCGTAAAACATAAAGTAAAAGTATTATGTAAATAGCGTAAATGAAAAGTAGCCAACTTACTGTTTGTACTATCAGTCCAAGGATCGAACTCCTTTGCTATGAGCTCGTCGGGAGATAGAGATGCATAAGCATACACGACGTGAGTACACAGCCTAGTGTCAATTTGTTCCGGAACGAATTTTCCTTCTCCTCGTCTGTAGAATGCCCAACTTGTCATGTAGCAGACAACTTTTTTGTCGCTTACTTTGCCTGAAATCAATGCAAATGTTAGATAGCTTACAATCTAATAAATCTAATGGTCTAAAGTGGATCTTACTTCTCTTGATGTCCATATCTATATCTGAGACAAATCTTTCTGGTTCTCTGCTCATAGTCATGGGTGTCTCTTTAGGCACATCGTTCCACTGTAAAATTTCAAATACCGTTATTACCAACAAGAAGCGAAAACACAAACTGACACACTACCTTACTTCAAAACACACTAACTTACTTCAAAATCATTTTCATAGACCTGCGAAAGGTAACGTGCTGCATCATCCACACTAATCCTGAGGCTTTGTCCTGGCATACATTTCCCAACGTCTGAATGCCTAAAACAAAAATAATACGTAGAAAATAATCTTCAAGTTCTCTGAACAATCAGTCATATATCTTCAAGGGTTTATAACTTACCCGCAAAATCCAGTTGCCGGATCATATAACCTCTGTTCTTCGCAGTTCATTCTGTAGCTGATACCACCAGAACAGAAGTGGAAATGTGCACACGACTCTTCATCAGACGCAAGGTATGGATAACCTTCCTCGCACGATCCAATCTTAAGCGAAGACTGATCTGATTGTACTGGTTCTTCTGTAAGTTTAAAGTCCAAGTATTATTACTGCTAATGTTCTTGAAGAAAAGAATATAAATTGGATGGTTTTTACCGTTCAAAGAATTGGATATAGCGCTCAAAATCGGGTATGGTGTCCCACAAAGTCCTCTGAAATCATCCATATCAACTGACCAAGCTGCGGCTCCAGCCAATCCAGCACTTATTACAAATTTCATCTGTAAAAGTCAAAATAGCGTTTTTATAGCACTAACAGGATATACCAACATTTATTTATTATCTTGTTATTAAAATCATTACCTTCTCCAAAACAGTCGCTGGAGTGTCGTATGTGACCCATTGGTTATCAAAAACAGCGTAAGCATTTCCAGCTTCGTCTTTACCACTGATTCCTTTGCCTTCCCTCTCGGCCATGCATATCTCGAAGTAGGCAAGCGTGCCTTTCGTCTGAGTGTAAGGTCCTTCTTCACCCCAACCGCTGATAGCAGCCCCTGGTGAGGGTGTGGCCGAAGAGGCTAATGTGTAGGTTTTTCCGAAGATAGGGATTCCTAGTACCAATTTCTCTGCTGCCATTCCATGTCTGATTATATATTTGACGACGAACTCCTGAAAAATATTAGCAGTTTCAATTCGGCGGGACTTGAACCATTGACTCTCATTTGCTTCTGTGTTTTGATTATAATATTCTTTGTAAAGAAAAACAATAGAAAAATTCAAAAATATACAAATTTCTTACAATATTGTCATATCTTTGATCTCTCGAAGTTGCACCAGGGTCTTTATGGAGAGCGCTGTGCTGTACCGCTCTTGGAGGCGGTTCATCGCGTTTTCCATGTGTCATATCCCAAGCCTGCAAGACTGCGTAGTCGGTTGCACCGCTAACTGCGCTAAGATCGTAGCCATCTTCTATTTGATACCTGGAATCATTTGTAATATTCGTAATATGTCTAAAACCAATGTCCTGGCTATTATTTTTTTTGACGACCTCTGTGGTGGGCGAATGTCGTGGGGTCTGGGGTCAAATGTTTGTGCGATCTACAGATATTTGTTCCGGGTGTTTTGGTCGTGTGTACTAAAAATATCTATGTATGTAGTATATTGTATTAAGTATATCAGTCATCTAGTACCCATAACCAGTAGCTCTGTTTAGCTTGGGGCTGGTTGATGTGTGGATTATCCAGCATTATTTATTTATTTTATGGTACTCTTTCGAATTTTACCTGAATGGGGGAAGAACTGTTGATAAAATGTATCCATACGAAGAGAATTTTTCGCGAAGTTCGTATAGTAGGGCTGTCAGTAAGTCCCTTTCTTTATCGTCTTTTTCTCCTGTAAATGAAGCAAATTACAATTTATAGTCACGTAGCAATTTATATTTATTTATAAACGAAACTGAATAGGCTTACTTCTAATTAAATAAGTAGGTAAGTACCTGGATAAACCCAGTGCAGATCCAATCCATCGAAGTCATGTTCCTGAAGGAAGGAAATGGCGCTTTCAATGAACATGTTCCTTCTTCTTGGTTCTTGAACCATTTCACTGAATAGTCGGTCTGTTCCTTCACCTCCAACGCTAATTATGACTTTCAGACCCGGGATTCTTCGTTTCAAACCTGTTGCGATGCGGTAACCACCTGTGTTTACAAACAAAAATATTTTTTAACATAATTCTATAAAAGGAAGTTGTGTTTTTACAGTCATATATTCGATTTCTAAAATACTTTTGATTTCTTTGTAAGTATATGACTCTTGCGGTGGGCCTTAAAAATATTTCTGACGGACTAGGTACTTTAATATATGCCATAGACTGAAAAAAAACAGCGGTTCAGAAATTTAGTTATTACACTACTTATTGTTATTTAGTTTTTGAATGTATACCTTTAACAATGTCATAGTCTTCATTACGAGGCAGAACAGCGTAAGTATGAGGATGTAGAGCTGCGAATGCGTAATGCAAGTGCGTGCATGACTTTGGCACGAGTCCAGCTGTGAAGGCCAGCGGCGGTGCTCGGTACGCGGCCCAGGACTGCATGTAGCACACCACCAGACGTCTGGCTGACAGGGAACCTGAGGTCTGCTGCATTTCTTGGAGATTCGCATTGCCGAGTTGCAATCGCTCGTCATTGCGCTGTGTGTTGCTGTAGTAGAATAATATTAGTCAGTCTGTGGTCTTTTAGATGTGTGTAAATAAAATTAAAAGGAATTAATGAATTATAAATTTACTTGTTCATGTGGAGAGCTGCTCCGTAGTAGGACTTTAAACCTTCAAACCCGATGCTCTCAGCGTCCTATGAAAGAAACAAAAAGTTTATGAATTTGATCTTTATGGAATAGGTTTGATCACACTATTATTAGAATTAGAATACGTACTTCTACCTCTACATATTTGAAAGAAGATTCTCTATCGATGAGTGAAATCGGTCTTTTCTCCACTGCATCACGCAGGGGTAGCCTTCCTTCGCTTTCTTCACGAAGGGCCCTATAAATTAACATATTATTTCATGATTTCAGCATTTTATCAGTGAAGTATAAAGGTTTACTTTTGTTAAGGAGGCTTTATGGGTCATAACGTTACCTGAGAGGAATGCTTTCAACGGATGCTCTGACAGGAACCGGGATCGGTTCATGATGCGGAATGGTTTCCACTGCGCTTCGAGTAAAAGTCGACTTCACTCTTGGTGATGCCACAGCGCTTGTGCAAAGCACTAGGGCCAATGTACACTGAAATAAAATCACAAATTAATACTATTCCTTAAAATTTCAAAGCTACGAGATCTGAATAGATTTGTGAATTGGTAATTCCATTAACATTAATTCCGTACACCCATCGTGAACTGTTTTGCATGAGTTGAAGAGAATAAAACTTTAAGAGATCGTTGACCCTGAACAAAAAGCCTTTGTATGCGTACATCTTTCGGTTCAACAATGCGAATAGAAATCAATTACCCGGGGACACTTGAATTAAGGATCTCGTTCCGTTATCGCTAGCAAAAAATACCTAATCTTAAATCGCACCGGCGGCTGATAGATAACCCGCTGCTTTGTGTCCCCAACACAATAGAATTGAATGGGTCCAAAATACCAGTTTAATAAGTGTTACTTCGCTTATTGATTACACTGAAAATATAAGTGTGGGCGATTGCGGTCGGTGACCCATCGATGAGGTATCGCACACGAAGTTGCCGTAATTTACATAACTTGACAAGATCTACACTTGAGACGGGTTTACTAAAGTCTGTTTATTTTCTTCTAATTTTTGATAGTGTCAACGACACCCTGGTAGTAGGTATAAAGTACCGCAAGATATCGAATTGATAAAAGTAACAAAATATTCTATGATGTAAGTATAGGACGTTTCCTTGTTTTTGAACAAATAGATTTTTATAAGATTTTCGTATTCGGACAAAAACTTCTGATGGATAATCCTGGTAGCCTTCCTGTCATAATGCCTTCCTATCATAATGTTCTAATAATCAGTGCACATACACCGCCTGAGTAGAAAAAAAAAAGATCCACCCCATCTGAGGGTGAGGAGATGAACATGCATTTCCAGTTATCCATCTTAAGAGTGCTTTTTAAGAGTGGAGAAACAGAGTAACTCATCTCAACGATACTCCACTGACATTTACAGCTTTCTTACTGATCCTAAGTACCAATTATTTAAGCTCTACCATGGCTCTAACAAACTAAAACCCTTCTAACACGCTGAGCGGCAACCGTTTTGGTTCCAAATATATTATTATTTTTGTTTCATTGTGTTTAGTTATATAGTTTATGGATCCAAATAAAGTTTTCTTTCTTTCTTTGTAACACTTGAGGCAATTGTCATTTTGTTTATTAAAGAACAGCGGTGGAGCTAAAAGCTCGTCTAAAAATTAGTACAAAATTATCTTTTGTGTGTCCAATGACTCGGGTCGCTTGGGATTTGCATACAGGCAGAGCAAGCAGAAGCAGGTAGATGGCGAGAGGTCATCGTCATCATCCCAACCAGTCTTTAAGCTTAGTTGTTTCCGCGCGACATTTCGCTCAACGATTAGGACTGTTTTTTTATATTTTTTTGGACCACATCTGGTATAATTTAATGCTATAAAAATCCCAAGCGGTTTTATTTCGCTAATCTCACGACTTTGTATATCAGTTTTTGGTATTATAAACTGTATGCAATAAACATTTTATTGACAATTGATTTGTGATGAGAATTTGCGAAAAGGTGATTTTATGAGCTGTTAATCGTAGATTATATCTTCCTATTAGAGTATGTATTATCGTGGTCATCTCCGCCATTCCAATGAATTATGAGAGCTAGGGGAAATAGTCGACCAGTGTTTGCGCAGTCACTTGTGCAATATATAATATGGCTAGACTCCATTATGTGGCCGAAATTCGGCTAGGAGGATATCATCATCACGTACGTAAAAATCACAAAAACATCTACGAATGCTTAAAAATTTCGTTTCTTGGGTTTTAGGGGGGTAAAATTTTAAATTAGTCCTTTTATTGAAGGCTTCCATGATATTGTAGTACTCAAAGAGCGACGCACGATCCTGCGTGCAAAGCATACCTATATGAACCGTAACGAGTTTGAGAATACATTGAAAATGCAATAACTTCACCACAAATGAGCCGATTCCAGCTCCGTTTACTTTTATAATGAGGTTCTTATTTTATTACAGGCAATCATTATTCCCATGTTATTAACCCATATCACGAAGGTCCGATGCATGTTATTTTTATCACTGCCTTATGCCGGCGCGACATCGCACGCATTCCGATATAAAAAGTATATAATCCAGATCTTGAACTAGTTACAACGTTGGGAAATTTCAACAAAATCCATTCGGTAGTCTTGGCGTGAAGGTGCTAGGTGCCTCCCTAATAAACATTCTCACATTTAAACATCCAAACTTTCGCCTTTTTATTGTAAGTGGAGGTTGTTTTCCTGAGCAGAAAATAAAAATATAAATCTCCTTATTTATGTTTGGGGGAGGCACCATTAATAATATAAATTGCACGTAAACATCGCGCTATGTTTTAATTAAACCTAAGAATAAGCATGCTTAGTTTTTAATCTGACAGAGACGACCACTGGGTAAGTAACTAAGTTGTGCATAGAATAGAAATGTACTCTATTAAAAATAGTCGCACGCACGCGTATAGAGTACCTAAGTAATAGAAATTGAATTGATCATAGTGTGAATTTCCTCTTTATGAAATGGTATGAGATGATCCATACTATGTTTCAATTAACTATAGCTGTGTTTAAGTTCCTCACTGTCAAACAAATGAACTACTTTATAATTATAACAGTTAGGTATTTATGTATGTTAAAAACACGTGAAAGTTCGTCATCGCTTTGTCAATTGACTTCCGTTAACGGCGCTTTGTTGTTTACACACTTTAGCGAACGCAAGTTTAAGGTGCCAAGAAACCAAAAAAAGTTCTTGAACATTTCATTTACATCTACATTATTTACATTTTTCAATACACGAGATATCGTAAATATTAGCCAGAAAAAGTAAGAGACATACATTTTAAGATAAATTAAAACAAAATACAAATTAAAATACCCAAATTAGAACTAGTATTTACAAAAACAATTGAGGTAACTCCAGACTGTTGCAAACAAACTACAGGTTATTAAAACGTCATCAAAGAATGCTCCCGGCTTAACAACCCTGTTCCCGTCCTAGTCCCAATGCCCTGTATAGTGTAACCGATGCACGTGGGTAGGTACTTTCAACCATTACCTACTTACTGGGTCGAATGTCGTGCATGTGGTATGAGCCAAGGCATATTCATTTCACTTAGTGAAATTTTGGAACACTCAATTCGTCACTGTCATTCGCATATTCATGGGCAGAATTGAAATTATTCGGAATTATACAACTGGAAAACAAATTAAGAAATAGTAACCAACTAAAACAAAAAATACCTATTTATAATCTAGTAGTAGTTTAGGCCATTAAAATAAAATCAATCAGTTATGCATATAAAGTAAGGGTCAATAACTTAGGATAGATTAATCATAATTGCCTCTGCCATTAGTATAGATAAATCAGAATTTTTTTATGTTCCTTTATAAAAATTTGTAGTGGAAACATCAACTAATTTTATGACTTTAAAAATGCACAGTGAAACTGTTTTAACTTTTCTTTTTATGGCGAAAGTAAAGCAGCTACCAATTCGTGCTTGGTACCAGGAACTCAATTAGATTCACTTACCCAGGGTGTGAAGTTGAGCCCCATAATGGGGAGCTTTGGATCTTCTTGGTGTTATCTGAAACGCAATAAACCTTTTTAGCACTACGCCTATTTAAATCTTCATACAGACCTCATTTGATTGTAATGGGTGCACACAGAATTTAAAAATAGAAGAGGTTGAACTTGAACCTACCTGTGTTATTGTTTTATAGAAAGGTAGTAAATAATCTTGGGAGGCTTCGCCGGTGTCGCGTGTGTGGTGCGACTGAGCGGGCGGCGCGCGGTACCCCTAGTGTTAAATACTCGGACATCGGTTGAGAGTTCCAATCGCATCTCGTACCGATATTAATGCACATATACGTTTTAAGATCTTTGGGATACCTATACGTGCATTTTCTTATTGAAGAGTTTTCAAGTTTATTGTAGTTTAAGTTTTTTTTATCAATAACCACTATCTATAGCTTAGTAAATTACAATGAGAATTAGTTAGGTATTATATTAATATACCTAAACAACAAAATGGAGGTAAATCAAAGAGCATGGTTAGCAGTTTCTAATGCTGTAGCAAAATCGTATAATATAGGACGTAATTTTATTTTAGACAGAAATAGCATTCTTTTTGTCTAATTGCAAACCAATTGACGACCTCTGTGGCATAGCGAATGAAGATCCGGAGAGCGTTAGTTTACGGGTTATGCAAGTAGAAGGATACCTAAATAAAAAAAAATATATGACTCAGTTGCAGACGATAAATTCGTGAAATAGGGAAGTGAACATTTTTTTCGTTATTTTCCTGAAGGTTTTAATTTGTTATTTTCTAGAAATCGAAGTAAAACGTTGAGTGTTAAACTTAAGTTTAACTCGAACCAAAACCACCCATTACAATTAATTCGGTCTTGTCATCCTCCCTGGCTACGCTCGGGAGTATTACCACCTCGTATATAATGAGGTGGTTTAGTCCCTAGTAATACAATCTACAATATGTTAATAAAGTTCATTTTACTTTGTTACACAAAACCGGAAAAATTATGACTCTAAATACCTACTACCGGTACCGGTTCCTATGAACTTTTATTATTTTATTTTACATGTGGCAACGTTCGTATAAATCATACAGATAGAAACAAATCATTCCGTTTGGTTTTTCTATGATGTCTCCTAATAAATTCATGTTACTTAATTCTGTAATTTATGATGTTTGAATTTATTTTGTTTGTGTTTCCAAAGTTAATCAAGACTAGGGAACAAAGAGGACCGTCCCTAATAACGGAATTGTGGTTTGCTTTGTCACTCTTTAGCCAAATATTACTCACCCAAGTTTGTTTACATCATGCGAAAGAAACACAAGCACATAGTACAGGGACCTTTATTTTTATATTCGTAGAAACGATACACACTACTGAGTATTAGTTACATACAGGAGTAATAAGGTACCCGTTGACGAGTACTCTACTCTACATTTATCAGAGGTCGCGACCATAGGCCCCTTCTTATATTCCTTCTTTACTTCCACCTCCCACAATGGTTCTCATAAAAGCAGTTCTTTCTTTTGTCGTTTCGTTTTGATTATTATTAGTTATATTGTTAGCACTTTCCGCCTGTAATACAGATTTACAAAAATAACCTCTAGAATATATGTTGCTATTACCTACTCTTTTGTTAAACTTTCAAACTTGTGATATTTTTGAAAAAAATATTTACCTATTTATATAAGTACTTATATTAAATATTATTTAATCGGTATATATTTTATTTCTACAGTAAATTGAGATGCATAACCCAGACGATGATTACCAGAAAATAAAGATGACGTCTCCATTCCACGAATACTTCTAATATTTAGTTGAAAATGTTTACCATCTATGTTTGTAGACCGTCAGGTGGCTACGTGGTGTCTCTTTGCTGGGCGTCTTCATCATTACTATGCACACTGCGTTTCTTCCTTTCTTGCTGCCAATGTCACTCGCATTGTGTATCGCCGAGCCGACTCCACACCATCTAACTGTACTGCACGCGGACGCACCAAATAGACCCTGAAATTGGCAATGCCCTTGTTTTGGGAACATTTAGTGACCTAGCTTTTAATCGAAATCCAGTGACGGAAAATTTAGGTATTTTGTATTGGTTGGTGGAGCGGCCTGTTTAAAAATTGTTCGATCTCGCTCGGAATCTGGATCATGCCCTTTTCGAAGGTCCCAGCGGAACCGGTATGTTTTGTTTACAGTTTGCCAGTACATAACGAGTCATGTGAGTAAATGCGAGCGTGCACTGGAGGGTTGCGGCGGCGGTCGAGGCCGGGGGCAAGATCATCCCGCGTGTTCGCCAAGGCGAAGTTCAAGGCGAGGCGTTGGCATTTATTGCGCGATTCGTCAACACCGGTGTGCCCACTCGCCACGGATTAAGTATCAATGTAATTAAAGGTTCATTTCGATTTCTATTGTTGGGCCTAACGGGATTTTAATATGACTCTGTATTTATTGGTAGGTAGGTCATGATTATTGAATGATAATTGTAATTTAGACTTCACTTGTTAGAAGGTAGATAATCGATCTTTTTCTCGCGATATATTACAGATTTTAATAACTTTAGGCTTCCATATCAGCAAGCTAAGTCAAATTTTATACCATAAATTACTTGTTATTATATAAATTTTAAAAAAATATATCTTCAATTGACATTCTGGCACTGCTTCTGCTTGTGATGATGTGTTAATATAATAGAATTATTTATTCAGGTAAAAACCTACTTATAACGTTTGTTGTTGTTTTTGTTGTTAACTACATTACGTTAAAAGTGCCTCAAAGCCTAAGTTAGATTTTACTAGACACACAGTTCTCGCCTTTCAGTAAGAGTAGGCAGGTATTATATTATTTTAAATACTTGGGTAACAATCTTTTAAATTAGTTAATTAAGTAGGTCTACTTATCTAACTAATGATGTTTGTTTTCTATTTATATATATAAATCAGCTAACAACAACACAAGTACCTATCTCAGCGTATTTTATCAGTTGGGTCTTCAATTGCTTATCTTTAGTGATTTGTTTGAAGTTGCTCCATGCACAGGCCCACAGAAGATATTTTATCTAAGAGAGCATAGAGATACACTTTCAGATCAAAGCTTAGTTTTAAACAACAAGTGATAAGTGCAAGACGCGACACAGTTTTACTTTCTTTTCTCTAGAAATGGTGCTACCTAAACAGCTGTTTTTGAGTAAACGATTGGTTACAGAAGATAGAATCATTAATGGAGGGGTGTTGGTGAATGAAAATGGTGTTATTGAAAAAGTCCTCACGCGGGAACAATCTGACCAGTTGATTTCAGGGAGCAAAGAAAAGATTACGGTAAAAATATGTCTTTCAACTTTTAAGGGTCCTTTTAAATTTGTGTGCACAGCATTGTGTGGCTATGTTGGGAATTTAATATCAGTGTCTGACTGCGGATGTTTATATTTTTACAAAACTTATTGGGGATATCGGGTCGTAACAGTTTTATGGTCATGTTTTTAGGGCTTATCCAATTATTTTAGAATTCCTAAAAGGTTTTATGCCGTGATCAAATTAAGTGTAAATTTTATTGAAAATGTTTATAAGTACCTATATTAAAGGTATTTATGGTAAACTCGCGAATGATTTTGATATTATTGATTGTCTTCCTTATGAACTATTTCTTCTATCGACAGGAAAATCAAAAAGATTATAAGAACTTTTTGCTTTATCTATCTATCTATACTGCTCTGATACCCAGTACCTGCTGATGCATGTTGCTGAGCAGATTATAAACTTCATCATAATAATTTTTTTACTATATCTAATATTATCCGTGAGAACCTTCAATAAGCTTTCTGTAATACATACATGTGTTAGCCTGTTAAGTATAAACCTCTGGTTTTCCTTCGAATTTATAAATAAATACTTATCGTTTGACCATTTTTATGAGAGATGGAGTCAGATTTCACGGGATTTGAGTGACTTTTTGTTTTTCTTTGCGTTGGTTGGATTTATTTGCTGTGTCGTAGTAGGTAGTTAGTTTCTAGCATAAATTGTTGTCTTAATCCGTGGTTATGATTCCGTAAGTAACTACAATTAAGTAATATTTTAATTTAATTCTGAGCTTGTGTATTGTGCCTTGTACTGTGCTTTTGTTTCCTTTGTGTATATTTTTGTTGTGACTCACACCTCAACGGCAACTTTAAAACGGTTTTTACTCACCAAGAAAACACCTTACCTACAAGAAAAACCACACCGACTGACACACATACAGACAGAAATTAAATAATATCCTAAAAATTTCGATTTCGGCGGTAGTTGAACTCACGGCCCTCACTATATGCCTATATCCCTCCTATCCCTTTTGGGATAATATTTAATTTCCTAGACATTACCCCGTGTGCGAGGGCTTACGCACTATAGAGGTAATAACAAAACTATAAGAAGATTTCAAATAGTTTTTATATACTGTCTAAGTTGCATAGTTTTTAGATTACATAAAAAGAATCAAAAATATTCAGTAAGTACCTATACTCCCTAATCTTCGAAGTAACAGGTACCTTGTACATAATCGACAAATGTTCGAAAGCCTCGGCGTGCGAGTTAAACTCTCACTTGACCCACCATGTTTCTAATGGGCTCGCAAGGCGTGTTAAGGCCAAGGTAAGGACGGGAGTTTCCTGGAGCAAAGTCGGGATTACCGAATCACTTAGATAAATATCGTGACGTTTTACCCGGCCGACCTAAGAACCTATGTTTATAAACTCACGCGATTTGAACGTATACTTATTCATACGATTTTAACAGGTATTTATGACAGTGTGTAAACCTATTGAAACGTTGAGAAAATTAGGTAAATAAACTCGATAAGTACCTGTTAATTAGTAGGTACTAAAAATTAAATGACTGCTAGTCTAAATTAAACGTTTGCTTACTATTTCCTGTAAGCAACACCATTTTGTTTGTTAGGTGATAGATGGTGGTGATTGGGTCAAAATGGTTAAGTGAGCTCTAGTCTAAATTAACACTAACACAATTAACACCATTTTGTTTGTTAGGTGATAGATGGTGGCGACTTGGCCTTACTGGCCGGGGTGGTAGACTCCCACGTCCACTTGAATGAACCTGGCAGGACAGCATGGGAGGGCTTCCGAACCGCCACCAACGCGGCCGCAGCTGGCGGTATCACCACCATTGTCGATATGCCGCTGTAAGTTTGATATGTACGTTTTATGACGAATGTAAAGAATTTATTCTCATTAAAAACACAGTTCACTTATACTTAACTTTACTTATTTCTAGTTTCTTAGTAGCTAGCGACTAAGCTTTAATATTACGAGGTGAGTTGATCTTGGTAAGTCTTAAATTTAGGTCGTGACTCGGTAAAGGTAGGTCTGTAAGCCAGATGAATGGGGATTTGAGAAAGAATCTGGTTGGTGCTGGACGTGGCAAGCTAAGAACAGAAGTTGAGTGACATAGGCTGAATCATGATGATCTTGTAAATACCATGTAAAGGAAAAGTACCTGCCTACCCATTTGCCTACCTATTGTTCTGAATTTAATAATCAATTGTAAGCTCTAAGAAAAAAATCGATGAATCGGAAATTGGTTACTTAATTTCGTGGCGCAGTTTGTTAGAGCATTCCCTTAATGAGGGAAAGTCGCGTGTTCAAGTCCCACTAAAGTCGAAACTTTTTGGGATAAATAATTCTGCTTCTTATTTCAGAAATTCAATTCCTCCGACGACAACTGTAAACAACTTGAATACAAAAGCGGATTCCGCGAAGAACAATATTTATGTAGACGTTGGCTTTTGGGGAGGAGTAATCCCGGGTAATCAGGTAAAGTATCGGGTTGCAGAGGTGATCTCGACCGTAAAGGGAGGAGGAGGTATAGAGGAGAGTGGGACCCTCCAGAGTATAAGTACTTACGCTACCAATGTAATGTCTTATCTTAACTAATTATGATGTATACTTATACAAAATGAACGCAAGTATACTATACGCAACCAACTAGGAGCACAGGAGTTAGGTATTGATGATTTTGAGGTAAAGTAAAGTATTTTTATACACAGAATACAAAAGGCAATAAATATCATAGTTATCTCTGTATTGAATCGAATTTCGAATATAAAAATAGTTTTTCCATAATTAACTGCCTGATCCGGGCTGCCATAAAATACTTCATTCAATTGACAAGAACAGGTTTCGAAATGTATCAATAACTGTCTCGTAGTGAGAAACATTTTAAAATATATTGAAACTGCCTTTGAAATAAGATATTAGGATATATATTTTCTATTGACATTTAATTTTTTGCTGTTCGCTCATAAACTAAAATAGTGAGTAAAACCTAGCATAAGGTTTTACGCACTTCGTAGAATACATAGTTTAAGTACTGTAGAGTGTACATACATAGATATCTCCTTGATACACGGGTTTTGCGCGAGTAAACGTGCACGAATGTGTATCATTGTATTGATTGACGCGATAGCAAGACCTTTATTATCAAAGAAAATTACAATTTAATATGAACGGATCCAAATATTAACTAGTATTTAATTGAAACATTTGAGCGAACTGCTAAATTACAGGTAGGTGAACTTGTATTGATAGATTTATAAGTAGGTACCAACATACATAGTGCATCTAATTTTCTAATAAGTAGGTGTGCGTTATAGGACACGAAGTAGGTACCCTTTATTTAGATTAAATTTCGAAATATCTCGCTATACTCAGCATCACACAAAGTTAAATTTTGTACCTGCACAAAAAATAAAAAGAAAAAACAATAAATCGGGTTCCTCCAAGATTTATATAATTAGTGCAGTCGAGAGGGTTCACCTGCACCTTAGATGATTTTCCTGCATTATAAAAATGGACATTGTTTTATCTTCAATATTATTTTTGATTAATGTTTTAATCGGTTTCAGAACTCGCTTCGAGACCTAGTTGATGCTGGTGTAGTGGGGTTCAAATGTTTCCTTTGTCCGAGTGGCGTAGACGAGTTTCCCAATGTAGAGCCAGAGGATTTAGAGAAGGCTTTTGAAGCTTTAGAGGGGACGGGCTCTTTGCTTGCTGTAAGTCCTATTTGAAATATAATATTATGTTTATAGCGGGCTTTAGAATCCTGTGTCTCTGCAACACAACAGTAAATATCCTGATTTGAAAAGTTGTAAGCTTATAAGTTTTTTTTGTAAATATGTTTTTTATATAAAGCGTATGTTTATCTATTTTTCACGAACTGTGAATATTCATAGTAAATTGAGTACATTTAAAACACTTTAAGTGTGAACAACATTTTAAAGTTTGTTCGTAGCGTTGGGAGCTCGTTGAAATCTTTTGTATGAAAAAGGATAAAGATATTAAAATAGCCTACAAAAGACTTCAACGCGCAACTTTCTATGGACTTGTGTGAAACTGGCTTACATTGTTTTTCAGTTCCATGCTGAAATGGAAGAAGAAAATACAACAAATGGTAGCAAACGGAAGATTAAAAAGAAGGGTATATACCTATATCATTAAGACTGTTATGTACATATTTAGATTGATAATGTATTATAAGTGTGTAAAAATGATGCCTGAAATATTGTTTCCACTAGATCCCGAAGAATACAACACATATCTTGAATCAAGACCTCCGAAAATGGAATTGAACGCTATTTCCTTGATCACCAGTTTCCTTGAAAAAACAGAGTGAGTTTTCCTGCCTACTACTTAATAACAGATTCTGTGTCGTAAAGCTAAGGTTAAAAAGTACTTAAATAAAGAAGGTCTGCACAAGCAGGTAGAGGCTTCAATAAAGCAAATATGAATCTATTATAAGAGCAAAGATTTTATCGTTTGTTTGTTTGGATTTAATAAGCTCCAAAACTACTGGACCAATTTGAAAACTTCTTTCACCATTAGAATCCCAAATTATCCCTGATGAAAATAGGACAAAGATAGTTTTTTTTAAGTTAGGGAACCGTATGAAACCTTTAATAATGTAATCCACTTATGTAACATATACATATAAGAGTAGGTACGTCTGTGTAATAATCATAAAAATATACAATTTCCGAAATTTTTGTTAAACACCCGTGCGACGCCCAAGTGCGGACAGCTCTGTATGACAAAGATGACATTTGTTTAGCGTCCGCGTACACATAGTCCACGTGTCATCCGCCGAGGTGGTCCCTATCCTAGAGAAGGCACGGCAAGCTCGCCTGGACCGAGGTGACGACTCCTGGCACGGCGGAGTCACCGCCGAGACCTGTCACCACTACCTGACGTTTAGCGCTGAGGAAATACCTAAAGGGAAGAGCGAGTATAAGTGCGCTCCACCAATCAGGGATAAGGGGAATAAGGTAATACTATATTTTCGCGCTCTACCGCTAGACATTTGCTGCAGAAATTTCTTGTTGAAATTATTTTATTGATGGATCATGGTTGGCCTTTGAAAGGGTTGTGCTTTCTACTTAAGTTTCTTCTGTCTTTTTTAACCGATTTTGGAACAAAGGAGGATGTTCTACGTTCAGTTCTAACCGGTTTTGGAACAAAGGAGGTTGATCTATGCTCAGCTGGGTGTATATATTTTTTACACTTATTTGTATAATCGTCTGATCATTCGCGTGATCTTTATTAATTATTCTATATTAATTAATTCAAAATTATTTCTGTATTTGTCCTGAAAAACATAAAACAGTGTAAAACACTATGGAATGTAGTCTGTTTTTAGTTGTTTCAAATTAATAAAATTTACATAACCTGTAACTTTTACTTATTTTCTTATTTTGCCTAAAATGTGAGTTTTGTTTACAGGAAAAACTTTGGGAATACTTGCTGGATGATAAATTGGACCTGGTTGTCTCTGACCACTCGCCCTGCACTCCCGAACTGAAGTGTAGCAATAACTTGGAAGCTTGGGGCGGCATTTCTTCCGTTCAATTTGGTACGTCATAGTTTTTCCACTGGATACAACTATTGCTATTAACTATTGACGTCTTGGAACTTAGCTCTGTAAGTCAAATTAAATTGAATAAATAAATAAAATAAAAATAAATAAATTGCATACAACAAAAGCTAAAGTCGCTATCAAGTCAATCACTAAAACGGCTTCCCTCATATTCATTACAGTCGCTTACTTACGATCCGCCCCGGCTTTGCACGGGCGCAATACTGGTACAAATAACTTCCTCTTAAATCACTCAATCCATAAAAAAACCGCTTCAAAATTCGTTGCGCAGTTTTAAAGATCTAAGCATACATAGTGACAAATCGACAGACAGCGGGAAACGACTTAGTTTTATAATAAATAGTTATAATTGACATTTCACAGGATTATCATTGTTTTGGACATCGGCAAGCGCCCATGGGCTGGACCTGCGGTCTATCAGCAAGTACCTGTCCTCTGGGCCAGCAAACCTTTGTGGACTTCAACACAAGAAGGGCGCTATAGCACAGGGCCTGGATGCGGACCTCGTTTTCTTCGATTCTGAAGATTATTTTACCGTCACTGCTGATAAAATACGGCATAAGAATAAGGTCAGTTCTAAAAGTATCTACAATTATCTCACACATAAATCGTATAAAGCCAATGCGCATTTGCATGCAGAAAAAACTTTGCTTCGATATTATAAGGTGAAATAGGTAAAATATATCACGTACATACACGATATATATTTTTTAAAGAAATGCTCTTAGACCATTACAATTTAGTTTCCGCATATATGTTTTACGATACTTCATACAAGTTTATTAATTGTTTCAGTTAACACCTTATATAGGCCGTACTCTAAAAGGTGTTGTGAAGAAAACTTTTCTTCGAGGACAGCTTATTTTCGATGAAGAAGTGATTGGTGAACCAAAGGGAAAATTGTTATTGAATATATCATAGGTATATTGATGGATTAAATGTTTGGCAACATTAAAATTGTTTCAATTTGTACAACATATCACAAACATATGAATCACGAAATTTGTTAGGTACTAGATTCAACCTAAATGATGAACGATCGATCTCTCATACTATTAAGAACTTGTCCTCAAACTACTCCTTAGCAGGAGAAAATTTTACCAATTCAGGGCCGCACATAGTGATAACCGCCATCTCTTGTCACTCCTCTGTGTCTTCTCATCAGCAAAATCAGCTACGTAAAAAGCGCCATCTAGTATCGAGTAGTCATAAGTTTGTTACTACTAAACAACAGATGGCGCTTGATAAAGATAAATGGCGTGGGTGCCAAACCATGTTTTTTTTTTTTACGAAAGTTGTAATGTTGGTAGTGGTAGAATTGACTTTTTTTATTTTGCTTGCTTGTTTGCTAACGTCGTTATAGTTTTGAAAACTTTCTGAAAAGCTGTAAAAACATATAATTATTGAAATGTTTTACTAACATACGCATATTAAATGCAGATACAATTTTCTAATACGGTAAGAAGTTGTAGATTATCAGGGTATTTTATAAACAAAGGTAAGTGATTGTCAAATCAAATTGACAGATAATATAACCTATAAATCCGTTCAACGAAAAATAATCAAAAACTTTAGATCTCTGTTTTTCTATTATGCATTTTGTTTTAGATGCCGACAATTATAGCTAATGGTATTGACGCTTCACGTTTAGCTGACGGCAGCAAGATGAATCTTGAATCCTTGGAGCTAGCCGGCTGTACGTTGGACCGGTTTATTTGCACCGATAATTCGCGCCCTTCTTTTATAGAGGTTTGTCATCTGCTCAACATCTTATAAATTATTATTGCATTATAATCTCTTACAATGATTGCCAAATTATTGATCAAGTTACTGTGTTATAATTTTTATAGAAAAAACAATTTCAAAAAACAACCTCTGTTTTTGTAGATCACTGGTATAGCTGCTCAAAGAAACCCAACATGCAGTGGTCTGAACGCAGGAGACTACAGGAACCTTGCAGCACTGCTAAACCATCCAAACCTATCACAAATGAAGATTGTAAACAAAGTTCCTTTACCATCGGAGATTATGGAACACTTTGCTCGTATCCTTTTTTAATTTGAGTTTAACTCCAAGAATGAAGTTACTAAGATAATTAAGCTAAGCTTTTTTCCTTCTGTGTAATATTTCTTAGCATTCTAATCAGATATGCAGTGCCATTGTTTGATGGGAGTATTCCCCGAAATCAGTCGGGTATGGCTAGCCATAGATAGCAACATCTATGTTTGGGCATTTGAACATGGCAGTGATGTAGCATATTTTGATGGCTTGGGAGAGACCATAGTCAGTGTAGGATTAGTCAAACCTAAGGCTGGAGTATTTCAAAGTTTTGTCAAATACTTGTTGGTTTTGACTACAACTGTAGAAATAGTAGTTCTAGGTAAGCTTTATAATATAGGTTTAAGATAATTAAAAAATATATATAACCTGTTCTGTGAATTCCACAGTCAAGGTTAATTTTTTAAATACAGTCCACCAAAAGCAATCTACTGTTGAGTAATAAGCAGGTGTTCAAAATAATTGTGTTTTAATCTGCAATAATTTCACAGGAGTAACCTTTTTAAATAGCAAAAATGATAGATCTGGTGAACTGCAAGAGATTCAGTTGGTCCCTGAACCTGTGTTTGTTCTCCCAACTGATGGTATTGCGATGATGTGTGTAAAATCAACTTCCAAAGGGAGAATTTTCATGGGAGGCAAAGATGGGTGCCTTTATGAAATTACATACCAGGTATTTAATTTGTATTCACTGTTACCTTAGCTCCTTACAATTATTATTGAAATATAAGTAAAAATTTTTTACAGGCTCAACTAGGCTGGTTCGGAAAACATTGTAAGAAAATAAATCATTCCACAAGTGCTCTATCATTCCTGGTGCCATCATTTATAAATGCTGCCTTGTACGATGAAGATCCAATAGTTAAAATAGAAGTCGACAACTCCCGAAACATTTTATACACACTGTCTGAAAAGGGCAGCATAGAAGTATTCGATTTGGGTCATGATGGAGAAGGGCTAAGTCGAGTTGTGAGATTATCACAAGGAAAGATTGTTTCTTTAGCCACAGATATTGTAAAGTAAGAATTTTTGATCTTAATTTCTATTAGAATAGTATTTTTGTTGGGGCTTGATTTCTAACTGTACATTTCTTTTTTAGAACCTTAGAGGCTACTAACTTCAAACCAGTGATCGCTATATCAGCTGTAGATGTGTCAGAGTGTGAACATTTGAATCTGGTTGCTGTAACACAGACTGGTGCAAGATTGTATTTTAATACTGGAAGCGGAGAGTAAGTCCTGTTTATTTATTATTTACTTCTTTCCTACCTAACTTTTTAAGTTACCTTACCAGAAAGGCGAAAATGGCACCCTATTATTAATCCTCTGTCTATACGTCCATCCATCAGCAGGCTTTATCTCAAGAACAAAAAAAAATATAATCTAAAGCAGATTATTAATTTAAATATGTTTAAATGAAAGACCCTTACAGTCGCCAGCTCCATATTAAAAATGTGATTATTTAGCTATTATTGCTTTACAACTATTAAGTTAAAATTTTGACAGGATATGTAATACTATTGCCACTATGACAATAATTAATACAATTAATAAGAGTGCAATGTCCATACCGAAGTTAGATTAGAAACATTGGTGCGGTCAGTTCTTAGGGGTCTAATGGTGCATAAAACTCTGTGAGAGACAACTCGCACTTGGCTGGTTTAATTTAATTATCTTAATATCCCTTTTTGTGTATTTTTTTGCATTTAATAGATACATTAACTGATTTGTGTTTAAGCGCGAGTCAAGGTGACATCGAGAGACCACAGTATCTGTCGCTGCTTCACGTCAGACTGCCGCCTGGATTCACGCCCAACGCTGCAGTACTAAAACCGAAACAAGTTCATAGTGCTGTCTATGAAAATGGTGAGAATCTTGGACCTTGTTTTTGTTGACATCATCATCATCACCAGCCTATAATAGACATAGGCCTTCCCTAATGAGCGCCATAGATGGCATTTTTCATAATTTGGGGCTATTTCCCATAATCCTGACGCTGGGCATGCGGGTTGGGGATCACAGTTCGGTGGAGTTGTTCTTGGGGCAACTTCGTCCTTTGTTCTACATAATAGTAAGATAAACAAGGTGGAGGAGCAGCTTTGGGTGAGGATAGAGCATTAAAAAATTTGTAATTTAGTTTAAAACTCGATCAGCACACTTGAAGTGGAGCCTAAAAAACTTGCCGTTACTTATTATGGGCGAAAAGACCAAAATTATAAGATTTGATTGGCTGGCCAAAATAATTGACAACACTGTGTCGTCCATTGCCTGAAAAATATAGTAGTTAACTTTGCATTTAACTGTAGGATCCCTAGTAATGGTGTATATAGTTATTAACTCAGTATTTCTCTGTAGGATCCCTAGTAATGGTGTGCTCAGCGGGCGGCGGTGGCGAGGCCGAGACTCTGTGGTGCCTGTCCCGCGCCGTGCCTGGAGGCGACGGCTTCAGCGAAGCTCACACCGTGCTGGCTCTCGACGCGCCTGCGTGGGCGCTCACTGCGCTACCAGCTCAGCATTCCGCGCATCTGTCCCCGGCTTTACTGTCCAAAAAAGGTATGTTTGTCCAACTTGGCCAAGGGTGGAACCTTTTTGCTTTTTGGGGGCTGCTAATTTAATCACCGGATGACCTCCAAAAGACAGTAGCTAGCTGACGTCGGTGTATGTCCCCCTAGGCGACCACGTGACTTTAGTGAAAGGTAAGCTTAAACGAGTTCATCAGTAGATGATCAGTAGATGATGTGTAACCTGCTGTGTGTGCAGCTGATTAGTATAAAAAGTTTTTACCTCTACTTCAAAGGATTTAGGCTGCTTCTGCTTTGTGCTTGGTTAGACAGAGGGGTAGGTATTGGAAAAATTCGAAAACCCTTGTTAATCATTATGAACAGCTGCATCGATTTTCTTCTAAAATAACAGTATCTTTCCCAGTAACACAATCTCAATTAGGTACCAACACAAACAATTACGGCACAAAAAACGGAGAAGATATCATGTGCACCCAATAATTGTAGACCGGCTAATTGAAGGAGAATTTTGTACATTGTAGGTATTCGAAATTGCGACAATACGAGGAAAAATTTTCATTTTCATTTTGTTCGCGATAGTGCGTACGCGCGTACGGTCGGTTGCTCGGTCAGCGCAGCACTAAATGCACGACTAGCGCGTCAGTCGACCGACGCACGCCGGACCGACGAGCTGGACCGACGGTTTTCGTCAGCGTGACGTAGCTGTACGCGCGTAGGAATTCATCAGCGCTGCACTGTAGTCGTTCATACGTTTTCATTGATACAGCTACGCTCGACCGACCTCAGCGCTCACCGTCGGTCGAGCACTAAATGCAGCCTAACTATACACAGTGACCTTAAAACTATGTTAAATAATCTAGGGCATAATGGTTATTTAGTGCAGTGACTAAGGTAAATATGGTTCAAACAGCGTCATGCTGTTAAATAATCTAGGTCATAATGGTTATTTATTGCAGCGACTAAGGTAAATATGGTTCACACAGCGTCATGCTGTTTAATAATCTAGGTCATAATGGTTATTTAGTGCAGTGACTAAGGTAAATATGGTTCACACAGCGTCATGCTGTTAAATAATCTAGGTCATAATGGTTATTTAGTGCAGTGACTAAGGAAAATATGGTTCACACAGCGTCATGCTGTTAAATAATCTAGGGCATAATGGTTATTTAGTGTAGTGACTAAGGTAAATATGGTCTTTACTTCACTATGGTGCACACTAATAATGAACCTCAACAAATTGCAGAAGTATGGGGTGTGTCCCGATGGGCGGTGGTGACGGGCGGCGGCGCGTGCGTGGCGACTGCGGGTTCCGCGCCGGATCTCTTGCGACAACTACTGCGAGACTGCCGGGGACCTGACGCGAATGCCGTTAGAGACTTCTTTCAGGTTTGTAACCTTACAAACCAACGGTCCGCCCGTAAAACTCATATTTACGTCTGTTAGTAATAAACAAAGTCGCTCAAATTACTGCCCACAAAACTTATACAGTTCATGTTAATTTCTCAAAACATGGTAACCCATGGTACATGTTTATCTGTATTGAAACCAGTATACAAAACACAATGCAATGTAAGGGCAGTTCCAATCCAGTTAGTTACATTAGACTTATAAATAATTCAAAAAAACAACCTTTATTGCTATATCCACGAATCAAATTATACAAGGTACATTAACTATTCTTCTTCTTCAGTGATTCGCGTTGCTAAGCTAACAATATCTCGTTTGTTTCCCTTGTAATAAATAATGCCGGACAATCCACACAACATCATCTAGCCCCAAGATAAGCAGAGCTTGTGTTATGGGTACTAGATGACTGATATACATAATACATACAATATTATTACACAGATAGATATTTTTTATTATACATAGAATACGACCAGAACCCCTGAACAAATATCTGCAGATCGTACAAATATTTGTCCCGAGGCGGGAATCGAACAACAATAACGATGTATAATACAAAAAACTATCTATGTACATTATTATGCATATCAGTTATCTTACATTATTATGCATATCAGTTATCTTAGTACCCATAACATAAGCTCTGCTTAGCTTGGGGCTAGATAAGGCTGTGTTAATTGTCCAGCATTATTTATTTTTTATGCCCAGCAGTGGACTAACAAAGGCTGACGATCATGATGATGATTTATTTATTTGTAATAGTTGCACAGCGCCGAGCAAGCATGCGCGTGTGCAGCGTGCCTGGCGTGTGAAGACATGACTAGCGGATTCTCGTATATTATTATGAATATCAGTCATTTAGCACCCATAACCCAGCTCTTCTTAGCTTGGGGCTAGATAATGCTGTGTTTATTCCAGTATGCCCAGCATTATTTATTTATTTGTTATAGTTGCACAGCGCCGAGCAAGCATGTGCGTGTGCAGCGTACCTGGCGTGCGAAGACATGACCAGTGGCGACCTCTCGATCAGCGAGTGGGCGACGCGAGCGTTCTTCCTCTACGGCAGTCAGGTGCAGCCCGCGCCTTTGTACCAACCTCCTTCACAGATGGCTTCTGTTATAGGTTTGTTACTGTTATTTTGTTAGTAGTCCTGTCAATGAAGGATAGCTCCTTCATGTGAGCCCTTAGACACAAAGAAGGTCGAGTTTTGACATCTTTTACGGTTACTAGATCTAAAAACTGGTGGTAAATAAATAAATGAAAGGTCTGTGTTGGTATCAAAAGTTAACCAGACCCTTTTCCCTTCCCCTAACTGAGGGAGCAGCTATGGAGCACTATTTCCGATATTTAATTTGTTTTTCCTCACAACCCCTGTTTTTGAGCGCTCATTGACTAGACTACATTGTTTGTTACATATTGGTAACAAACGGTATATAAACATGCCAAAAAACTTAACTGCACAGCACTAAAAGGCGTTGTCCCTTTTATTTAGATGACAAAGAAAGGGTTTTAATTATAATACTTTTACTGCTGTAAATATATGTAATAATGCCTAAAAATTATAGTGTCAATTTAAAGAGCACTAACCTTCTATCATTTTATTTCGAATCGTGAGAAAATTCTTTTTTAGAATTTTCAAACTAATTTAGTTTTTTACCATATGAACCGATATCAAAGTGTAAGTACACTTTGATTGATAACCATTGATACTGTGTTATAGGGTCCCCAACATTCCTACCTCGTCAAATGTCTACACCGATGAACGTTAGAGGGCAGCAGAGTCAGCCACAACCAGGGAAATTTAACCAATCCTATCAAGGTCAAATGAACCAGAGCTTTCCGGGATCACCTCCTATGATGCCGCAGTCGCCATACCAGAACATGATGAGTCCAACGCCTTTCAACCAATCCTCGTTCTCTGGCAATATGACGCAGCAACAGAGGGATCCCAACCAATCTATGCAGACGGATTTCAGCGCGAAGCATAATGGACTTTATATCTATGTGGGCAGGATTCTGGCTCCTATTTGGAATTTGAAGTGTGTATCGAAATCTAAAGCGCAGGATAATCAGGAATTCGTAAGTTTACATTTCCTTACTACATTTTGAAGCTTTTCTTAGACTATATTAGTTTGAGCCAGTGCAGAGTGCAATTTAGATCATGTTTAATGTGAAGATGAGATAAAAGATGAATAGATCACTTCAATCTTTCGTTTTAAAGATTACATTTACCCCAGAGTAGTATGTAAGTAAAATCATAAAATTGTGTGATAGCCCTAAAATTTAAAACATGATAGCTAAATTACTTTGTAATTTCTCAAAAGTTTTAAGAAGCCCATGGCTTAAAACGCTGTAAATGTTTTTGTTGTATTGTTTCTAAATCATTTTAACTCGCATGAAAATGTACTGTTTATGTAATATGTTTATTTATCGAATTACTTTTTAAATCAATTTGAATTGAACCCCATTCTTCTTCTCGACTTATACAAATATTGTTTTGTTTTTAGATGAGTAGTAAAGTAACTGGAGAAGATTGCGCGTACGTCGTACAAAAGTTGCAGCGAGTGGCTGCCTTTATGCAGCGCACGCTAGTCCCGCCGCATTCGGAGGAGCACGCTTCATTGCAAGCCCTAAAGTTATTTATAAGTAAGGAATATTTCCTTAGTCTACCCAACTATATATTATCTATATAGTCGTTTACTACATATTACGTTATCTAGAACCCGTAACACTAGCTCTGCTTAGCTTTGGGCTAGATAATGCTGTGCGAATGGTCCAGCATTATTAATTTATTTATAACTTTTATTAACTCAGTTATTACTTGATGATAACTGGATAAATAGAGAAATACCACTTTGAGAACTAATCTTCCATCCAAATCAATCTAATAAACTTGTGAAGAGGTTTATCCACTGATGATCTTGATTTGTCTTGAGAAATTGGCAATAAGTGATGAAAGTAGCAATGATTATTTAATGATTAATTAACTTTGTTTTTCGTTTTAGATTTATCAATTGAAATGTTGAGTTTGTGGAAAGTTCTCTGTGAGCATCAGTTCCACGTGATTGCTGCCAGTCTACCTCAGGACCAACAAACTGCCTTACACGCCGCCAGTTTCAGGCAAGTCTCTCTAAGTTAACAAGCTTAATTCACATACAATTGAAATCCCCCGACAACGATCGTACTGTGAACTATCAGAACATTTGATTGCATTGCCGATTTTAATTTGTTCCGTTTTTCATCGAACAGATGAATAACGGACAACAATGTAACTGAGTTAAGACAAGACATCCTCATTAGAGTGATGTGATGGAAATCATAAAATACTTCCTAAATCCATGTTTACACAAGCAACCCAAAACAATATCCTTTCTATGTGTATATGTATACCTGACGAACTTACTAAAATTTACAAAGAACAACTGTGTGGAAACTGTATTAACAAATAGTTCATAACTCACAATGATTAGCATGACAATTTGTACTATTCAAATCAAATCATTTATTTGCAACAACGGGTTACAAGTTGGTATTAGATGGCTTTTATTAAGAAGTCTCATGCGAAGACAAGACATCTTACAAACCTAAATGTTTGTTTATTTTTCAGGGAGTTGTTAGTAGGAGGCCAGGAAGTCGCTTGTCTGCTCCTAGGATCCTTAGTCGCTGGCTACTTACGAGACAATGCTTCCGTGGACGGAATCTCTCAGAAACTGCGACAACTCTGCCCCACACTGTACAGACAAGAAGACGCTACCTGCTCGAAAGCCAATGAGTTGTTGATATTCGCGAAGCAACAGAAGAATCCGTCGGAGCGAGAGGAAATGCTGCATCATGCTTTGAAACTGTGCAAAGTAAGTTACCTAATATTTATATTTACGGTGAAGGTGTACCCCTATCCGGGATTTTGTTTTTATTACTGTAAATATTATAGTGCATCGGTGGTCGTAGGTGCGTCAAAGTTTTCTAAAGTTTTAACCAAGCATTATTCTAACTTACCGTGTAGTTACCCTTCAATTGCTCAGCTTACTTTGGTGTCAAGATGATGCTGCATAAAATTACCTTGGAATATAATGTTTTTTATTATAACAGACCTACGACACAAATAAATATTTATTTTTCAGGATGTAGCACCAAACGTAAACCTGCCATTAGTGTGCAGTAAACTACTAGCTGCTGGATTTTACTCTGGCGTAGTCGAGTTGTGCGTAGCGTGCGCCAGTAAACTGGACCCCCAGGATAAGGCTCTGCACTTCTATAAGAGTGATCAGCCTTCTCAGGACAGAGAAGGGCATCTTACTTATTACAGGAGGTTGGTGTGAATATAGAATAATAACGCATTACCTGCCTATGGTGGCGCTTAAAATTTGGATTTCTTTAAAAGCAGAATCTGCATCTTTCTAGGCAAGCCTCAAAAGGACCTCATTGCTTCCCAGGCGAGATGAAAGGCAACGCAATCCTATTTTTGTTTTAAAAATCATAAAAATCAGTGCCTTAAAACTCCAGACATAAGTGGGAACTTGTTACCAGCCATCTGTTATTTTATTATATATTTACACATTTCTAATATGTGTTCCTGTGCTGAAAGATCCCCTAAAGTAAATAATAAAAATTGGTGTGCGTCACGGGCCCTCAATGTATGAAACTGAAAGATAGTCGTTCAGCGTTCTATAACTGCAATAAGTAAAAAACTCGTTCGCATCAGATATTTGTTATCTCAAGTTTGTCTGGGAGAGATCGCTCTTGAGCGATAAGACCGCCAATCGTAACTTATCCTTCGTTTATCGCTTTTCTAAATTACTGTTAAGTGTGCAATAAAGTATTTATTATTATTTCTTTTATAATTTTGGCAAAAACAATTCATATATTCATATAATGAACTATTTTCGCCAAAATTAACGAACTATTTATACTTTCCTAGGATGGAAATCTACCGAGAAGTGTGCTCGGCATTAGAACGTTTGTATGAACGTAGCAACGACACATCAGTCGTCGAACCGGCTCCAATGCGATCGCCTCCTGCCAACGAGTCTATGAACCTTTCTCCCGATGACGCTAATTTCCAGGTAACATAGATGACCTAGTAAAAACTAGAAAATTTGTAGGCCAAGCTATTATATACCTTGGATTCGAGACAAGATACAACAGAGAATAATAACAACGCATCTTAAATTCTTTATAGTACACACAACTTACATCTATCTATACTATAATAATATAGAAAGAAAAAGATTTCATTGTTTGAATTGAATAGGCTCCGAAACTACAGGACCGATTTGGAAAATGCTTTCGCCATTAGAATCCTACATTTTCCCTGATGAACATAGGCTTTATAATATTTTTATGTGGGATTTGGACTCTAAACAGGGTAGAATAGAAAAAAATTACAAGGGATCGTCATCGAATGCGTAAAATATTTGAAATTCATTGTTTCTTTCAACATCATCAATAGTTTACGTTATCATGATGATGCAATGTCTTTTTGTCTATTTTCCCAACAATCGCTGAGCTTGGCCTACTGAGTAAATATTATTTATTAGTGTATGAATTCTAACTTAGTATTTTTACAGGGAAGAAAATTGGTTTGGGAGTGTTTATCGCGCAACGACGAACTATTACATGTTGCTGTGTACGAGTGGCTCGTTTCCAAAAACTTAGGATCTGGTGAGCATTCTGTTTTACAACTTCTTGGTCAACTTGGTTTAACTTCAATAATATATTTAGGAAACAATTCTACCGTTCAAGCCGTTAGATTCAAGTTGAATGAGACAACACTGGGAATTTTAGATAATTTCTCAGTACATTCTGTCGTCATATGCTAAATATGCACATTAAAGATTTTTTATAGTCTGTAATTACAAAATCTTGTATTTATAACAGTTTTATTAATTACGTGCGGAGTGGAAACGTCCTGTCAGAAACCAGCGGGACGACGAGTATTTCAACTATTTATTTATTTAGAAAACAGTATAACATCATTACAGGTTTTTTTTAAACCGCAAGGCGACTAATATGATTTAATTTCGCCCTCTATATTAGAGCACACTTGCCAAAATACTATCAACTCTGTTCCCTTATATTTTAGAGCTACTTTCCCTCGGCGCGTCTCCGCCGCCTTTTAACCCCAAGGCGACTAATGTGATAACATTTCACACCTTTATTAGAACATACTTTTACCAATAGACTATCAACTCTATTCCATTACATTGTAGAGCTACTTTCCCTCGGCGCGTCACCGCCGCCGTCTCTCCGCACGTACCTGCAGGCGGCGGCGCGCGCTGCCTCGCCGCAGTCCGCGCTCCACCTCCTGGACCTGCTGTGGAAGGTTCTGGAACAGTGCGGAGACCATCTCTCCGCTGCGGAGGTGCTCGAGGGCTTGGCTACACGACCGGGGTGAGTCCCATTTATCTGCCTTTATTCACTACTAGCAGCCCGCCCCGGCTTCGCACGGGTATTTTAAAGAATTTTAAGTTCTTACATAGGTACACACGTTAGATAAGGTAGTTTATTATTGAAGTTTTCATAGGGATCACTAACTTTAAAAATATTGTATAGCCTATGATTATCATTCTAATGATGATTTTTTTTCCAAAAAGGTCTAGTAGTTTCAGATCCTATTTAATTCAGACCACAAACAAACAATAAAACCTTTCCTTTTTAAAATTGTACCTTTACCTCCTTTACTTATATTGTACCTTTACCTCCTTTACATAGATAAAGAAAAACAGGGAGAACTTAATTTTTTGGCATTGACTTTTCTCTCGCACCGCTATATCGCCTACATCAGCCTACATCGCATGGTTCCAATCTTGAAGTTTTTATATTTTTTAACATTGAGTTTCCTCTCGCACTCCAGTAACGAATTGTGATCTCTATGACAATTCATAACTGACACTGGCGGTGAAGTCGTCGTAGCAAAAGCGGTGCCATAAAAAAAGAAGTTGAAGTTGAGTCACAGCAAAACTCAGCAAAAGCGAGCAGCGCAAAAAAAGAAAAAAAAAGAAGTTGATGTATATCGCTATGGTTTTATTATTGAAGTTTTTATACGGATCTCTAAGTTTTTTGAAAATATTTTATAGCCTATGTTCATCACGGACATTTTAGGATACTTATGGTGGAAGAATTTTTGAAATTGGTCCAGTAGTTTCGGAGCCTATTCAATTCAAACAAACAAACAAACAAACAAACAATCAAATCTTTCCTCTTTATAATATTAGTATAGATTGCCAATCCAAGCGTGTACACAGATATGACAAGACAGCGGCGTGGAATAGAACAATATCGTATTTGGAACACATTGTGACGTCATACGGTCTGGGCATGGAATCTCCTATATCATAGAGAATAAGGCCCCAGTGACGGATGAATTTCCCATGTGAATGAATTTTGAGCATATTTTCACCATGTACTGCTATTATTTGTATTAGAATAGTATCTAGGTAGTTATCTAGGTTCCAATATAAACCACACCTTAATGTTTAGCATTTTGAGTCAAATTGGCTTTTATCATAAACCATACCAGCAAACTAAAAAAAAATTGTTCATAAAACAGCGTGTAGCCATGTATGTTTTTTACACATTTGCATTATGTAGCCTTCATATGCAAATGTGTAAAAAACGTACAAGTCTGGTATGTTTAATTTATTTATTTAGGAAAGCAATCAGCTAAAAATAATCTGATACTTAAAATTGCGACGGAGAGCTAAAAACTACATTCATAAATCAAGACTAACTTCAACTTTTACAATGAAAGCAGCTATAATTTATTTAGGCGATGTTTCGCCGATACAGTCAATAAGGCTAGGTTCATATGACCGCACGAAGCGTTTGAGCATTCACATGACGGAATATCTTATATCGGCAGTCGATCGATACGATGTCGTCTTCTATACTCATTTTCCTACATCTATGTCTGTCCGTCTCCGTAGAACTTGAACCGCGCGGTGGGTCGCGGTTCAAGAACTTGCGCGCTGGTCGGACCACGCACCGCGCGGTCATATGAACCTAGCCCAAGAAACAAGTCATTACACAGTGTAGTAATAATATTGAAATTGTTTATATTAATTTATTTTTATTTTGTACTGTTAAAAATGCATAATGTTTTTATAGGATTTTGTTGCCCAGGAATTTTTAAAATTATTTATTATGATTCGGTATTGTTATTATCAAATTTTATGTATATTTTTTATTTTAATTTGTTCTTTTGTATATGTACTTTGATTTACTAGTGTAATTGGTTCAAATGTAATCGTGCTATATAAATTTATAAAATAAAAATAAATAAACAGATCGGGAGCGACTCTAGCGCAGCGCATGTCCTGGCTATCAGCGGGCGTGGTGTGCGTCCGAGGGGCGGGCGCGGGGGGCTCGGGGGGCGCGGAGCTGCTGCGCAGACTGGAGGAGGCCGCGGAAGTGGCGAGAGTGCAGATGGCGGTGCGCGCCGCGGCCGCCGCGCTGCCGAGGCATCTGCAGCCGCAGCACCATCTGATGCAGCGGTTAGACGACGAACTGCTGGAGATCACACAGGTACTACACCGGATCTAACTGGTTTTTACCATTTGCTGTGTGGATTGTCCGGCATTATTTGTTTATATTTCCAATAGCAAGAAGCCTAAGATCACACAGGTAATAGACCGGATTTAGCTAGTTTTTACCGTATCCAATCAAGGCATCAAGGCAAAAACACTTTTTTTTAACCATATCTTGCTTCTTGGCTATCTGATTTGTATATCAATAATCCACGCTGATGATTTTATATCAATAACGTGAAGTGATTTAGACATGATTAAAAAAGTTCTTACACGTGTTTTTGCCTTTATACTCGACTGGGCCGAGTTTATTTACATCTTCATCTGATGCAGCGGTTAGATGACGAACTGTTGGAGATAACATAGGTACTAGACCGCATTTAACTAGTTTTTACCATTTCCAATGAACTCATCAAGGAAAAAACACGTGAAGTGATTTAGACGATGTTTAAAAAAAGTTTTGAGCATCTCTAAATCACTTCACGTGTTTTTGCTCTCACTCGTCTGGGCGAGTTTATCTAAATCTATATAAGCAAAAAAATTCGCTTCTTTTATGTTCTAAATAATAAAAAATAGCTTTTGGCATGGCTATTAGTATAGTAATATATTATCTGTGGCATAGCTATATTTAGACCGTCGGTCGTCGTCGTATTTTATACACTAGGACCTACTTAATCCACAGTGAAAGTGTAACATGAGATTATTTTAACACGACTTTTACTATGGTAAACCTAAGAGCCTTGGTACGGTTATTCGAAACATTACAGCAAACTAGCGAATATTTATTTGCCTTCTTTTAATTATAATAAAAACAGTAAAGTGATTTTATATTTTTCTAATTCCAATAGTTATACGAAGAATACGCCGATCGATATAACCTATGGGAGTGCAAGCTAGCCATAGTGCAGTGTTCGGGCCACAACGACGCCATTCTGGTGGAAAACATTTGGAGCAATATCTTGGCCGAGGCCGAGGCGGCTGCGAGGGTGTTGCCCTCGCCTGATGAAAGACTCGCCTCTGTCCTTAGTAAATTGACATCGCTCGGCAGAGAGTATTTGAACACGGGACATTGTTTCCCATTGTGTAAGTAGCCCAAAGGATCAGTAACTTTAGTGCAGAAAGACAGCGTTTATTCATAAAAAATATTAAATATTTCATGGTTGCCGTGTGGTGCCGTCATAGAATTTCACCACCCCAACTCTTCCCGTGGATGTCGTTAGAGGCGACTAAGGGAAACACACCCGGGGGGCGGGCAGCAGCGCCCTCTGCAGAACAACTCCACCGAACTGCGATCCCCAACCCGCATGCCCAGCGTGGGGATTATGGGCAATAACCCCTAAAAATTTTGAGTTAAGGGTCTTTAGTCTATAGATTACCTATTGTGGGTTGGATGGGAATAAAAGATGTTTTCACTTTAACTGAGTCTATTCAATATGAGACACGAGTACATAAATTGCAATTACGATATTCTATAATCCCAATTAAGGATATGTGTGTTCACGGCTAAGGGTTGATGAGTGACTGGTTCGACTCTGCTTAAAGAATGAATTAGCTTAATTGCAAAATGCAAAAGTCACGACTACTGTTCTATAAACTGTGTCACCACAGAATAATGCCACCTATTGCGCTCATTAGCACCTATGTCCAGCAGTGGACTATATAGGCTGATGTTGTTATGGTAACATAAAATTTAATATTATTTATCATACAACAATGTTTCCAACTTTTACGGTTGAGCACATTCCTCTCTTTCATTAATTGCATCGTAAACTATCGTTAGCTTTGACACATTCCAATTACAAAGATTTATATGAAACAGTGTCATAGCACCAACATAGTAAAACTAATTGCTTAGCATAGACCTGCTAGAATCGTTAAAATCACACATGAGGTGAAATTGCTTATTAAACTTTATGACTAACCACTTTCTTACTTTCAGATTTTATCGTCCGTCAATTAGAAATAATGAGCTGTAAGTTGTCTGCTGATCAAAGCATGGTGTTCAGAACCATTTTGAACATCGGCGTTACGTTCGAACAAGTTTTGGATATCTATATCAAGTAAGTATCGCATTTATACAAAACAAAGGTTATTGTGTATCTGGCTATTCACTCCAAAGCCCACTCTCCCACCCATTTTAAATGGAATATAATTTAATTGTAACACAAAAATGACGTGCCGTTTGTTGCCGGCATAGAATTTCACCACTCCATCTCTGCCCGTGGGTGTCGTCAGAGGCGACTAAGGGAGACACACCGGAGGGCGGGCAGCAGCGCCCTCTGCTGAGCAACTCCACCGAACTGCGATCCCCAACCCGCATGCCTAGCGTGGGGATCATGGGCATTAACCCCCAAATGATAAATAATGCCATCTATTTCGCTCATTAGGGGGAGGCCTAGAGGTCTAGCAGTCGACTATTATGTGATGTGATGATGGATGGACAAAAAAAATTAAAAGTAAACAGAAAAAGATTTGGGTCGACATCACCGCGCCTTTTCTAGCCCGTGACGCAAGAAGTATTCGTAAAGATGCCTTTTAATTTATAACTAGCGACCCGCTCCGGCTTCGTACGGGTGCTGATACAAAAACCTTAATCTTAAATAATTTTATCTAATCATACTCGTACATAGGGACAAACAGATAGACAGCGGGAAGCGACTTTGTTTTATAGTAGTAGTTGTAGTGAAGAAAACGATGAAGCGCGTCTCGCCGCTTTTGCCCATGTCTCGAAGAATACTGAATACTCAATTATTTATTTTATTGTATTCTATAGGAACATATTAATTTAATTCATTTCACTATAGTCACGACTCACTACCCAGCCGGGCACACAATAATGTGTGCAGAGAGAACGACGTATCTAAACAGATATAAATCTGAATATTGCTAGTAAACAAAGCAACCATATAAGCCAGGCTGTAATCCCCAACGTGTGGTTTACAACGGTAAGTTTACTTTCGGAACCACAAGGCATTGTGGTCAAACCCTTTCTTACTCGATCTTTGAAGATTGTTTTAGAATTATTGTTAGAATGGGATTTTGTAGGAGAGAAGTTTATTAACGTATACGTCTTGTTAAATACACCTGCGGTGGTATATTACGGCGTTCAATTGAAAGAATGGAAATAGTAATGAAGCGTCATCTAAACTTATCGTAATGTAATTATCCTTTAGAATGGTGAGCGTGAACGAGCGCGTCTGGCTGGGGTGCGGGGACGAGACGCACGTGTGTGCGGCGGCGGCCTTACTGCTGGAGGCGGCGCGCGGCGAGCTGCTGCCCCTCCCCCCCGCGCTGCGGCGCCGCGCCCTCGCGCGCTGCAAGGACCTGCACGAGGCTTCGCTGTCCTCGCTACAGGTACATCACCACTTCGATCTCAATCAAACTCAAAGTGCTTTATATCCTTTAGACCTTACAGGACTCTTGGACACGTCACGAAATATAAATTACATTATTTTGTATGCGTCGGTTGGTTCTTTGTCCGCCTACTAATATCTGAAACCTACTAGGACTTGCACGAGGCTGCGCTGTCCTCGCTATATATATGATATATATATATGATATCTGAAACCAGCATGACGTTGCGCCGTCTTAGTTTCAGGGTCAAATTCTGCTAACCCATCGCTCAATTATAATAGGTTTGAAGCGAAGCCCGCGAGGTATCGGTTAGCTGATGCTAAATATTCTTCATTACGAATTTAAGCGCATTTTAGGCTTGTACTGTGCGGCAATAGTGCTGTCATCGACACCTTTAGATCAGAGGGACTAGATAGTGCGTTCATAACTATTATTCCAATATTGGCACTGTTATGACCAAAAATTTACAATTCGTCACTATAGTGTCTTAGTGAAATGATCCGTTTAGCAGGATAGTGTCCCAGTTTTCCCAATTTAATATAACAACCTGTATTTTTGTACCAAAAGTTCTTTCCTCATTTCAAGGCTTCGACTCATGACTAATTTCATAGCTTTTGTTTGAAAAAAAATATACCTTCAAATTAATCAACTTATATCTTTTCCAATTAATTAAGTACAATGTAAACTGATAACATTTTCTCCAAAAAGTGTTTTTTGTTACAGGCGCGTCCCAATACAAATCGACTCATAGAAAAACTATCACTGGCGCAGGCGCATCTAGACCGCATGGATTGAGTACTCCGCATGCAATAGTAAAATAAACAAATAGTAAGTTATTTTAGGGCTTAATTTAAGATATATCAAGGTCGGTTCCATATTGTTCTCATTGGAAGATGCAAATGTAAATGAGAATATCAAGTGTCATAGAATAACTTAAGAGTGTACCTTATGTAATTTTATAGTTAGAAATCGTTATTTATCTCAGAATCTGTGAAAGCTACCACCTTCATATTTAGGTAAATGATAATTCGAACTTTTATCTTGGATTCCGTCTTTTCAAAAACACGATTGGTGAAAATTTTCTCGATACTTTTATTTTTTGAAAAATACATGTTTTGCAGACATTTTGCTATTTATCTCAGGAACCACCTCATTTTTTTGTTGGATTTTTGTTTTGTCAAGAAACGTAGTAGAATTTCTTCGTTTTCGTCTTTTTAATTTTTCGATTAGTTGTGTAAATAACTTGTAATTAGGCATAACAGTTTTGGCGGAGCAAAATACGGAGCACGTCTATCGCTCTGTGCTTCTCACTCATACGAAAATCATATCTTGTCATCCTGCTCGAAATTTGAATTTTGGCTGAGGTATGGCACGCTCTTGAGATAAAGTTAAAGATTGATCAATGCTAAATGGCAACCAGTTGTGTTCAAATTATTGTAAGGAAAAATAATTTCAGTTACATGGATGATTTCACTGATTTTTGTCTTGTTTAATATTGATTAGGTCTTCCATATAAAGTTAAAATACACATGAAATAATACATATTTATTATTAAATAGTTTTTTACAGTAGAAAAACAATTAAGTAAATACAATTATTGATTTTCCAACAAAATTTTGTAATGCAATATTTTAAACCATTAATTACCTAGGTAATTCATATGGCAGTGACTGATAAATTAATTCATCTATAAATTAATCTTAAAAACTAATACGAACATCTCTTTAATAAATATGGACAGTTTTATAAAAAAGTGTGAGTAATTATTCCTATAATGTTGACATAGTGTAACAAAACATTTTCTATGAACATGCTGATTTAATTTTGTTTGATTAGATACTAACTACAATCATGTTAAGTGTGTTAAAAGTGATTCCACTACAGAAAGGCACTAGAATGGTTTCTATTTTTGTAAATAAATGATTATCTAAAACAGTCGTTTGTAATTACTAGTCGAGTGGTGCACATGAGGCTACTATAGTATAAATGCTTGAGCGAACGTTAAAATAATGTACAGTCGACGCGAAAATTGCTGAATAAATGCACTTTTTAACCTTCATGGCCGGACGGTACTTACGTACCGCCAATGCGGGAATGAAAGCGTAAAAAAAAGTTGTATTACATCTAGCCTTTTGTAATGCTTGTTCAGCGATTTTCGTCGTCAACTGTACACAACACGTCAACTTTTCTACTAAAACCATTCAAAAACGTTTAATACATACATCTTATCACATTTAGAATCCAGACTCTTTGTGATAAGCAAATGGCGCATCCTTTAAAATAAAAACATTTGATTAGATGTATTTAAGTTGAGTCATCGTCACCAAATGGATTCGTGGTTACCTGATGCGTAGGATGCTCTTCATCAGGGTAGGTGTACAAGCTATTCTGTGCGCCGCTGATGGTTGGAACGCCCACTACATTCATTGGAGACATTGGCGTATACTGCTGCCTAGGTTCCTTTACAGAGTTTTTCCTCTTATTAATTATTGTATAAGTAGGAGTTGATTTAGTCGGTATGTCTCGTATCCGCGTCGCCGCTCTGTAAGTCCCGAACTCGTCGGGCGGCGGGGGCAGCGAGAAACCGTCTGATGTCTGAGTGATTTCGGATACTTCGTCGCTTATTTCCTTGGGTGTTTTTTGTCGTAACTTTCTGGGCATTGTGTAGAATGTGTTCATCTGAAACAAATAATTAGTTATTTCTGAGCAGTAACGAAGCATCGTTGCTGGTTCTTCGTGACGACCTCTGTGGCGCGGTGGGCGAAGGTCCCATTGCTCTGGAGTTTGTGGGATTGATTCCCGCCTCGGGGCAAATATTTGTAAGATATGTAGATATTTGTTCCGGGTGTTCTGGTCCTTTTCTATGTATAATAAAAAATATATATCTACATAATTATTGTATTACGTATATCAGTCATATCTAAAAGCCATAATACAAGCTCTGCTTAGCTTGGGGCTGGATGATACCGTGTAATGATTAGTAAATTAATTAACGGGTATTTATCGAAAGAAAAAGAAAGGAAGAAGAAGAAACGCGATAAATACCCGTTAATTAATTTACTAATCATTATGTGTTCAGATCGCGTAAGTTTCAAAACATTGATACCGTGTAATTGTCCAGCATTATTTATCTAGTAGAGGGGATATATTTACCGGTTTAGGGACATTGTAGTTAGCTTCTGGAGGCAAGTGTAGAACTAGGTGGTCGCAGAACGGGTCCATGTCTCTCTTGCGGCTGATATTCTGCATAGAATGCACTCTGCAGGTGTTGCCGTGACGCATCATCTCGTTGCATTTGATCTCTGGCTCCGTGTCCTGCATGTACCTCGCGGAGTGGAATGAACTCGTTCTCCGAACATCGAAGTTCTTGGAAGGAAATCTGGAGACGGCTCGTCGAAAGGATTCCGTTCGTCGCACGTTACAGTCACTGCCGTCTTCGCTTTCGTGGTATGTGTCGCAATTCGATTCTGGAATTCATTTCTATATTTAAACTAGCTACAAACAATTAAATCTTATAATGTTAAGTAGGTACAGTTATAGATGACAGCATTGTGAGTATAAGTGTAGGTATAAGTAGTACAGTATAATACTATACAACAATGATTTATTGTACACCTGAAAAAGATCGTAATATAAGACAAGGGAGGCTTATGGCTTAGAAGCTATATCCTATTATCTCTTCCACGCGACTTTCGATGGAAATAATAACGGCAGGGTTGTACCAAAGTTAACTTAAAATATACATTATTAACATAACATGAATACTTAAATATTTATCTTTTTTTCTTTGCTTAAGTATGTACTCATCGTGAAAGGATGTCTAGACACCCAACATAAATCGCTAATTTTCGATTTATGTTTGCAATGAATGGGAGAGCGATGTTGCTATAAGTTTTTTAACATCAAAGCAGGTTTTACAACATCTGTACAAACTACTTTGAACACAATTGTTCATCATCTCTAATTAGAGATGAATAAAGCGATATCCTGTCTCGCGCATTTGTATTTTATAATTTCGATATCTATATTTATAATCACTACATAGTATAAAACAAAGTCTGTGTTAGCAGTGTGCCTGTGTATGCTTAGATCTTTAAAACTTCGCAACAGATTTTGATTGCGGTTTTTTTAATAGAGTGATTCAAGAGGAAGGTGGCATGTATAACATGCACCCGTGCGAATTCATGGCGGGTCGCTAGTTTTTATATAATCTGTAGTGTGTCACCTTCTGTATTATAAGCGCACAGCGGTGGGTCGGAATGGGCCCGCGGCAGGTCAAGTCTAGATCCGCGCTCGTTTGAACACAACGTTAATCCGCACGCTGCTAATGCTATTAAAAGCACTCCTCCAAATAAAGCCAATGCAAGCGTTGTTATGTTGGACACTGCACTCTGGGGTATCTCTGAAACTAAAATAAATCATTATGAACATAAATAAACCCTTGGTGATTTTTGTAATTTTCTATTGTTAGTCACGCGATACAATAACCGTGAACACAAAACTTCACACTACGTACCTATAGCTTTCTAATCTTTCTGAAAGCTCAAAACGTAAGGCAACAAAAGAATAATATGTTTATATTTTTCATTGGGAATTCTTTTGATAACTCAAAAGTTTAAAATGCAAACTATAAGCAATAATTTTAAGAAACCAGACCTACACAGATAAACTTAGATAACGTTTGATAGTTTAAAAATTCAAATTCACTATCTGACATATAAATCTAACTATTGAGAACGCGTGATCTATGACTTAGTAATCTAGTGCCGCATGTCAGAAAAGCAAAACCTAGATTTTAATTTTAGAAAGTCAGTTTGGGACTTTGGTCTATGCAATTAAACTAGAGGTCAATGTAGAGTCGACTTTGTCATGTCAATAAATAAATCCACTATAATTTGCGTGTGTTTGTATAATTAGTTTTTTTGTTGAAGATTTATAAAATACATATGCAAAGGAGATAAAAGCTTAAAATCTGAATCGATATTTTTACCTTCTGATTTATCAATGACATCCGTTTTCTCTATGACGACTTCTTTGCTGTCCCCTTTTTCGTTGAACGCTAAAATAACGAATGTGTAGTTATCCAGTTTCGGTTCAGGGACTATGAACTCAGGTTCTCCATTGATTATTGAGAGTACATGACCTTCAGCGTCTGGTGACAAGACGATGAACTTGAACTTCTGTAAAACATCAATTTTGAATTAGTAGGTATAAGTTGTTTTATAAGTTTAGTAGAATTAAATATTTTTATTCTGAGTCAATAAATCAATTTCACCTAATCTTATAAACATTTTCTAATTTTCGATTATAAACCTGTAACTTTATTAATAAACTAGCAACGCTGCGCTCAGGTGCAATGCTGATACTAATGAATGTACAAATAAATATTCCTCTTTTCACTCTATCTATTAAAAAACCGCATCAAAATCGGTTGCGTAGTTTAAAAGATCTAAGAATAGGTACAGGGGGACAGATAAACAGCAGGAAGCGACATTGTTTTTATCCTATGTACCTTGCTGTAAATAAATTATTTTGTATTTTTTTTGTTTTATACTATGTAGTGTTGAAATCTGAAATCTTCACCTGAGGCAAGCCCCCATTGTGTCCTTTCTCACATTTCACGGCGATATCTCCAGCTGTATTCTTTATCGCCCCACAACTTGTAGGCGGACGAGGTATTGTCTCGTCGGTTACTAGAAATTTGCACGGAGTGTGCACGTTATCTTTCTCTGGCACACCATTTACTCCCCAGCAAAATAAACTGCCTGAAATTCAAAATTATAAATAAGTATCGATGCTTATGTATTAATTTCTTAACTAGTTACTGCCCGGACGATTTTAGTCCTAGACTTAGGTACCCCCCGAATAATTAAATGCAACTCACATTGAAGCAAGTTTGTAGAGACAAACTTTTCGATTAAATTTACATTCAAAACTCAAAAAAGAGTTACTGTTCAGTTTAAGAATTCGAGCGTTACTGTTATGTGTTTCCTAAACTTACTGTACGTCGTGCTATTGATTCGTTCGAAAACTAGCACATTTTCATCAGTCTCGAAAGTTCTGTGCGGATGGTCTTTCATCGTAGAAATATTTACATCGCCGTCCACCATCACCCAACGGTACGATATTGGTTCGGGGTTCCCTTTTACGTTGCATGTTATGTTCATCGATTCGTTTTCTCCTAAACCATACTCTATGGTACTTTCTTCTTCGCAGTATGCTGGATCTGATGAAAAGAAGTTACCTTTTACTGAAGTTGGATTGTCTAGCCATGAACCTATTAGCATTATTTATTTATTTATTGATATATTTTTATTTTTTATTAAGTTGGTACATATGTTGTGGCATTTTTAAACTTAAAGGTATAATGCTTATAATCTCTACAATGCCTAACGAATAGCTTTTTGAACTTTCATGTAAATCTCTCTTAATTTTGATAGGTATCTTAAGAAGTATTTTTTCTTCAGATATTTTTCGTACATGTTACATTGATAACGATTGGGTCGCTGAAAGTTGACCCCAAGTCATTGGTAGCCGCACAAGCGTATTCGCCCCCATCCGCCTCCGAAATGTCCACTATTTCTAAAACTCGCTGAATTTCTTCGATTCCATCCTTGCTGTGGGTGAGTATGTCCTCCTGAAACATAGAGCTTGGTAAAGATAATAGTTGATAATAAGATAAAACCTTAATTAACAACTAGCGGTCCGCCCCGGCTTCGCACGGGTATTTAAAAAAAAATCATACGGATTCCTTACTTTTTTGAAAATAAGCCTATCGTTCATCACGGAAAATTTAGGATTCGAATGGTGACAGAATTTTTCAAATCGGTCCAGTAGTTTCGGAGCCTATTCAATTCATACAAACAATCAAACCTTTCCTCTTTATAATATAAGTATAGATTAAAATCACAATTACATAACAAAATTAGTTTTTACAAGTGGAACAATTGAGCTAACTGCAGACTGTTGCAAATAAACTACAGGCAGCTCAACTAATCCATATGAAAACCAGTCGGAAGCGTCCCCAACACGCTTGCTGCAATGCCTCGCTGTATGGGCTTATTCCCATAGGTCCATGACTCCATTGTTCTCAAAAAACATAGTTTCATACATTGATTCCCAAGAGGTCCACGAGTTTTAAAAAATAATAATATTTCTTTTCCCAGCAAGTCCATGGAATGTTTAGTACAGTCAGCCATATACGTGACCGTGGTGAATAGATAGATGAACTCTTTCTTAGATCACAAAAAATATTATAGAACGTTCAATAACGTTAACCTTAGCTAAATAGACTTAAACATTAAAAGCACAGTTTCAGTATAATCAGTTTCCTAAGGCATTCAAACTTAAATTAAAACATCAATATTTTACTAAATAAACATTTAAAAACCACAGTTTTAGTATAATCAAAATAAATTACCTAAGGGTTTGGCAATGCAAACGAAGTAGCATAAAACTTGAAACCAGATTTACGAATTTACGAGAGTAGATATTTCGTAAACTTTAGGTACATAGATTTTGGTTTTGCAAGCTTTCATCCATCAATCATTTGTATGCCGACTGTTTCGAATTCGAACTTGCTGCTAGGTATGTGTTGTCGGGGTTGCTTTTGTTTTTACAAGTTTTTATTTAAGTTAAGTTAAGTTCTGTTTACCACAAATACCTTGGATGCTAGAACCGAGTACAGTGTAGATATTTTACAATTTGTAACCTAATGTATAAACCTATAGTTCATTTTCGAAAGTTACCTCATGGAACCAGATCAGCTGGTAGACATCTGGATTCGCCAGGTAGCTGCAGGCCATCCGCAGTGTGGAGCCTTTAGTCACCTCGAACGTGTTGTTGTCTTTCGAACTTTCATCCATATCGTCCACTACTACGTGTAACACCGGGGGATCTAAAGCCAATTATCATTTTGATATTATGCATCAAAAAGACACAAATACTAATAACAAAAATTGAGCTATTTTTATACAGTTAGACCATTTTTCCTATAGGAGACACACACAAAGTCGCCGACGCCATTCATGTTGTCGGCTTGGTCGGCGACATGCCGCCGCCGTATGGACGGCTTGGTAAACATTGTCGGCGACTGGCGACACAATGTCGTCGAAATCAGCAACTTTTAACAGTTGCATGCAGTACACACTGGTGTATAGAGACTAGGTGTTCAACTCAAAATGATAAAGCCCTTATTAAAATAATCTCTACTGGACCGTGTTACGCTTTGCATCTAGTTTCTTTATTTACAATTTATTTATTTCTCGAACACTGCAAAAGTCAATATCTTCTAATCATTCTCCTTAGTTGTATCTCGTTTTTCTAGACACCACTTGAAGACGTGTAAAGAGGTGTCCAGAAAAATAAGAAGTAAGTATTTCCCATAACTGCAAATCTTTGTTTGCTCTTCGAGCTAAACTATAGGTACGTACGCGCTGGGCTGTAGCACACACTTTAAAACCTTACTTATTATGATCAATGCTCCCTGAAATCTACACTGGGTATTACTTACACAAGACAGTAAGAGGCAATTTCTCAGCGCAAACGTATTTGTCCTCATCCCGCGAATACGCAGGTGCACAGCAGGTGATACTGGACTCGTCGTACTCTCGCTCAATCGTCAGCTGGATCTCGCTAACCACCAGTCTTTGAGACGGCTCCATCTGAAAGTGATTTTGGCCTAGGTTACCTAACTAATACCCATAAACCCTGGCTAGGCTAAGCTTGGAGCTAGATGATGCTGTGTGGATTGACCAGCATAATTTATTTCCACCAGGCATTAAACTAAGTAAAGATACTAACCGTAATGTTCTGTTCCGACCCGCTGAGTAGATTGTCGTCTCTCCGCCACAAGACGGGCGGCAGCGGGCGCGCGCCGAGCACTCGACATTGCAGTTCGATGGTGTCCCCCGCGCGAACTCTTCCGCTTTCGTGCCCTTCGGCCCGTAACGAGACCAGCTCTGGGGGTACTGGCTCCAAAACCACGGTACACATCAATGAACAAGACGATGTTTTCGTTGCAGAAGCTGGGACTAATCATAAAAATCCAAAAAGCCATTCGGTTATAGCGTATAAGACTAAACAGTTAGTCGCGTAGCGATTTAGCAGGTTATGTTCGTAGGTTACTTTATGGTTAAAAATAATTTTATTTTTAAAATAGGTACATAGGTCATAGTTTTAATTTTAGGTATAAATAAAGATTATCCTCTCTTATCTACACTTGCGATAGTGAAGTCTTCTGGTTCCCCTGGGGTTAACGCAGGTTTTATTTACAACAATATTATATTATTTACTTATCCATGACTTATTCAATAATAATATTAGTAACTCACAAAGCATGTCAATAACGACATCGATGGACAACGGTGTGGTCCGTTCATTATTTCTGGCAAAGCAGGAGAGAACACGGCCGTGGTCCTCGGGCCGAAGCGGACCATACATGATGTCGCTCCTGACTCGGTGCTCTGACAGAGGAGTTGACGTGTCTTTCAGTAACCTTTCGTCAGTCTCCCACGAGAGGGATGCTTGTGGTTTGCCTGGAAAATGAAGTTACGTAAACAAGTAGCCAATAGATGAACCTGTTTTAAATTCTCTATCGATTCTCTAGTGTTTAATAGGATATATGATTTACCTCCAAAAGCAACGCAGACTAAGTTCACTGTATCTCCTACGTAATAGGGACCGATGTTCTGACTTATGTTGACACCGGCGCTTGCCTTCGCAACATGTGTGCCGTTCTCGTGAATCACCCATAGGTGACGGGTTGGCTCTAAAACAGTTAAGTTTACCTATAACATAGTATGTAAGTAAAAGTTGAAATTTTCCTATACAATGTTTAAGTCGTATCATTCTTTATACCTTCATTAGCGTTACCGTACATAACTTTAGTGACATCTTTTCAAAAGATTTCACATGGATTTTACTTCGACTTTCTTGGAAGTCCATACCAACCGACCTAATTCAAAATTCAGATAAATGGAACGTACCAACCTAAAATACGTGAATGAGTCTGCTTCTATTCTAATGATGTAATATTTACGTAGCATAATAATTATTGTTTATTAAAATGGAGTGAATTGTTCCGGCGCTGTCAGCATCCTCATTAACCCGCGGACCAATTAGGGGCCGTGCTATTCCGCTGGATAGGCGAAAACTCTCTTTGCATTTTTATTGGAAACAAGAGCAACGAGTTGTTGATATAAATGTACAAAGTATTTTCTTCCGTGCAGAACAAACGAATGGTAAACAACGAGAGTAAATGTTTTGTTCCGGCCGAGCCCATCATACGCCGCACCGGAAGAAATTTTGTGATTAATTCGATCGATTCAAATTCTTGTCAAGGTCAATATTTCCGTCCTTTATCTCCAATTTTGGTTATAAAAGTAGGGCGCTGGCGGTATCTTCTTTAGTCATCAATCATCAAATCATCATTGTAGGTAGGCAATGATTGTGGACAAAGCCAATTATTTTTTCATCTTTAAGTAAGACCTTACTTTCCAACGTCTGTTCTTAACTTCAGTACAATAATATATAAAATTTGGTAGTACGTTGGTATCTACCTACTGACGAAGTGTTTGTGGTTTCGCTCGATTTCGAAACCCTAATGGCTAACTCTGTCTGCATTTTCCCCTCTGAATATCTTAACAAGTAAACAGTTTAGGAAAGGCTATTAACTTGAAAGTTAATATAACAATAAGTAGGTATCGTGCATGTACGGATTTAGGTTTTTTTTCTACAGATTATGATGTCAAAGTTTAAAGAGACCTACAAGATCAAGTGGTATCAAATGAATGGTATCGGTTTGTTCATTTCAAATCAGATTTAGATTTTTTATGGTTTCATTCTTTTTGAAAATTAAATATATCGAAAAATTGACTCGTGAAGCAGTATCTATAATTAATGCAGCGTTTGTATATTTTACCGAATAAATATCGATTAGTCTGTATTCTGTAGGTTCGTAGAATACCTACCTACTTTTTAGTTTTCTAATTTTCTCCCTAATTGAGTACGAAATGACTGGTCGGTTTGTTAATTTCAAAACAGATTTGAATTTTTTCTAAGTGAGTTTTCTAAATAAGTACCTATCTATGTCGCAACATTTACCGTTACCTCCAAATCTCCGAAGTTCATCTAAAATTAACCTTCATTGCACGTATGTATCAACCGTTTTTAGATACACAACGACTTTCGACTGCCTAACAGACTCTTATTGACAGAGTTCCTATTGTATTATAGTCTGGATGTTTTCTAGCTTATCTCACCTATAACGTTCAGTTGCACATGAGTCTTGTGCGCGGGGCTAGCTGCGAAGTCAGCAAGGCACACGTAGAGGCCTGCGTCGGATGGCTTCACGGTCACTATCTGGAGCTTATCCACGCCATCGTCGGTGGTCACCAGTCGGTAGCGGCCGCTCGGGGCTGATGGGCCGTCTTCGTCAAATTGGTCTTCGCGCAGGTCGCGACTGCTGAGGCATATTGTTTAGATCCTACCTGGTTATAGATATCTCAAATCCAAAGTAGTCTAGCTTCAAAGTCGGTTAACCTACTTTTTATAGAGCAAGATTTTATTTATTAGAAAATCAAAAGCTTAGGTACCTAAATTAAACAGAATAATATGAGGAGAAATATCCTAGTAAGCTTAAATTAAGTTTTTCACGACTAAAAAAAGAAGATTTTGCTAAACAGTGCTTTTTGGTTCACTTATTCTTTTTAGGTAATGTCATTGAAAGCTTTGGGCACTAATTATCCTATGGGCAGTAGGTATAAGTTGACTCGCCTGTCAGCTTCCTCTGAAAAGGAACTCTTTACTCGATTCTTACAAAGTCCATGGGCTTGGAGGCGTCGATTCTTACTCCGCGACCACCAAGGAAAAAATTCAATAAAATAATATAAAATCAAATTAAAAAAAATCCTTGCTTATATACTAATAAAATGGGTTCTACGTTGAGATTCAACTACCTAAGCAATTCCATGGAAATGTACCTACCTAAGCCATTATTCGGAAATGATGAGCAATCGCTATGCAATGAGGATGCCCACCTGGTTTTTGTTTTGCCACCTGTATCTGTGCTGAGCTTTTAAGGCGGGTTTCATATCATTAACTAAGATACAGTAAGAAACATAAGGCCAAACTAACTTCTAAGTTCACCGATATCTCTGTCCATTTGGCCGCTTTTTTCCCCTCCGATATGGAAATTTTAGGCTAACATATCGCTTAAGTTTCAAAAAAAATATTTAATACATACCTAATATAAAAAAATCCTTTCTTGTATACTAATAAAATGGGTTCTACGTTGGGATTCAACATATCACTACCTAAGCAATTCCGTGGAAATGTACCTACAATACCTACTACTAAAATGATAAATGGTCGTGTCGCTATTTGTACATTCTTCTGTTAATATATCGATACCTCTGGGCTCACTTGGCGTAAAGGACAAAAAGCGACTTTACAGGAGACGTAAAAAACAAAAAAAAAAAGTTTATTTTGACTGTAGTTTTTTTGTTTATGATGCTATTTAGACGAAACCTAGGAAGAAAGTACTTAGAATTTCTGGTTCTTTCTAAAGCTGTGTTGATAAACTGCCCTAGTGTTATGTGTACTGAAATAAAATACCTATACGACCATAAAATTACAAAGAAATGACCTATACGCCCCAAAAAAATCAGTGTATGCAAGCACCTTAGGGCGTAAAGCTACTTTTGATGTTCAAAACTGTACAAATCAAGGTTGTAATTGACAAATTTAAAAATTTTGAGGTCGTAAAGGATTAATTATTAAGCTTATTAATTAATTAATAATGTTATTTTTCTATGTATTGTGTTATATTGTTGCTCTTTCCTTTTAAGTTTAATGAAAGGATATTTCTCTATAAATAAAACATAGATTTAATAAAATAAAATGGTTTATTACAATTTCTAAGGTTTTTTACGGAATCAGAACACATAATAATAAATATTCACTGGTATTTATCGCGTTTCTTTACAATTTTTTTCAGACACTAACAGATTTACATTGTCGTGGACATGGAATGATTGGATTTCTGGATCAACTAGCTCAGCGAAGCGGGAAGAGCATTTTTGTATTTTTTTTTTTACACAAAACGCGCTGCATTCGCTACGCAAGGTGGTAGCTCCAGTACTCCACACATCTCGTGACCACGGCAGAGTGTAAACCTAATGAAACTTAGGAAAAAATAGGTAGATAAACGCGATAAATATCCTTGAATATGTAAACCTAATGAAACTTAGGAAAAAATAGGGAGATAAACGCGATAAATATCCTTGAATATGTATTCTGCGTTGCGTCTATTTCTTTGTGAAATGCAGTCCATGTCTAGAGCTACATAACAAGCGTCCAAGATATCTTCACATGTCTCAGAATAAGTTTGATGAGCGTTAGAAACTTCAGCTGCTGTAGAAGGTAAGTTTGATGGTTGCTCAAGAGACTCGCAAGAAGTAGCATCAGATTCATCGTTATAATTTTCAGGATGCGAGTAAAAAATCATTGTAGTATCCGTAGGTAAAGCTGGCGTAAGCGATGAGATGGTCGGTTGCTGGAGAGATTGCATATTAGAAGTAGCATCCGAGCTATCTTTTTGTGTCTCGTAGCAAGCAAAATGTTAGAAAAGGTGAATGGAGAGACAGTAGCTCAATTTGTGATTGAATGTTTAGAAAATATGTGGGGAGACTCTTATGAAGTCAAAGTAGGAGATGTTTTTGTATTATGTTCTGATAGCGTAGCATAATGTTGAATGAAGGAAGAATTTTAAAAAACTATTTGCTTAATATGATGCATGTAACCATTTAGCACACGCTCTTAATCCAATATGTGGATGTTGATAGGTTAATTTTCAAACGTAAAAAAGATATTTTTAAGGGCTCCCAATAGAGTAAAAATATTAAAGGAAATGTTTCCGAACATGCCATTACCACCAGAACCTGTCATAACAAGGTGGGGTACATGGCTAGAAGCAGTCTCGTATTATGCCAAATATTACGAACAAATTAAAACTATTGTAAGACTTCTTAGAAGCTTTGAAGCTTTATCCAAAATGCACGCTAAAGCTGTACTAGAAAAAGAAACTTTAAAAACCGATTTAGATTATATTGACGAATATTTTAAAATCATTCAAATTTCATTAAAACGATTACAAAAGTCTAATTTATTGTTAACAGAATCTTACCAGATATTTAACGAAACAATAATTATTCTAAGCTGGTGTTCATCTGAAAGGGTCAAAGTAAAACTAGAAAACGTTATGGCCAGAAATCCCGATCTAGATGCATTAAGAGATATTTGTGAGAATTTAGAAAAAGAATCGGAGAATGAAAATGAATCTTTGTCATACTATAAATATGTAGGTACCTATAACTTCAGTTGATGTTGAAAGGTCCTTCCCTACCTATAAATGGATCTTATGTACAAAAAGAAATCGTTTAAAGATTGAAAATATGGAAAAACTCATGATAATTTATTTTAATACTTCGGACGAAAATACATCTGATGATGACAAAGAAAACTCCATTCCTGATGGCGATGAAACATTTAGTTATTCAGATTAGCTATTCAGACTGACTAATTTCTACATCACCTGAAATAATATTCTTCTGTGTCTCTTAACATTTGGTTACTTTCATAATTTTACGTTGATTCCAATGATTGTACAACATGAATAAATGGTGTGAAAACTATAATTTTTTCTTAACCTTTACCTACTTTGTTAGTTACACTAATATTATAAATGTGAAAGTTTGGATTGATGTTTGTTACTTCTGGGACGAAAAAATAAACGGACGAAAAATTGGAACGAAAAAATATTTAGTCCTAAGGCGTCTCCATTATTTTTCGAAGTTTAGTTATTTTAGCTCACCCAATTCCGATCACTGATCATCACTAACACAATTTTTCATTGTCACACTTTTTATTTAGTGTAAAAACAAAGTTTTAAAAGTTCATTTGGAGCAAAGAAAACAGTTTCGCAGACTAAAAGTTTTAATGTAATGAAGCACGTGTCAGTCAGTTTAACTGCAACCGCACATCAGCAAAAAAAAAAAAACAATCAATGTAGAGTGAATAGGTCTTCTAGACCTGCGTGATTTTATTATTGGTATTTTATAGCACAATAATTAAATAATAACAGAAAACTATAAAACAAAAGTTTTTTTTTTAAATTTATTATAAGTGTGAGTAGGTTTACTACGAACCTAATTTGTGTTTGAAGAACACCAACCAACATTTCATCCCTTTCCGAGAACCTCCATCAGGGCCCCTCACCCTGTTCTAACACAAACTAGATTCGTAGCTTATACATATTTATAATGAACAACGAAACACGTCAAGGTTTTTTAATTTGTCTCAAAGAATCAGTAACTCAGGCTTTAATAAAATTCACAAAGTAATTACAGACATTTCATGTTTTGTTTTGATATCTCTAGGTTGTATAAAAGAAAATAATTCTCTGTAAAAGTATTTCGAAAGTATCAATTGTTCTTTACGACCTAACTAAATAACAGTAGGCATTATTTAGTAAGGCCGTAATGAATAATTGATTTTTTAAATTTAAAATAGCAAGGTCGTAAAGGACAAATAATTTTTCTTATATCATTTTGCAAGGTTGTATAGGACAATTGTTAAAATATTGATATTTATGACCCAAAGTTTTTTTTGTATATTTCCTATACTACTAAGGTGACTACACTCCGATAACGTTTTGTCATTTACACCCTATTTTTTCCAAAAAATTGTGTTTTCGTGATAAAAATTCTGGGTCGTAAAGGCGTTTTTTTTGCGAATTTGAGGAAACTAAATATACAGTTCGATAGAGAATTAAAAACTAAGTAAAACTGCATTATTAACTCAATTTCGACCAAATGTCCTTTACGCCAAGTGAGCCCAGAGGTATCGATATTTTTTTCTTGCTAGTGCTTTTTCTTTTTGAAACACTTACACTGTACGAGTATATTAGGATTGCTAAAATAAATACTTGAAACATCAAAATCTTCTACCTAGGTAAATCTGTCTGGGCCTACTTAGATCAATTCAATTATTACATATTTTGGTACTTTAAAATTATAAATTAGGAGATACATACAAATTAATTTATTTGAGGCGCACACCTTTAATTAATGTGTTATGTCATTATATCTAGGTGTACGCCTGTCTATTCTATCCTGACCTAGGTCAGTCTAAAATATTACTGATTACTATCGAGTGCTATCGATGAACTTTCAATTAACGGATGACCTTAGATCAGCTCGAGATTGAAGGCTTTGATAAAATAATTTAGATTCGTGCGTTCTATAAGTCTGGTAGGTATACCTGTAGAAGGCTGTGGAAGACCCGTTTCTGTACCACGCGAGGATTGTCAGTTTGTCGTCTTCTACCTCGGCTGTCACATTGCATGGAAGTTCCGCACTGTGACCCACCACTGATTCCACTAAAACCATTTCTATGATTAGGCAAAAGCCAATGTTGATAAAGTTCTTTAAGTTTACATACATCTATATCATGCTACGTTATCATAGCGATTCTATGACTCCAGTAAACACTCCATGTAGAGTCTCCAAAAACAGCGACGACAAGCAAACAATTCAAAATTTGTTCTCCATTGTCTAGGTTTTTAAATTTAGGTACCAACTTTTATCAACAGTAGAATAGAATTCTCTTAATATTTTTCTTAAAGATTATAGAGGCTGCAGTTAATGACAACGCTCTCCGAAGAAAGGCATCTGCAGTGTTATTGTATAAAAATATTTTTCACGATAAGCTATAGAATTAAGGTTGGATTAAATACTTTTATCTCACCTATTTCAAAAATATCCTGTGCACCTGATTTCCTCAGAATAACCGCCACAACAAAATACACAATCCAACTCATCTTTACACACAAACTTATAGTTATCCCTGCTCGTTAGTTATTCACATGATCGTTCCGTCCGAAATTTCGCGGGAGTATGCACGTCCGGATTGGGTGTAGCGGACACGCGGTTCAATTGGCGCTTTCGACCGCAATAAGGTACCTCGGTCCAGAGCAGGGACTTCGTTACCGGCTGGGCAGAGCGCTCCCGGCCGCTTCCGGTCGTTCCCGCTCATTACGTCACACCCGGACTAGACTATTCATTCTTCTGTACCACCCGCCTCGACAGTTTGAACACAGACCGATTCATCATTTACCTTACATTTTTAATTGATGGGGTCAAAACAATTGGGTCGGTACAACTGGATTTGGTTATTGTTTACTGGGAATTAAATACATTTTATCGGCGATAACTCCATTTCCGGTTTGTGCTAATCAGATTTAAATTAATTCAAGGCACCTTAAACGTAAATAATTGAAAAAGGAGTACTAAATTAAAATAGATGCTGTATAAAAAAATCACATTTATTTTAACAAACAACATTTTTAAATCAGCACCTAAGATTATGAGACATATTCAGTACCAATGTACTTATAGTTTTTGGCATCAGAATAGAATTTTGTCACATTATTTTAAGTTTTTTAAAGACTTGAAAAACAGCATGGTCAGTATTGCCAATACGGCACTGCCAACGGTTCCAACCAACAGTTTTTTATTCCTTTTCTTAATAGATTCTTGGGAAACCACCTGAAAATAATAGTACATCATTGTTTCTAATAAGTACCTTGTTATAAATATTTTTTTTATAATGAGCATGAGCATATAAAGGTTAGGGGGAGGCCTATGTCCAGCAGTGGACTATTATAGGCTGATGATGATAATGATATAAGGTTATCACTACATAGTATAAAACAAAGTCGCTTCCTGTCTGTTTGTTTGTCCCCAGTATGCTTAGATCTTTAATACTATGAAACGGATTTATGTGCGGTTTTTTTTAAATAGATAGTGTGATTTAATAGGAATGTTTCTGTATCAGCTTTGCACCAATGCGAAGCCAGAGAGGTTAAAACTGTTATGTATCCAAAGTAAATGTCATATTTCAAGATTAAATTAGGAATTTTACAAAAAATATTTTGAATTGTAAAACAGAGACTTTAACTAGACTTGTAGGACAGACGAGACTAGACTAGACTTGTAGAGACAGTTGAGCTACCTGTACCTTGTTTGCAACAGTCTGCAGTTAGCTCAATTGTAAATACTAGTTTAAATTTAGTTATTTCATTGTTATATTATTTGACAAAGGGTCTGAATATTTGTCTTTTACATAATTGGTTCCTATAATTAAAATAAACATAATATAAATTACCCTGATCTGCTTATGCAAAGCCAATTCCATTGAATTTAAAATATTTGTCATTTCATCAAGTGTGCTCACTGCTACATCAGATGCATACTTGTCTCGGTGCAGTACACAGTCCGTCACATTGGATGTCTTCTTTAGAGCTATACCATTGTTTACCAAACTGACATAGATCCTATTCAGGTGCTGAAAACTTGCGTCTAAGATATCTGTGAGCTCTAATGGATTCAAAACATAAGTTTCTTCTGTGCTGGAAGTAAATAACAAATGAGTGATAAGTCTACATTTTCTAGTAGATCTTCGTAGATTTTTAGGCTTATCTTATTTTTTTGTCTAGTTTTATATCTAAAAAAAGTTTATTATCTCTCACAAAGGGTAATGAATGTAACTACTGTAGGTGCTTAAACTAGGTTTCATGTCTTGACTTTTTCTACATATATCTTAGGTTACATTAGTGTGTGAAATATTGTTTTCTGTGAGACAGCGCTTCACTTACCTAGTCTGTGTGGACAGTTCTTTGTATATAGGCAAGCTTCTGACACCATCTATAATTTTCTGCCTTATTTCAGCATCATCCACTCCAAGCTTTTCAAGATCTTCGTCTGTTAATTCGGTAAGAGTGCATTGCCCAATATTGTGCTTACTAAAACCAAAATAGGTTATGCAGTATGAGATGGGTAAAATAAATAATACCAAACCTCAGAACATCACAATTTGGGTACAAGCCGGTAGGTTGGTATGGGTGTATTAAAAACTTACGGATATTTTATGCTATACCGAATTTAAAGGACTTGGGTACGTACTTACCGAAATATATTCTCGTAATTTTCAGCCCCTACTTCGGTAAGAACTGTGGCAACAGAGATATCGAATTCTGTCGGATCAAGTTTTACATCTTTCAGTGCGAGACTTTTCTCATCGCTGCCCATTGTCGAGCAGCTGATTATTATCTTTTGTAAATTTAATTTTTACAGTAATGTAGCTAAAGAAATTTTCAAAATACTACTGAAAATCCAAAATAAGCCTCAAATTATGCCGGGCCGAGTTAAAGTTCAAAGCCGGGTTTAAACTTGCATGCAACAAACCAAAACAAAAACAAAGCCATTGCAAAACAGTGCTGCCAGATCACAAAACCTACTCAGCGCTAGAAGCGGTACAAAAAGCGCTAGATTGACAGAAATTAGCCCATCAAAAAAGCGCTAGATTCCGCTAGATTTCTCACTAGATATTCCTATGGGTCATATATGAATCAAATGAATGAGAAACTTTATATGAATGCCCGTAGCGATCATATGTACCTACTGTACTGTTACTGTATTATGTTTGTAACTTTTGCAGATACTCGTTTTCTTGTCTGTTTTGGTGTTATAATGCCAACGCCATACAGCGAAACAAGAAACAGTAGGTAGGTATACGTACACAAACCAAACTCAAACAATCTCTAAACTAAACTTCAATCAATTCAAATCTTAAAATTATATTAAACAAATCTTCTTCTTCTTTTTATCTTTGCCACGAATATGTATAGGTTTGTGGGCTTATGTTTAATGTTCAGTTTACAATTGATCATCAAATCGTGAGATCACAGAATAGGTAAGTGATGCAGTTAAAATGAATAGACTCCAAACCGAACGCAAATTTAGTCTGAACTATTAGTAGATTCGAAAAATAGCTGAATCGGAAAAAGCGCTAGATTTTCCGCTAGGCGCTAAAATTCTGAAATGCGCGCCAAACATTTCAAAAAAGCGCTAGATCTAGCGCCGAAAGCGCTAAAATGGCAGCACTGTTGCAAAAATTGGACCAAAAATTTGCTAAACGACAATGACTGACGGTAGTGAGTGAGTGATTTGATTTGATATGACAGTGACATAGCATTATACCGGGTGCTTGTGTTGTGTTGTGGGTAAGGCTTGCAGAATGACTGACTACAAAAGTAAGACCACTGGGCTAGGGAACACTATAATGGCTACTTAGTATAAAAAAGGCTTTCGCACCGCCTGTTTTTAAACAAAATAAAAAAAAAAATTGAAATTAATTTCAATGGACAATGTAACAAAAAAAAAAAAAGAATCAGCCAAGTGCGAATCGCTTCTCACACGGAGGGTTTCATCCCATCGTGCGTAGTCATTTCGCAAAAGGTAATAATAATATAAACTTTTTTAGAAAAGCAAAAAGCCATCATCATAACATAGTAGTTATCCCGCACCCGTCCCGCACCGTTTGTCTTCGAATTCAGAGAATCCCAATGAAACAAACTGAAAAAGTCATTCGCTTTGCGTTCTCGGCAGCGTGATCTAGTGGATTAACGACATCAAGATAAAAAACCAAGAACTTTAAACATTAATAATGGGTTTGATTTCACCCTGCGTGCATCGAACCCAGAAAACCTCAGACTGGGGAATTCCTTAGTCTGAGTAAAAAACGCACCGCGCCGTGCCGTCTGTCGTGACGGTTCGCTACGCGAGCGGCGTCATATAATTTAAATTACAGATATTTTTGCAATTTCGCAAATCAAACCACGATAAGCACGATAAATCATTTCAGTTTGTAATTCGGTGCCATGATATTAATTTTAAATGGCTAGATATTTTCCCAATAGTACCTAGATACATCAATAAGATAGGTTTTTAATTAATAATTATACCTACCTACCTACCTATTCAGCATGTATGCAAACAAAACAAAGTAGGTACCTATAGGGAAACATGAGTCCATCAGGATCATCAAGAATGAAACATAACATAGTTTAGAGGTACTTCTAGAAAGATTTTATTTAAATTAAAGGTAAAAAATAAAATTACTAAACCTACTTATATAATAATTGAGCAATCAAAAGGGTACTAGGTACTAGCTATTATCCTACCGACTTTTCTACATCCAGTATTTTTTAAATCGCGTTAAGGAACTCCCATGCCCTTGAATATTTAATTTTAAAGAAAGTCATCACTACCAACCAGTTCTACCACAAGCTATAAAATACAAAAATAGCTGGCTACTTATGTAGTTTCAAATGAATAGGTACCTAGGTAAATCTAGCTTTTGCGTCTAACTAAAGCCTCATCCTGAACCCTGAGTTCTAATTGACGGAGGTATCGAGACGTGATCGTGACGTGTCTTTTTTGTATGGGATTTGTGTAATTCCATGTTCGCATGTTCGCGAGACACGCTGTGCCAGATCCCATATAAAAATAAGACTTCACGGTGATGTCTCAATACTATCAAAATACGAAATCAGGGATTTGTGCTTTGTATAACAAGACTCCACTTTTATAAGTTTACAAAGTTGGACTTAAATTATCTACAATGGCCCTGACTGCCTGCCATGTTTCCCGGGCTGTAGACATTATTTGGGAGCCGGGCAGTAAGAATCCATAGGGGCCAAAGGAATCCCGCAGATCTACGTGGTAAGAAAACTTGATACCGGCACGGGCTTTTGCCCAGTCATGCGCCATCCCTGATGCAGGCTGGCGGATATCAGCTGCTGTTCCGACCTGGAAATATTGAATGAATAAGGAACTTTTGACAGCTAAAGATAAAATAGACACCTTCAGTTCAGATACATATACATCGAGAGCGAGTAGAACGAGTTTTGCAACTCGTTCTACTCGCTCTCGATCAGGTTCTGGCTGAAAATCAGAGTTTTAGCTTCTAAGCAAAAATTTTCACTGAGCAATGGCTTTTTTGTCGTGCTGCAGCACACTCAAGCACATAGTTATTTTTAAGTATAGTACAGTGCGCGTCACATATAAGTACCCCCCTATCTCAATGTATGTGGGACACAATATTTGTTATTGTTGGGAATTTCAGACTTTGAGTACTATGGTGGGTGGTTCGATCCTGAGCGGCGGCGTGATAAAGTTTTGCATGTGAAAATTTGTGATAATTTACAAGGGAATTCGAAGTAGTCTTAAAAAGTATGTAGACAAGGGGGGTACTTAATTCTGACGCGCACTGTACCTACTTGCCCTTCTTTGTAAATGTTTGTGTGATTATTTAAATCTATTGTGCCTGTTTCAAATTGTTTACCTATTACCTAATGTAAATTGTATGTGTGTCTGTAGTAACATATTTATTTTTTATCTAGATATCAGTTTAAAATTTCAGTGCCATAGGTACGTAGGTAGTCTCTTAGAATGTGGTGGTAGGTACCTGATACTTAGTCCCATACATGTCGCTAAGAGCGGCAGTAGCCAGCTTGCCCATCTCCATGAGGATGCCATCGTCTCCGGAATGCCCGATCGCATGAGAGCTCGGTATCAGCCAAGACTGCGAGTACGCGTGGAGAGAGATGAACACCTGTCAAGTAACGTTTTTACAATTATAAAACCAAACGCCTCAATACCCAATCATGTATTGCACTAGCGGTCCGCCCCGGCTTCGCACGGGTATTTAACAAAAATTGAATTTTTCATGCGGATCGCTAACTTTATTGAAAATATTCTAAAGCCTATGTTCATCAGGGAAAATCCAGGATTTTAATGGTGAAATAAGAATATTCAAATCGGACCAGTATCTTAGAAGACTATTCAATTCAAACAACAATCAAATCTTTCCTCTATATAATATTAGTATAGAATACTCGTAGATTAAGTGAACAGAAGTTTATTACCTATTTTCTTTTTTATTTAGAAGCTAGGTAGTTTCTTTAGTTATCTATTCTATCACTATAGACCCTGCTGGGCACACAATATTATGTATGCCTCTATTCATAATAATGCCATGTATGTAGGTAATCTGTGCATGAGCCGCTAGTATTCTGCGAAGTCATGATGAAGCAACAGCAACTGAGTTGCTACGCAGCTGTATATCTATCTATCTGACTTTGACGTAGGTACGTATCTATATAATGTCATATTCCTACATAGTATTATGAATAAGGGTCAAACAAACAAGTGGGTAAAACGACGAAAAACGTGGAACTATGATTCCCAAAACGCATTTATAGCGCGATCTAGCCCTGGGTCAATTATTAGCAGCGATATCTAGGTGTATTTTTGTAAACTGTGTTTCTGTCTTTCCCTTTGGCTTGCGCTTGTAATATAATTTTTTTTTGGTTGTTACATCGACCACCTTAACTCATCTATAGGGTGTGCAAAATCCTAAGATTCTAGAAAGAAGGTAGTCTACGTTCCTTTACTATCTTTGCTAAAACCGTATAGGACGGAAATATAATCTTAAGGGTGTCAAAATGATTTATCTAATAGACTACATATCTAGGTTTTAAAAAAATATTAATACATTATGAGTTTTTATCTGTTAGTCAGAGTAAGATACCCTACAAAACTATTAAAATAAGTACAAGTCGTGCTATGTCGGTTGTAACAATAATAATTAAATAATTATGTAGATATTACTTTCTGTGGCTTTTAGATTATGTTAATGTCCTTCATTTAGGGTTTGAATGCTTATGGTTTGAAAGTCAGTGGGGTATCTACCAATTCACTGGATTATATTGTGGTAGGTATAAAGTATACCTACTAGGATGCCGCCTTTGCTGTCACAATTTCCCCGAGCGATGTGCGGTCTACCTTTACGGCTCTGAACCGATGATGAATGGCTACACTTGATAATGCTGACACGATTTCTGATTTCTATCATAAAGTTGCACATGTTAGGTATTTCCCTCGTGTTTCTATACCTTAAATTTTTTGAGCATATATCGGTTCTATTATATTATGTAATACATACAAATATAACTAAATAGTTAAGTTAATAATCGGGTTAAACGTTTCCTCAAAACGAATTATGTATGTAGGTAAGTACCTACCATAGCTAGCTAGCTTGGGAAGTTAGAACCCATTATGGCTTAGAAGAGTGTTGCATGAACAGGTATTTATTTTATGGGTTTTGGCTTGCTAAGTTATCTGCCTTTTTGCATTACTTTAAAAAATGTAGGTAGCCTTTTTGGCAAGAAGCCTTCATCACAGGCCCTTAACTTGCTAGTACGCCCAATGCTAGCGCTAAGTTGGATCTTATCCTCTAATGCCATTCACCTCCACCGCCTCGACCTACGCTTTACAGCGCCATATCGCGAAGCTGCGAACCACCCGCGGGCTATGAGTGTGGACTGGCAGCCTTATTGTCTGAATTGAAATCCACATCATCACATCACCAGCCTATAATAGTCCACTGCTGGACATAGGCCTCCCCTAATGAGCGCCGTAGATGGCAGCATTATTTGGGGGTTATTGCCCATAATCCCCACGCTAGGCATGCGGGTCGGTGTAGTTGTTCTGCAGAAGGCGCTGCTGCCCGCCCCCCGCTGTGTTTCCCTTAGTCGCCTCTTACGACACCCACGGGAAGAGTTGGGGTGGTGAAATTCTATGCCGGCACCACACTGTCTTTTTGTCAATTGAAATCCATTACCAGTGAACTTCAAACCGATTACCAGTTGTTGACCCTACCCAGTCAGAATGTTGTCGGTATTGTCTAAGGTATTCAACTGGTCTTCGGTTTCAGCTATTTACACAATACGAAAGTGACAATCGAAGTCCAGGCTAGGTTTGAAATGCCAAACTGTAACCTGTTACGATTACCAGTTGAGTTAGACAATAGAGCCGCTGGTCGCGGCTTCGCGTTGTTTTTGCACCTTGTTCCCGTAGTTGTTCGGTTTTTTGTTCCGCGACAAAGGGTTCAGAGCGCGCGTGATTCGTGATTTTGAGCGCCTTATAGTACACCATAATTCCCACGTTGAGCATGTAGGTAGCGAAACGCAGTTCCGAAGCCTATTCACTTACTAACGCAAACTTAAATCAAACGCTTGCTTACACATGCTTACCTTTATCAATCCCCTATGCTCAGCCAGAAACTCAGATACAGCCCTTGTCTCTGGCTCGCTGAAGGGATGGGAGCCTGCGAAGTTGTCTGCGCACGGGTCCTTGGAGGAGGCCAGCTCGCCCCAGCGGTAGTCCCAATTGCGGTCCGCGTCAACGCCAACGCACTCTGTCTTACCCCAGTTCCAGGGAAACCTGGGCAGACAAGAAATATTGAAATTGGAAAATGTTATATGTGGTGATAGGTGTAGGACGCCCTCCGGCCAGGTGGGATGACGATCTGCGAAAGACTGCTGGCAGATGCTGGATGCGACAAGCCGAAGACAGGGCGCTATGGCGCTCATTAGGGGAGGCCTATGTCCAACAGTGGACTAACATAGGCTGATAATGATGATGATGATATGTGGTGACCTTTGTGGCGCGGTGCCACTCGCAGGCGCAATGCAGGTGGCGGTTTAGTTTCCCGCCCCGGGACAAATATATTTAAGATCTGCAGATATTTGTTCAGAGTGATATGTTAGTTATAATAAAAAATATCTATCTATGTAATATTAAAGTAAGTATGTCAGTCAGCTATAACGCAAGCTATAACTAAAAAACTAAAACTTAAACTTGGGTCTAGATGGTGTGGTAATTTACTTTTATTTATTTTACAGAAGCTCCGTTTTATTTTCAATATTTGCAATTTATTTCATTGTAAAGAATACTAAATGAGTCTGACCTCCCTCGGAGATGAATGGAGAGATTGGCAGACTTAACTTCATTGAATTTACCGCGATTCATAGACGTTCATTGCAAATTGCATGCCAGTGAATAATGTAGGTTTACATACCGTCTGCGTCCGACAAACAAATAGCCTGTCATACTCAGTCTGGGCCATGTGCCTATAAAGTAGGTTTTGGACTCAGGTCAGAAAACTTGTCGTTGTGAATGAAGTAATGTCGAAAATTCGATTTAATTACTTATTTACATAGAATTTCAGATATTTATTATTCACAAATATTGATTTACTGCTGTAGGTATTCATTAGTTATTTATAATTAGTTGTAGGCTAACATTCATAGATTCAAATAACGCTTCCTAGAGGCGGTAGCTCCAGTAATCGAAACTAAACTATGTAAACGCGAAAAATATCCCACAAAATACTACTCATAAATGAAATGACAGGTCTTGTGTTTACTCATGGCGGATGTTCTGATACTGTTTCCCGTAAAAAAATCCAAACAGGTTAATTGTCACTTCATTGTCTAAAACTACCGTAGTAAGGTCGTAACCTGTTATCGTGAAAGTAGGATAAAAAGATTTGATGGGAAAATTTGAGAACGCTAAGGTAGTTTCTGCGGTTAACTGCTCTGTCGGTACCTTCTGGCCAATTAACCTAGGCACTTATATAATTTTGTAGATTCGCAGGCCCACTAAATAAGGCCTACTGGATGTCACTAATTAGTACTTACTTGTTTCGACCTGGAAAATAACAATTGAGGTCGTTCGTGTAAGGAGAGAGAGAAAAAAATACTAAAACAAAAACATCATCTCCCGCTAGATGAATTATTTAGTCCCAAGACAGTTTGGTGCTCGAGCGTAGCGAGGGTGCCAATGGTTCGAGGGACTAAATAAGTTACTCTCACCTGAGGTAAACACTGTGCTTTTCATTACGAATACAAGGAAGTAAAACGTTTTCCACTACTGCTTTAGCGTCTTCTTTTATGAAATCAAGCGTTCGATCCTTGAGATATCGATAAACGATATCTTCCATGCTTCCAGGTAACTTCGGTAGGTTTTTGTACCTAAGTATGTATTTAATCAGAGATTTAATCGAACAAAGAATATTTGACATTGAGTTGTTTGTTTGCTTGCTTGTCAGTTTTCTTCAATCACTAACTGACCTGGGAATGCAAAACGTTTGGTTACACGAGCGTTTTGCTTTCTTAATCATAAAACATAATTATGTTAATTTTCACTTTTCTGATAAATAAGTAGGTATTGTAAATCAATTAAGTGTATTCGTCTAGACTCTCAAATAAAGCAGCATCATAATTAATTAAATTAATTAATTAGGGTCTATTTTTGACTCATAAGATCTTTTCTACTATAAAACTCATCATTGAGGTATCTAGGTATATTGATTCAGTCATTAATAGAATAACTTATATCCCTTAACGACTTTTAAACTGCAGTCCTGCTTTATAGGTGAACGTTGAGACTTTATTTCTTAATTGATCATATAAAACCAAGTTCAACCTTGCGGAAAAAGGTTTATTAATCGTCGGAAATATTTTGTTATTAGACTGCAAATAGGTTGTTCAACGGTGCAACACCTCTTTCAAAGAATGACAGCGATTGTGGATCGATTTGTTGTTAATAATGTTTTTTATAAAAAAATTAAAATTCAATTCAAACAAATAATATCAATCTTTCCTGTTTGATTGTTTGTTTGAATTGAATGGGCTCCGAAACTACTGGACCGACCGATTTAAAAATTTATTTTACCTTAAGACTATTCGATTATGCCTCATGAACATATAACATTTTAATAAAAGTTAGGGTACCACATAAAAACCATGAAAGTATGAATAAGTTCGGAAGGAGTCTCATAAAAAATAAAAAGAAGCACTCGGTACTCTGACATACTGTCTATGATTCAAATAGTATGTCACTTGCCGCCATAACGCCCATAGACACGAACCTAATAACATCATATAAACAAATCAAAACAAAATGAAAAACACCGTCTTGTGTGGTCAGATGTTGACAAAATCACAATGCATTTGTCAATAAAAAACACCGGATCACATTTCGTAGATAAATTTCTTATTTCACCAACTTATTATTTCGATTTGACGCAAAATTATTATCAACATAAAAATCAAACTATAAGCACAAAATCTAGCCAGTGCTGCCAACATGTAAACATGTAAATTTTCCAGTAAGTGTGGGAGGATATTAAAAATGTTTTAATTCTCATATTTAATTGACTTTAAATTATGAATCAGGTAAATAGGCATTTCACCATCCTGGTTATATAAAATAATATGTGTTAAGTATTCGAAATATAATTAGGATACCTATTGAATTTCACTTTGTAATATCTATACAATAGCTTAGCTTTAGGGATACGAATTTCGAAATACCTATGTTTGTTTTTTATTTGAGCCAACCTCCAAAATAGCTGAACCCGTTTGGATAATACTTTTACTGACGATCATGCTACGCAGATGTTGTATCGAGATTATCGATAGCCGTGGGGCATACTAATAGTCAATATTTTTTTCATATTTCCGAGTGATGAAAATTGGAAGTTAAATTGAATTCGCATAATCAGAGAATCTCATATTTAAAATAATTTGAATCCTACTAAATCTAGTGTAGCATACAGTATGCATAAAGATTTTTAATGTAAAAGCATTCGGGCATTATATGTAGGTATACATAATTTTTCATTTATTATGTACTTATCAATAAACAATGAATATGAGAATAATTTATATTTTTTTTTTCATTATTAGGAACGTTTCATTGATATTCCCAGTAACAATCATAAGATGTGGCTGCAAATGTACATATAAATAATTATAATTTTTATTTGATTTTTTAAATTATATTGGTTAGGCATTTCCATATGAACAACGTATACGAAGCCGCAGGTAGAAAATGTTGTCAGCCAGTTAATAGGCACAAAGAATAATTTATTCAAACTAAAATTAGACATGGAACGGAGACTTTGGATGTGTTTATGTTTGTTACTTCTGCACACACACTCAGAGGCCTGAACAGATTTTGTTGAAATTTCTTCGATTAGCAAATAGGGGTTACTATTTAATCCCGGGAACAATCAAATTCACTGCAGTTAGCACCATAAATATTAATAATTAATGTTTTAAATAGAATTTGTTGAATTATTATTTTTACTAACATAATCCAGATTTTATTGTCACTTTCGTGCGATACTTATTAAAATCGCAGAAAACTCCATATTGCTGCGAATCCTGTCGCGTGCCATTGTGTATAAAGGATTGTTTTAAATCATATCATACATCATCATAATACCAATTATTCATAAATAATTGTGATAGGTTTTTATGAAAACAGAGTGGAAGGTTAAAATGAATGTGGAATTTTTGTTTGTTGTATTATTGACATAGAAATTTAGCTGGTGAATTTGTACCCGTCAGTTGGGTCGCCCAATACTAGAAGTAATTCTAGAAGTAGGTAAAGTTGTTCTGAATTTGAATCTACTAGTTTTAAAAATAAAATTGTAAAAAAAAACTTTGAATCTTATTATATCATATTTTTATTTCTGAGTGTTTATTTTGATTTAATAAAAAATGTTTTTTATAAAATTTGTATTATTTTCATGTATGGTAAATTCCCTACAAAAAGAAAATTATCGATAAAATGAATTCTAAGTGCAGGACATCCCTAGTAGTTTCTAATCGTCTTCGCGTCGAGATTCAAGTGCTAATATTGTAGGCATCTCAAGCTCTTTTGTCAAACTGTTCACATAAATACACAGCATAGGTCCTTGTTATTTAGATTTTAGGAGAGTATTCATATATTTCTCGTAATCCAACCCGCAAAATGGTTTCCAAAGTTAAAACTTGTGAATCGAATATCGTATTTGACTATGCACTATATTTTGATGCCTGATAGATAGAAAATATATCAATTAGTACATTGTCGTTTACAGAATGATAAAATATGGTTTAGTTGTCGAGTTATTACATATTTTGTACAATGCAGTATTTTCGACGCCATCTTGCTATAAGGCGCACCCGGCTGCCATTGTTTTTTGGACATTTGGGTGTCAAGATTGAAGGGTTAATTAATTTTAATTAGTTAGTGTAAGTGGTTGTATGACCGTTCTAATTAAATGAATAAATAAAAATAAAGCGCTGGCGTATATTGAAAATTATAAAAAGTAGAACTAATAAACACGATTACCGTGGCTAAAGCAGTATTAATATGTAAATTATAATGATTCATTATAATTTACATATTCATAATGTAAACCATTATTAGGAAGAATATTTATAAAAATTATGGGTATTTTTTTCTTTTGTTGGCAACTCTCTATACACTGACACTCAATGTCATTCCGCCATTGTTAGGAATCAAGTTTGATTTGATAGGATTCCGTCTGAACTTTTCTCTAAGTCTATGATAAAAACCATATGAAAACTTTAATAATTATCATGACGTTGGGTTACATTATAATGTTACCCAAGCCGGGGGGCCGTGTTGCTGTGTGCCCAACCCATATGACTGTGTGTTGGTAAATATGTACCTACACATTATAACTTTTGAAATTTTGTTAAATACCCGTGCGAGGCTGAGGAGAACTCCTAGTATGTCCATAAATAGGAATATAGCTAAATGTAAACGTGATTTTCTTTTTATTCCACTAACACAGATATACACTTCTACAAGCTTTTATTAGTTGCATATATAATTATACTTACTACTTATAATACTCGTAAGGTACTACATCTTATTCAAATTAACCTGCCAGTCAATTAAGAATTTTAGCATCTATCTACTATAAAATTCATAATAAGACCTACATTAATAATGGCATGGAAGATATAGTAGTAAGTAAGTACCAACATAGCACTTAAAACGATTTTCCTGAACTGAGTTCGTAACTCAGTTTAGCTTTACATGTAAATCTTTACGACCTATCAACGCATGACCTTTAAATTCCAAGTTTCTTGTTCATTTAAGGTGGGAAGGTATGTAAGTAATCTAGGGTAACTATAGCCTCCCTTCTGTGCGATGTAGGCAAGAGAGATTGCCAAATGGCTTGAGCTAGGGCATAAGTTTATCGGCTTCAACCATCTGCTAATAATAACTAGCGGTCCGCCCCGGTTTCGCACGGGTATTTAACAAAAATTTAATTTTTTATACGGAACCCTAATGTTTTTTAAAATATTCTATCCTAAATTTTCCGTGATGAACATAGTAGATAGTAGCCTATGGTGAAATAATTGTTCAAATCGGTCCAGTAGTTTCGGAGCCTATTAAATTCAAACAAACAAAAAATAAAATCTTTCCTCTTTATAATATTATATTAATGAAAATAATGAAAGAGCACGGAGTGAAGTTAGCCTATATACCTATTGCCTATTGTACCTGTAACCACTGTAAATGAGCAATTCGGTTTCGTCACAGACAAGCGGATACATAAAAACGACAGAAAAAGAGTACCTACTGACTAAATTGGCGATCGAAGTCCCTTGACTCGGGTATGAACCTAACTAAATAAAACAATGTATCGAGAGGAAACAAAGACTACTTAGTAAATTGGAGATCGAGGTCCCTTGACTCGGGTATGAACCTAACTAAATAAAACAATGTATCGAGAGGAAACAAAGACTACTTAGTAAATTGGCGATCGAGGTCCCTTGACTCGGGTATGAACCTAACTAAATAAAACAATGTATCGAGAGGAAACAAAGACTACTTAGTAAATTGGCGATCGAGGTCCCTTGACTCGGGTATGAACCTAACTAAATAAAACAATGTATCGAGAGGAAACAAAGACTACTTAGTAAATTGGCGATCGAGGTCCCTTGACTCGGGTATGAATGAACCTAACTAAATAAAACAATGTATCGAGAGGAAACAAAGACTACTTAGTAAATTGGCGATCCAAGTCCCTTGACTGGGTTATGAACTTAAATAAATAAAACAATGTATCGAGAAGAAACATGGAGAAGCAGTTGTTACTGACCAGCCCACGTAATAGTCGTCCGAGTGATCCGGCAACCGGGAGCGGGTCTTCATCCAGAGGCGGTCGTGGGTATGGGAGTGCTCGTAGCCATCAGGATTCACAACCGGCATTATGTAAAAATCTGCTAGCTTCAGAATGTCGAGGTCACCTGTTGGTTTATTTTAAAATTAACGTATTGTTTTTTAAACTTATGCGATCTTAACATTAAATTATTGTTTATATATTATTTTTAAAATAATATATACCTAAACACTTATCACATATAAACACTTTTTTTTTAATAATGCGATCTGACCACGAAATTATATGTACTATTTTCAAGGGTATTTATCACGTTTTTTTTTTACCTATATTTCCTGATGTCAAAAGGTTTACACACTGTCGTGATCACGGAATGACTGTAAAATTGTGTAAAAAAACGCGATGAATACCTACACGTTAAAATAGTACTAACTATAACGTAAAGTTTTTGCTTTGCATAGTAAAATCTAGAACGCAATTAAGCTTGAAGATTTTGAGATGAGAACTCATTATAAGAAGCCATGAGCTGCCTGTGAGATACGTAGATAAGTATGAATTGATAAATATCTCAGGCAACAAAGTTAGTGCGGTAAGCGGTGAAATCAAAATACCTAGACAAGAAAGTGGAATGAAGTGGTGCCATTTTTTTCTGCACGATCCATTAAATTAAATTAATCCATCATAATATTTGACCGCACATTCGTAGGATCATCAGCATCACAAACATTTAGCAAATTGTTTAAACCTTTTTTCTTAGCCGTCACTGAAATTTTAATCAGTCTGAGCGAATCACGCGCTGATCACAGTCTAACGAAGCGCTTTCTATCCAGTTTTAGTAAATAAAATCAAGGTAACCTTTATAAAAAAAAATACAGTTGAATAACCAAATTAGAACTAGTATTTACAATTGAAACAATTAAGTTAACCGGTGACTGTTGCGAACAAACTACAAGTTTCAAGGTACTATAATAGTTATGAGTACCTTGAAACCTGTAGTTTGTTAAATTATCTGACCTGATCCGTTGTCTCCTTCGACGAGGGTGTGGATCATCCACGTGGCCACGGCCGGCGCGATCCACTCCCGGCCGTGAGCTCCGCCGTCGAGCCACACTGCGGGCTTCATACGTGAGCGCAGACGCCATTTCTTCTTGCCTTCTTTGGTCAGTGTCTCTGTTGATATCGTATCATTTGTCGGTAATGCTACCTGTGAAATAAGTCGTTTGATTATTGTTCTTTGTTATCGTTCATGCCATGTTTTCCCGTTACATTCTACATAAGCTTCCAACTCTAATGTATGTTGGTTCATTCATACATTAATTTATTTTCTCAAACATTGTGTCGGAAATTTTCAGATAGCAAGTTAGATATTACACTTACCTAAACATAAACGTATAAATTAAAAAACAGATACAATTGATAAATATAAAGTGGATCTAGAATGGGAATATTATATATAAAAGAGATGTAATGGTTGGTTACCTTCACAGCCACAAGAGGAAGCCCCTCAGAAGATCGTCCTAAAGGAATCAGCTCGACCAGGTCAGGGTGCGAGTGTTGCAAGTACTCCAGGTAACGTAAGATATCTGCATAGCGGTGGTACCTTCTCCAGGTCATCGGGTGACCTCGGATCTGTTCCAGCTCTAACCTCTGCTTCTTTGAAAGGCGCGGGTTCTCGTACATTATTGCTTTCTGTAACAAAGAAAATTGTCAACTGCAATCTGATATGGTAATTTTATCGTTCCTTTTATCGTTCCTTGTTGCAAATCAATTGTAGGTTACCTGTAAGTCCCATAGAACGACCTCAAAGTCTATTTTGGAAGATTTGAGGTGATCTTTCACATCAGCTAAAAGATCGGGGGGTACGAGTAAATCCGTAGAGCCATTGAGAGAGGGCGAGGTCCACCACATCAGCCCGGAGCCCTGGGCGTCTTCTTGCAGCTCCAACAAGTCTTGTACCTTCCATTTAGCATCTGGATACGTACGCAGCAGTTGAAAACCTTTGTAATTTTTCTTCAATGGTTTTTTCGCAGATTTCTTATCTGAAAATATAATTATCATAATTAACGACATGTTCAGTGCTGATTACCTATCCAATTAGCTAGATTAGGAACGGGAAAGCAAAGCATGATGCACGACTATAGAGCACCTACACACAGTGTAATAGCGCAAGAAAGTAAGATACAGTAACAGTAACAAGATACCAAGATACCTCTTACTAATGATAATCTCTTCACTTTCGAATTCAGGGATGTGTGGACATAATAAGGAACGTTTCTAAGTAGGTACCTACTAACTACGTCAAATGACTCGAGAGCAATAACTTATTACGACAGGTGATAGATGTATGCCTAGACATTATAGCTGAGCACAATATTTGATATGGTTGTTTACACACAACCTAGTTCTCTACCAAAGCTAAATCGTAATACCTACTTGTGATTTTTAATACTGCAGGTAAGAAAATGAATTTAGAATATAACTATTTAGCTGTTCAGAGTGTTTTGGTTTTGAATTTACGACGAATCATCATATTGGTAAACCCCTATACTGGAAATAGCATTAATAATATTTGTTTAATCAACGACTATTCCATACATGACATTATCTACCTAAAATCCTATTTGTATTATATATTTAACTCTGAAAACCTTACTTATGTATACTATACAGAGTAAATTTTATGAAAACTAATAATTTCCTTAAACAATGAAAATAATTAGCTCGCCTCTCACAATTATCTTCACAGGCAAAAAGCAATCAAACTTACTTGTGCTTATATCACTGGCAAGGTAGGTGGCATCATTCGAGTCTTCAGAATCCAGAAAATTCTGGAACCAACTGGTTGGAGTGGTGAGTGGCATCGGGGTGGTAGTGGTCACTGGCGGTGTTTTTGGCGTGGGTGTGTCGGAGAACCAGCTGCCTCCAAACCAAGACTTGGGCCCCATTATCCAATCGTAAATTTTGGAAAATATTCCTAAAAACAAGAAAATTTGTAAAGATCTTTCTAAACTTCTCATAGAGTCCACAGGTGATCAGAATGCTGGCTTTTCTGGTCGTTTTTATGTATAATAAAAAATATTTATCTTTGTAATATATTGTATTATGTATATCAGTCATCTAGTACCTAAAAAACAAGATCTGCTTAGGTTGGGGCTAGATGATGCTGTGTGTATTGTCCAGCGTATTTATTTTATATTTCGGTCAACGAATCCGAATTAGTATCGCCATTCAACGTAGCCATGCTGCTAGTATTCTGAGCAGCCTGCCTTCTTGTCAGTAGCGGCGTTAGGGTAGGGCGCGGTTGGGCGACCGCCCGGGGCGCCGGACGTAAAGGGGCGCCGCAGGCGCCCCTTGTTTTTCTTCTCGCTCATTAAATGAGGCCTACTTACTCGTAGATAAAAAATAAATACGAAAAAAAGATTATATTGGCAACACTAAAATGGAAAGAAGTGTTAAAACGGAGCACTGCACTGCATGCATTTAATTTTACCGGGAATCCCCGACCATTGAGAAAAACATTATCTATCTCTTTTTTAAGTTTAAATTAGAGAGAATTCATGTTATATTTGGTTAATTTTTTTTCAAAAATCGCGACTCACAAAAATTGTATCCAAATGTATGGATAGCAATGCGCATAAAGTAATCGTGTTGTGTAACTAACCATTAATTATAGTGCGTAAGCCCTCACACTGCTTATACTCCTTAAAATCTCAAAAAAAAAATCGTCGAAATTCGTCTCTGAGCGCTTGGCGCGTCGTCGATGGCTCGCTTGCGCTCCGTGCCATTCGATTCCTATTGTGTACCTACATTGTATGTAAATGTAAGTGAGTTAGGTGCTCGCATCGCATTCACATTACTTGAATTTCGTAAATCAATGGATGGATAAGGTACCTATTTTCTTGTTTTGCCGTAATTGAATTGCTCCCCCCGTTTTCTGTTATGTATTTAAAGGCTTTGCCAAACAGAACGCGTTAGAACGCCGCGTCAGGGCGCTAAGTTGACGCCGCGCTATAGCGCCGAACTGTGTTGTACTGTGGCGGTACTTTACTGTCACACAGAGCGGCGGCGGCGCTAGCCGTACCCAACGTTCTGTCGCGGCGTTAGGACGCTTTGACGCCGGGCGTTGTATTTTTTTACAAAATTTGTTTGTAACTTCCAACTAAAATACTATAATATGAGTGAAAAGCTAATAGAATTGGTTCGGAAACACCCCTGTTTATATAATACGAAGGATAATTCTTATAAAAACATGGCATTAAGGGCAAGAATGTGGGAACAAATTTTATTAATGTCGTGCACCCATATTCTTTTTCTCTGTGATCGTGATAAAGCGTATAAAAGTAATAATTCTTCCTCATCTGAATCACTCGACATCGCAAAAGCAAATAATATTTCCAAAGACTGCTTGCTGCTAGCTATCTACACTACGCTCTGGTGAATGGTAACCTACGTTGCGAAGGAGCGTGACGCTAAAGTCAATTCGATGAGCGCGACGTTAAAACGCATCGCTACTAACGCGTTCTGTTTGGCAAAGCCAGTCATAACATATTATTCTAAGCTTTTTGCCAGCGACCGAAAATGTCACAAAAAATTTCGAGGCTCGCTCCGCTCGCCGTTCATTCTTAAATTTTCTAAGCTTTTTAACAGGCTTCCGGTTTCTTTTTTTTATATCTAAACTTTTTCCTCATTTTCACCAAACCTCAAAATTACCACCGCTAAGCCTCTAAAATTTTCGGGTTCGGTAATCATAATCTTTTGTCACCCTCTTGATTCTATTTTACAGAAAATTGCGGCTCGCTCCGCTCGCCGTTACTCAGAAAGAATTTTTATACCAGTTTATTATGGAAGGTTTTTGGTTGAAAACCTCTTCGGGTACTATACCAATCCACGCTATGCTGCAAATACACCATAGATCCTTTTTTTTGCGGACCAGGTAAAAAGGAAAATTTTAAACACTTTCAGAATGAATTTGATAAAGTTAGGGTACCTACATATTCAAGGCTAGACCCCAGGTACGACAACGACTTGCGAAAGACATTTACTAATTAGTTATTTTATTCATTTCTTATGTCCAACCGCGGACTAGCATATGAAGATGATGCATGTTGACTCGGGCGGGTCAAAGGCTCGACCTCCCCCCCCCCCCCCCCCCCCCCCCGAATAGTTACAATCGCACATGACGACTTGTTTCATATCGGTTTGGATTGCAGTTAGGGGGCGCCGTGTAAATCTCGCCCAGGGCGCTGGTAGTGCTAAAACCGGCACTGCTTCTTGTAACGCCGTAGATATTTGGGAAATCTTAAATATATATAACTCAAAGGCAGGGGCTGTCAACTCGCTAAGCAGAAAATGCCAACAGCACAAGTACTTGGGCATAGAAAATCAGATGAGATGGCGCTATACGTTAGAAAGAGAAAGAAAATCTATGCATAAGATCTTTACATGACACCCAAATGTCCCTGTAACACTGTCATTAATTTGAATGAATGAAAGCCGTGCCAAACGCCAAACGGACCTAAGGGTAGACCGATATAAAATTAATTACTTATTTTGTGATCGTAAACAACAGAACATTTTAATAATCTTGAAAGATTTCGACTTTTTGAAAGGTTATTTCGATTGACAATGGCTTAAAACCGAAAGTGCGCTAAATGCCGTATTTCCACCAAAAACGGAACCGAAGATGTTTTAACTTGTGCTTTCACAGGTTTCCGCTACTATGAGGTGAGTAGGTACATTAATACTTCTACATTAATATCCGTGTCTTTATCGTCCATCGATCCATCCTCAATAAGTTCATTAATGTCGAATCATCTTCAATGACTTCATTCCATGACTTCAGGGCACGAGTATGGGCCTAATTCTGTTTTCCAGCTGGGGACTGGTCCACTGAAAAATCTTTAGAAAGCTTGCAACAAAATGTTATTATTATGTTATGTTTTCTTTCTTTCAGATGAACTTTCACAAAAAGCTAGGAGCACAACAATGATCATCGAAAAAATGGAGCAATTATTTGATGCGTTGAATGGAGACAATCCAGATCTTAAAAAGGGAAACAAATTTGACCCAAAGGAGTCAAAATCAAAGTGCTTTATTTCCTTTAGACCTTACAGGACACTTGAGTCCCCATCTTAAACACTTCATCGAAATGAAGAGATTCTTTCAATGAGATTTGTTGGTGCCAGGTCTAAGTCACTGTCTATTGATGGATTTGTAAGAACGCCAAATGCAGTTGAGCACCTAAAAATTTGGATAAATGGTATGGTGTGAAGACCTTGGCCACATGATGACTAAACTACTCGTAAGACCTGCTTGAAAATTGTTATGGTTGCAAAAAAAATAAACATAGGTATTACAAAACATTTAAAAATGCTTGTTTTTTTAATATATCATCAAAATACTTACTGTGTGACTATCTATCAGGTGAATGGTGGATATTCAACAAAATGTTGAATATTCACCATTCATTTAATAGATAAATACTTAGTCGCAAAGAAAGTAAGCACCTTACAAAAGATTGAATTGCGCGCCTTTTAAATTCAAATTTCCCGCCAAACTTTAGTTACCGTGGGCAAAAGGTAGCGGCGCTAGTGTGCTCTAGTGTTCGCATTTTTATTCTATGGAGTCTTACTTCTTTCCGTTAGGATATTAGTGTTCTGTGCTCAAAGGTGACTGACTGACATAGTGATCTATCAACGCGCAACCCAAACCACTGGACGGATCGGGCTGAAATTTGGCATGCAGGTAGATGTTATGACGTAGGCATCCGATAAGAAAGCATTTTGATTAATTCTACCCCCAAGGGGATAAAATAGGGGATGAAAGTTTGTATGAAACTTTGTCAATTTTAAACCGATTGGGCTGACACTTTGCATGCATAAAGCTACTATGACGTAGCCATCCCCTAACGCGAAGCCGCGGGCAAAAGCTAGTTAATATTATAATAAGACTAAAAACACAGACGCATATCTCTGTATAATAGTAAAATTAGAATAGTACCATCCTATTACTGCCTTAAATCTAGTTACTAAAAAGGAAGAGTGTTTATTTAATTATTCGTTTCCGTTTCCTTAGTGAAGTTTTCCAAGTGCTACTTAATTTTACGGAGAAATCTTTTTATGTCAGTGGGCCGAGACACTTGTGTGAGAGTCAGTTAGACGGGTGCGCGGGCGACGCAGCCTCGACTAAGTAAAGCCACAGATAACATAATACTAGTAAAGCTATGTTCCGCATTACGCACGGATTATTTGCACAGGTCACATTCAATTCATTTATTCGTGGGAATATTAATTTCATCTAAAGTATTTCATTCATTTGTATTGTTTGTTAATTGTTCTAAAGTAAAATTTCAAAAAAATGTAATATTTACCTTGGAGAAACTTTCTATAAATATGTTATTGTTTACAAAGCAGTTTTTGTATGAAATTTATGGATTCGGTATATGCTTTCAATTAGATGTATTAAAATTGTTTCATCATCATCATCACCAGCCTATAATAGTCCACTGCTGGACATAGGCCTCCCCTAATGAGCGCCATAGATGGCATCATTATTTGGGGGTTATATATGAAAATTGTTTATCACATATACCAACAACTTAAGTTATTGAGTCTTTTCTAGGGCTGGACATAGGCCTTTAATAGTGAGCGGCATAGCGCCCTTTCTACCATCGTATCCCCAGAAGGAAGACACCGCGCGCGCCGCTATCGCCACGCCCGCTTTTATTTTATTATTATTATTTTATTGTTCTTTCTTATCTGTATGTACAAACTTAAAGATACATTTATTTCTCCAGTAAAATTATAACCGTAAAATTATTACTTTGCAAATTGTGGATATCACTTCCATCCGCAGTGATTGCAGGCTAGACCGGAGACTTGTAAAATATTATCGGAGGCTAAATTGTGCAGATAAGTTTTAATTCAGATGTAGATTATTTTGCATTTAGCATTAAAAAGAAGATTTCAAGGCATATACTCCAAAATTTTCATAAAGTAAATCTTTGTTTATGTTTTGTATTGGTTTTGTATAATGCAAAACATGCAAAATTATTTTATTATTACCTAGCATTTGCCGTGATTGATTTTCAGTGAAATATACATTTACAATTTAACGGACGGATATGGCTGAATTAACAGGATTACCTATGTATTTTTTATATACAGGGTGTTTAGAATCAACCTCATGGTCTAGAATCACCAAATTTCAACTACACATGTTATGTGGCAACACACTGTGTAAAGGTTGGTCATGTCATATCGTTATGGAAAAAATTATGGCCTTTATTCCAAATTATTTAAAAAATTATCTTGAAAAACAGGTTACTGAAACTGGACTATTATCTATAATGTCCCTTCTTATGTGTCTTGCAAAACTCATAGACTAAATAAATCCAGTCTCTAACAGTATTTTTGTAAGTAGGTATGCGGTTAACTTTCTTTTTGTTGTAAAAATACTTAGTTTGAACTTTTAAGTGCGCAATAACACAACAAAGATCTAGTCAACTGATTTTGCAAAGAAATGGTATATAGGAAGAATATAGCTTTGGTGCGCTGACTGTGTCTACTTTTAGGGTTCGGTACCTGAAGGGCGCGAACGGAACTATTTAACAGACAGCAGAACCTTCAGGCCTCTGGGGCTGTCTCTTTGATTTCCAAAAAAAAGAGTAGGTATGATTTGCTTAGCTTGAGCTTCTTTAACAAAAAAATAATGTTAATATTAAATAAGGAAACAAAACTATGTAAAAAAATAAACAAATATAAATCATTCTGTAGCCGATAAGTATACAATTTGTTGCATTTAACTGACATGCTCATGAGCTTAGTGCAACAATAAAAAAACTTAATGAATGATGTTTGCTAAACTTGTAAAAACTAGATCTACCGTTTTTTAGGACGGAAATCTTCGTGTGCGAGTCGACTCGCACTTGACTGGTTTTATTTATTTTTATCTTTACCTATATATTTATAGTTATTGTGTGAATCATGCGCATGAATTTCAGAAGACACCTTGTCCTTCACCAATTCTAGAACCTTCCCTACTCGTTATACAACTCAAAGCAATCTCTGAAAGCAGATGTTACTGATATTGACATAAGTAAATACATGTTGCGTAAAACACCTAACAAGGTATCATTAAATCCTATACAATCGGAATCGTGCGCTTAACTTGTAACAATAATTATAATGCCATCAACCAGGCAACGACCGACGTGTTGTCGTTACTAGTACGTCATCACTTGCGCTTTCATAAATCATAAAGGACAAGTTTTCTAAACTATCTCAACAGGGTATATATTACTCCCTATTACTCTATACCTCTATATTACCTTGGAACCGACGAGCCCATATCCGGCTGTAGCAATGAACATTAAGAGATTTATATCGCTTGATACAATTATGGTGGTCTTTAGCGATCAAAGGAGTGATTAGACCGCTTTATAGAACAATATTCATATACTTATACGAGCAATGGCTAAATTCATTGAGGAGCAGTTCAGAGAGGCTGTAAATTTTAGATTATATTCGTAACAAATCGTCATGGAGTGCGCGTTGAATTCTTTTTAAGATAAAGCTTAGCTTACTTCCACATCAGACTTGGGTTTTTTATCGAAAATAAACTAAAACAAGATTTTATAATAATAAAATAATCATCATCACCCTTTAGATAGAAGTAGAAGAACAGGGAAGTTTCGGTAGAAACTATCTAGGAACAAGAGTGATTGAAGTCTTTTGTATGGGCGAGTCGTCGATCGACGTATTTTATTTTCCGCACATGGTCAAAGTTAAATAATTTTCTGATTGTTTTTTAAAGTGTGTATTTTTACTGTGCATCTTATATATTTAAAACTACTCATGGGTTTCAAAATTCTTAATATTACATAGTTTCTGTCTAGCTTTCTAGTGGTCAATCTGATCACTTAGTTAAATACGGCATGTTACTTGTACAAAAACCGCAATGATAACTAGCCTTCCACCAGTTGGAAAGTAGACCTACCTATAAACCAACCTGATTTTGCTGGTTTCTTCGGAGTCTTCTTCACCAGTTTGTTATTCTGGAAGAACGAAGAGAGCCACCCAGGGTTTTTAGGTGGACATGTAGTTTTTCTAGGGGGAGCCTTTGTTGATTTAGGCGTGCGGCGTGCTGGGCGGGTGGTTGGGCGGCGAGTGGTGGGCCGGCGCGTCGAGGATGGCCGCCGCGTCGAGGGTGGCCGCCGCGTCGTGGGCTTTTTTGTGGTCCTCCTGACCGGATACTCCTCGGGAGCTTGCACCAGGATGTACTGACCATCTAGCTCAACCGTCGCCGGCTGCTTAGTCACACCGTTCTGCTTCAATGGAGGTGACTTCGTCACTATAAAGTTCGTATGACTCTCTATATTAATGTTCGTTGTTTTTACCACTTTTTTGTCCTCACCCTTAGTGTTTTTAACGGTCACATTCACTTTGGGTCCTTTGCCCCTCAAGATCACTTTGGTAATGGGGGTGGTTCGTATGCGCGGTCGCGGTGTGGTTTCGCGGGAGTCGTCGTAGTCGTCCCAGAGGAGGAAGGGGTCGGGCTCCGAGTCGGAGATGTCCTGCGAGCTGGAGCGCGGTCGCGGGCGGGGGTGGGGGCGGTGAGCGACCGTGGCCGCGAGGAGCACCAGCAGCGCCAGGCGACGCGCCATGTGGCGAGCGTGTGCGCATGGCGAGGTGCGCGTGCACTGTCCGCGGCGCTCCGCCGGCGCGCGTTCAGACCACCTTCCCTGCCACTGTTATTATGCGTCGCTGCCGATGTCGCTTTCAACGCGCGTTCACTAGGTCAGCCTGCCTGTCCACCAGATCGTGCGACCCTCTAGTTATTGACCTGAACCTGACGGTAGGACGTACTTTTGGTTAGTAAATTTGTCAGTGCTCAAAACGGCATTACTGTTTCGGGTACTAGCAGAACTGTTAGGGGTTAAATCTTTCCGGAAACGATATAAGTCCTCAAAATACCAAAAAATTAAAAGCTTCTAATAATTGAATATTTTCTATGCTTTCTTACGACCTAGTAAAGAAATTTTTAAAAATATTCCATATGGTTGCACTACCTACCTTTGCTGTTCGCCGAAAAGTAAAGACCCACTGTAAATTACTGTGCTTAGCATGTTTCCTCGAAGCATTTTCCGACAAAATTAAGTATATGTTTTCTAATGTGTGGTAAATCCATCTAATACATATTGTTAGTGTGAAAACCGCGTGAAATGTAGTCCAGAGTTTATGGTTCGATTCGCGCTGCGCACGCCTATGTACTTTAGTGGGTATGGGTACTATAGGTAATGGCTATTGTACTGTACATAGCGGGGTCTTACCTTAGCAATAAAATATTTTGAATCAAACTTAACTATAATAGTAAACATTAACTTTCCCTCGTCTAGTTATTTATTTGAAACAAATAGCGGACATGCCTTGGTGAACATGGATTGAGCCCATAATGAGGTCTCTCTAACTGCCATCCATAACTGAAATATCCATTAGAAATTCGACAGAACACACCTCTTTGAAATTTACTCTTATCTCTATAAAACTAGTCACTAAACCCTACTGAAATAGTAAATAATACTAAGATCTACCAATATCTGTTTTGTTTTAAAAATTTTAAAAATCTTTCATCATAAGAATCCTAATGCCCTGTAATCAGAATGTTGTTTGTGAAAATACGGGACTGCATATCAATGACTAAAAGTCCCAAAAATAATTAGGAGAAAAAAATGTATGTTGTTTCTAGGTTTTTACATAACGCGATCCTTTTCACAGCACTATTTTTAACGGACCCGTAGGCGTCGCGCGTTGCCGCGATAGACGTCATAGGTTATTGTGTTTTTCTACGTATAGCGTGAGATTAGCGAGCAGAGAATTTATAGGTATTTATAACATAGCTTTATACATAAGCAAACTGCGAGGCTTAAAAAACCGTCACCAGCCATGTAGGCCGCCATCTGCGGCAGTCAGTGGTCAATACGACTGAAGATTGAGCCACTTCTGTCCCTTAGCGAGCAATAAATGAATTTATGGATCAAAAAACCTGTCGAAAACATCTGTTTGCGCAGCAGGGTGCGCAATCAGAATTATAAAAACAGTAATAAATTTAGAAAGCATAATATAACTTAAGAATGTTTATGATATGTAATTATGAATTTTTCTTAAGTTAAGTAAGTTATGTGATTTTCTGTTCTTTTCTATGTGTAGTAAATAATTCATATAGCCACCTAAAAGTAAATTTTCTGTTAAAAACGACCCTGTAAATACGGTCCGTAGTTCAAAAAAGGAGGAGGTTTTATGTCCTGACTGTATGTACGTTTTACTTATGTATTGAAACACTTGTTTTTTTCTGTGACCTACCTAAGAGGTTTAGTGGCTGGCCCAATAGAAAAAAGAAAGTAATGTTTACAAATTTATTAAATAATAGTAAAAGTAAGGTTCGTTGTCTCCGAAATACTCAAAAACTATTGCCACTGGCCTTAGCTGGAGAGAGATCCGACGCGGTAGGGCGGCAAGTGGATCCAGGTACGTGGCTGGCGGCGAGAATGATGCAGCGGGTAGGGTTCAGTATCCTTCCGTATGTCAGTGAAATCGTCGGGGACGGACGGCCGGTCAGTGTGGCCGTGACGGCGAGTACCCGACGGTAATGGTGCAGCGGGGAATACCGGTGATTTTCCGGCACAAGCGGTAAAGTTGCTGGGGATGGGCGGCGTACAATCGCTGTGACGTCAGTGTCAACCCGCAGGAAGGAACCCTGGAATCCACGTCCAGACATTTTAGAGTATGCCCGGTTTTGTAGTATGACTGCAGCATTCTCAACTCAAAGCGTTAGCGCAATGGCAAATGAGCATCTACAGTGATCGATGATGAGGCAGTCATACAAATGAAATATTTAAGTTAAAACAATAGAAATGAAATAACGGTTACCTACCTCACTAAATCGGTTCGCTTGTGAGATAGGTATCCGAGTCAAGAAAATGATTACAAGGTAGAAAATCAATAAGAGTGTTAGATCGATAGAAAATTAGAAGCATTGATCTGTAAAATGATAATTTATGGTGATAGAACAAAGACAGAACAAAGGAAATGAAATTATAATGAGATTTCCCAGAATGCGAGAAGAACTACTTGAACCATGATTGTAAAATTATGCCTAACTACTTTACGAAGCCGATATGTGAATTATAGTTAAGATTTATTGCCGTAAAAGTATTTTATAACATTCTAGGCACAATAACGAATTGATAGGTCATTGACCGTTACCATGACTTACCTAGCACACTCCTTATACACTAAATAGAACTAGAACAATAATGCAACACTCACCCAATACTGGGGTTCACTGTTATAAGCTTTTAGATAGTAATTAATAAAAGAATTAAGCAAATGTAGGAGCCGAATAGCGTTCTTTCTGTTCTCCAACCGCCAGAAAGTGCCAGGTCACCGTCTCGAGCGAGTCAAAGACAAGCTAGAGCGCTACGCAATGCTGCCAACTTATGCGACGCACTCTGAACTGAGTTGCAGCGTGTGGCGCGAAAGTTTAAATTGAAGGGAGGCAAAACAGATCGTTACATACCCCCCTTTTTAGGTTAGGATTTTTCCTGAGTAAAATCCAAGGCTAGCGACACTAGGTTAGTTTAAAGTCCTTGACATGCCATGACCCTAAATTATGACCAGACATATCCTCAAGTTCATACACCAGTTTGGACTTCTTTGCTTTTATACGACACTTAATAAATTTAGGGGCCAATTTCTTTGAAAACCTCTTATCTTTGTCGCTGAGGTAGAATGTCCGCTTCCATATTACGTCACCTACTTCAAATTCAACATTCTTACGTCGAAGGTTGTAATGAGTGCTGTTCCGAGAGTGAGACTTAATGAGGGATAGTTGAACTTTATCAAATATTTTCTGGAGAGTCCCCAGGTTTTCAGCGTAGCAGTCGCGGGGTGAAAATACTATATCGCTGCCTAAGTCAGAATCTAGGTAATGAGATCCACAACTGACCAATTCACGCCCGAAGACCAGAAATGCAGGCGTAAATCCTGTGACTTCATTAACAGCGCTATTTAGTGCAAACTGAATTTTCGGAACGTTGGTATCCCAAGATCTGTGGTCATTTTCAATAAAAGTAGAGATAGAAGTCATAATAGTTTTGTTGTAACGTTCGACCGTGTTCACTTGAGGAGTGTATAGTGGTGTATAGTGAATGTTAGGTATTTTGTAGCTAGCTAGTAAATTCCGCATAATATTGCTAGTGAATTGCCTACCATTATCCATCAGTAGTGTGCTCGGAATACCGTGCACCAAGAAGATTTGTTCCTCGAGAATTCGAGCAATGATATCCGCGGTTGCTCGCCTTATAGGGAAAAGCATACAATATTTGGAGAAACAACAAGTAACAACTAACAAGAACGTATTTTGCTTCCTAGAGGCAGGCAAGGGACCTACCAAGTCCATACTCAACATCTGGAATGGACGACTACATTCCTTAGGCCTACCCATTGTCCCAAGCGTGGGTTGTGTTGAGTGTTTATGAGACAAGCAGCTATCGCAATTAGATACAAAATTTACAACGTCTTTGTGCATGTTTGGCCAAAAGTAGTTTAGGCTAAGACGTTTATGTGTCTTAAAGATACCAAAATGGCCCGATGTTGGTTCCGAATGATTTTTGGAAATGATGTCTTTACGATGTTCCATCGGAATTACCTCTTTCCATTCGAATTCCCTAGTTAGAGGATTCAAGGACTTCATGTATCTGAACAATCTACCGTTTTCCAGACGATAGTTCAAAAATGACGTGGGAGACTTTCGACAACCATCGAGTATATTTAAGAACCAATTGTCGTTGGTTGTCATGGAAGTAGGTGCAGTATTAATAGCAGCAACAGGAACAGCGCGAGACAGACTATCGGGAACGACATTTTCGGAACCTTTTCTGTGTTTGATGTCAAAGTTGTAGGCTGATAGGCGTACGCCCCATCTAGCTAGCCTTCCAGTCGGATTGTTTAGATTTAGGAACCACTTCAGAGAAGAATGATCTGTGAATACAGTGAAAGTAAGGCCATTTTCGAGATAGCACCGCCAATGCTCAATAGCGGAAAGAACGGCTAGTGCTTCACGTTCCGTAGCGCTGTAATTGCGCTCTTGCTGTGACAATGACTTACTCATATAAGCGATGACTCTCTCCGCTCCATCCAACGTTTGAGTGAGAACAGCTCCAATGCCATAATCACTCGCATCGGTGTGGACTTCAAAGGGTTTGGAGTAATCAGGACATGATAATATGGGAGCAGATACGAGATGAGATTTAAGTTTTTTGAAAGCATCATCTGCCTCAGGGGACCAAACAAATGGAGGTGAATCCTTCTTTTGAGAAGTTAGTTTATTCAAAGGAGAAGCCAATGAACTAAAATTTGGAATGAACCTACGATACCACGAAGCTGTGCCCAGGAATCGCCTGACCTCTTTACGATTAGTTGGAGCTGGATAGTTAAGAATCGATTCAACTTTTTCAGGGTCTGGTTGTAGTCCACTAGAGTCAACAATATAGCCTAAATACTTCAATTGTCTCCTAAAAAATTGACTTTTGCTAGAGTTTATAGTCAGATTAGCCATCTTCAGTTTTAACAAAACACGATTAAGCAGGGACATGTGTTGTTCAAAACTGTTAGAAACAATAATCACATCATCGACAAAAACAAACACCCTGTGCTCAAATTCAGGGCCATAAAATAAAGCGTCTACCAGTCTCTGCTGAGTAGCGGGGGCATAAGTTAACCCAAAAGGCATAGATTTAAATTGGTAGGTTCCCCGGGAGGGTATATAAAAAGCAGTTTTTTTTCTATCCTCCTCTTGAATTAAGATTTGCCAAAAACTTTTAGATAAATCTATGCTGGAAAGAAATTTAGCATCACGCAGATTGTCTAATATCTCTGAAATGTAAGGGAGACTATAGGCGTCTTTTTTGGTGATAGAGTTGAGTTTTCGGCTGTCTAAACAAAACCGCAACTCGCCATTCTTTTTCGGGGTCAGAAGGACCGGGGATGACCAAGGGCTTTCGCATGGTTCCACAACATCTTCTTTGAGCATTTCATCTAGTTGTTCGACTAAGATACGCTGTTTTTCAGGTGACATTCTATAGTACCGCTGTCGAATAGGAGCGGCATCACCTGTATCAATAACATGCGTGATTAAATGAGTGCGACCTAAGCCATGTTTTTCATAAGAGATATCGTAGAACTGCGACATCATCTGGTCGGCTACTACCTTTTCTTCAACTGATAGATGCTCATAGGAACAGAGACTATGACTATCGCTAGAAACTACATCAGTGACAGCCAGGATATTATCAGAGTCCTTATAATACGCGATACGATCTAGGTACTTTGGGAAAAGGCCAAAGGTCCTCCAAAAGTCCATACCTAATATAAGTGAGTGCTTGATACCTGGTACCACAAACAATTTCAGATTATGAGTTTGATCCTGAAAACCAACTGGAAGTTTTAGGACTCCAATTGATTTGAGTTTATTTCCACCCGCAGAAATGAAGTTAATATTATCTGCCGTCTCCAGTTTGAAACCGGCAGCCAAGAGGTACTCGTGACTTCCGTTACCTAAGATAGTGGTAGAAGAGCCGGAGTCGAGAAGACCAATCAATTGTTTGTTGTTTAAATTAACTGCAACATAAGGTCGCGATTTATCAACCACTGAGTTATCACGGATTGAAGAGACAGCATTATAAGTAGAGAAAGAGGAAACAAATTTTAGCCAATCCTTCCATTCAGAAGGATTAACATTTTCATGCTGTACCTTGCAATCCTGACCAATTAGTTTTTTTGATCAGTTTCAGTGGAACTCGTTTTGTTGCAATCAGGGCAGTCCGCAACACGAAACCCTTTCTTTCCGCATTTAAAGCAAATCAAAAAGCGTTCCTTTTTGCAATACCTCAAGGAGTGATCAGAAGTTCTGCATCTTGGGCAGTATTTAGATACACCGGGCTTAGAAGCTAAAACCGCTACTGTTTCCTCCTTCTGAATGGAAGAGACACCAGGATGTTTTTTAATATTGGGAATTGATTCGCTGTTACCCTTATAAGCGAACTCTGGAGCGATAGTGCTTGAAGATGCTCTTGGTGGTTCGTGGAAAAGGGCGAACCGAGCTTGCACGTTTTCGTAGCTGCGACAGACGGATTTGAGGGTCTCGATAGTCCTAATATCCGGAAAGGCAGACAAGGTACTAGCATAACAGGGTCTGATATTGTGGAGTAATATCTCTAATTTATCATCCTCCGATAGAGGTTTACTAAGACGGGAGAACATACCATGCATTATGGAAAGATAAATAGTAATGTTCTCCGTCTCGCCTTGAGTTCGAGTCCGGATTTCTGCAGCAAGCCTGTAATCATAGTCACTGCTGCTGAAGTCATCTATCAGAAGCTTACATAAATCTTCCCACGATTGGGCCCTATTTCTATTGCAGCGATACCAGTGTAAGGCATCATCAGTAAATATCTCGAAGCCCATGGATAAAATTTTCTCATATGAAATACCTCTAGATAAGACAAATTCTTCTACTTTTAAAATGAAAGAGCGCACGCAAGTTGTGCCCGAAAATTTTAGTTTACTAATATCCGTAGCGATATTTCGCTCGCATGTCACGGAAAGAACAGGTGCGAGGTGTTCAGAGGTCGAACTAAGGTTTGTAGTTGACAAGACGGGTCTGGGTTGGGGGTTGAGAGGCTTTAGTGCAGATAATTCCTTGTAGAGGGCCTCGAAAGTGGAACGACATGATTGATACCCACCAGCTATCGACTCGATGCTACTTAACCTATTAATTCTATGGTGTAGGTGGTGGAGTAATGTTTCCGTTCGTGAAAAAAGATTTTTATCAAATTTTTGCCTCAGTGAAGTTAACATTCCTTGTGCTTTCACTTGAACGTCATGGATTCCCATTAAATCTTTCTCAGGCTCAAGGTGTGACTCAAGAATATCCTCTGATGGCGAATCTTGAGCAAGTTTCACAATCTGTTTGCGTAAATCTTGAACAGAGCCACCATTACCTCCGCGTAACTCAACTTCATACTCTAATTCAGGCTTTTGTAGAGACAAGAACTTAATAGCAAACGCCATATTGAGTGTGTGTTGCAATAAAGTTTAAAAACTACAGTGATAGAAAGCAAAACTTAAGATTTAATACATTCAACCCATACGCGGTATTAAACTAAAATTATTATATAGTCAGCAATAAAAAAGAAGGTTTAACTAACAACAACCGCGTATAGGTAAAATGTAGCATAAATCAAACTTATAACTAAGATTTTTATAGCCAACACCAAAGAAACCATATAATGCAGAAGGTAAGTAATTCGGAGACAAAGTTACCTGTATTGGGCGCCAGTGAAACACTTGTTTTTTTCTGTGACCTACCTAAGAGGTTTAGTGGCTGGCCCAATAGAAAAAAGAAAGTAATGTTTACAAATTTATTAAATAATAGTAAAAGTAAGGTTCGTTGTCTCCGAAATACTCAAAAACTATTGCCACTGGCCTTAGCTGGAGAGAGATCCGACGCGGTAGGGCGGCAAGTGGATCCAGGTACGTGGCTGGCGGCGAGAATGATGCAGCGGGTAGGGTTCAGTATCCTTCCGTATGTCAGTGAAATCGTCGGGGACGGACGGCCGGTCAGTGTGGCCGTGACGGCGAGTACCCGACGGTAATGGTGCAGCGGGGAATACCGGTGATTTTCCGGCACAAGCGGTAAAGTTGCTGGGGATGGGCGGCGTACAATCGCTGTGACGTCAGTGTCAACCCGCAGGAAGGAACCCTGGAATCCACGTCCAGACATTTTAGAGTATGCCCGGTTTTGTAGTATGACTGCAGCATTCTCAACTCAAAGCGTTAGCGCAATGGCAAATGAGCATCTACAGTGATCGATGATGAGGCAGTCATACAAATGAAATATTTAAGTTAAAACAATAGAAATGAAATAACGGTTACCTACCTCACTAAATCGGTTCGCTTGTGAGATAGGTATCCGAGTCAAGAAAATGATTACAAGGTAGAAAATCAATAAGAGTGTTAGATCGATAGAAAATTAGAAGCATTGATCTGTAAAATGATAATTTATGGTGATAGAACAAAGACAGAACAAAGGAAATGAAATTATAATGAGATTTCCCAGAATGCGAGAAGAACTACTTGAACCATGATTGTAAAATTATGCCTAACTACTTTACGAAGCCGATATGTGAATTATAGTTAAGATTTATTGCCGTAAAAGTATTTTATAACATTCTAGGCACAATAACGAATTGATAGGTCATTGACCGTTACCATGACTTACCTAGCACACTCCTTATACACTAAATAGAACTAGAACAATAATGCAACACTCACCCAATACTGGGGTTCACTGTTATAAGCTTTTAGATAGTAATTAATAAAAGAATTAAGCAAATGTAGGAGCCGAATAGCGTTCTTTCTGTTCTCCAACCGCCAGAAAGTGCCAGGTCACCGTCTCGAGCGAGTCAAAGACAAGCTAGAGCGCTACGCAATGCTGCCAACTTATGCGACGCACTCTGAACTGAGTTGCAGCGTGTGGCGCGAAAGTTTAAATTGAAGGGAGGCAAAACAGATCGTTACAGTATGTTCGACGATTTCCCCGATTTTGAAAACTCTTTCGTTATTGTACTATAGAAAATGATCCCGAGGTCATGAAACTATAAATAAGTTCGGAAGGAGTATCAGAACAAAATAAAATGAAGCACTCCAATCAAGCAAGCATGCCAATCAATCAAATAGTATGCTGGCCATCGCCATTACAGCTATAGACACCAACTGATGAACTCTATTGTAAACAAACCAAAATAAACGGAAAACGCCGTCTTGTGTGGTCAGATGTTGCAAAAGTCACAATGGGTTTGTCAATAAAAAACAGCGGATCACATTTCGTAGATAAATTTCTTATATCACCAACTTATTTTATCGATTTGACGCAAAATTATTATCAACATATAAATCAAACTACAAGCACAAAATCTCGCCAGTGCTGCCAACATGTAAACATGTAAATTTTCCAGTAAGTGTGGGAGGATATTAAAAATGTTTTAATTCTCATATTTTATTGACTTTAAATTATGAATCAGGTATATAGGCATTTCTTTATCATCCTGGTTATACCTATATAATAATATGTATTAAGTATTCGAAATATAATTAGGATATTGAATTTCAGTTTGTAATATCTATACAATACGAATTTCGAAATATGTTTGTTTTTTATTTGAGCTAACCTCCAAAATAGCTGAACCCATTTGGATAATACTTTTAGTGACGATCATGCTACGCAGATGTTATAACGAGATTAACGATAGCCGTGGGGCATAACTGAAAGTCAATTTTTTTTCAGATTTCCGGGTGACGAAAATTGGAAGTTAAATTGAATTCGCATAATCAGAGAATCTCATAATTAAAATAATTTGAATCCCACTAAATCTAGTGTAGCATGCAGTGTGCATGAAGATTTTTCATGTAAAAGCATGCGGGCATTATGGTATACATACATAAATTTTTATTTATAATGTATCAATAAACAATGAATATGAGAATAATGTGTATTTTTTCTCATAACATTTCATTGATCTTCTCAGTAACAATCATAAGATATGGCTGCAAATGTACATTTAAATAATTATAATTTTTTTTTATATATTGGTTAGGCATTTCCATAGGAACAACGTATGCGAAGCCGCAGGCAGAAAATGTTGTCAGCCAATTAATAGGCACAAAGATTAATTTATTCAAACTAAAATTAGACATGGAATGAGACTTTGGATGTGTTTTGTTACTTCTGCACACACACTCAGAGGCCTGAACAGATTTTGTTGAAATTTCTTCGATTAGCAAATAGGGGTAGTTACTATTTAATCCCGGGAAAGTACAGTGTTCTGTTCTGTTCTTGTGGGACAGTAAAATTCACTGCAGTTAGCACCATAAAGCGCTGGCGTAAATTGAAAATTATAAAAAGTAGGTCTAATAAACACGATTACCGTGGCTAAAGCAGTACCTAAAATGATTCATTATAATTTACATATTCATAAAGTGAACAATTATTAGGAAGAATATTTATAAAAATTATGGGTAATTTTTTCTTCTGTTGGCAACTGTCTATACACTGACACTCAATGTCATTCCGCCATTGCTAAGATTCAAGTTTGATTTGACAGGATTCTATCCGTACTTTTCATAAATCCATGCCCGAGGTATAGTTTTATTTTATTTATTTTGTTCAGGAAGTATTATTTAACTATTTTATTTTTGGTAATAGATCTACTGATTTACATAATACAATATATTAAATAGATAGATATTTTTCAGTATACACAGAAAACGACCAGAACACCCTGAACCGAATAATGCAGATCATACAATCATTTTTCCCGAGGGAACCGAACCGAAGTGTATAATGACATGAATTACATATCTATTAGTTTTATTGAAACAAACAAATTATTTTCGAGCTATCGGCCGGTACGTACCTATGCGATTCAACATACACAAGTTAACATAGCATTTCTGCATAAAGATGCAAGCTACACAGTTTGAATCCTTAGGTAGAAATTAATAACAATGTAAATAATTAATTTCAAACCACCTCACTCCGCCTAGAGTCTGTCAAATGAGTCTACAAATGGTTGAAAATCATCTAAATCTATATATCGTTTCTCACTTCTCTAAAGGACAAAGAGAATGATTCTAATTTTTTTCTCTATGGTCACTACCAAGGTCCTTTGTCCCTGGTTCTTTATATGCATCGTTGCTAAAAATGTAACGCTGCAGAGCTCAAAGCTGCAGAGGCAGCGTAAAGCCTAGTTTACACAGTGCGAGCTGGCGTACGAGTCAGCCTGCCGAGTAGCTGCACTGCAGTGATTCGCACTGTTTGGACGTCGCTTACGAGTAATTCGCACGTGCGAGTTGGACAGTAGCTAGCATCCGAGTTACTTCAAGATTTTTTGTTTTCACTCGCATACTCGCCTGACAGCAACTCGTACATGACAGCAGCTCGGCCGTCGCTCGCATCGTTTAGACGCGTTCGGCAGTAGCTCGCCAGTGCGAGCGGGACAGTCGTCGTGAGTGTTTCTTTTCTTTCGCTCTTTTTTTTTAAGTTTTTTATATACATTTTCCAATTCTTGACATAATTTTGTTGCCATAGAGCGTATCACAGTTTTTTTTTATTTTAACACCTTCACTCGACATCGCGGTAACTCGCAAGACTGGACAGCAGCTACTAATGTCGTGTAGACAGCAAAGGCGAGCCGAGCTATTGGCGTACGCCAATAGCAATAGACAGTGGACAGCTGCTGTCCACTGTCTGGGCAGCAGCACGCACTGTGTAAACAAGGCCTAACATTCTTTTCGCCTACTGCCTAAGAACAAGCAGCCTACATGCCTTTATCCTTGGTTTATCATAAAGAAAGAATAATATGGCTAATAAGAATAAGCCTAAGATAAAGTAGATAAGCTAATAAAAATGGTGATTTCATTTGTCCAAGACCAAGCTCAGACCAGTATTGTTTTTCCTGTTTGGCTGCTTATTATCCTGTTATATGCTGCTACAGGGTGTTTGGTATTTCGACCGATATTATTTTTTAGGAGTTGGAAGGGTCAGTCGGCTACATTTTTCGGGTACAAGAAATATCCTACAATAAATAATAAGTGTCACATGTGCTGAGATATTAATTTTAATGATTTTTTATACCGCCAAAATTTCGCTTAACCTCATAATTATCTTTTTTGTTTGTGTTTACAACTACGAAGAAACTTGTGCTGTATTCTTGTAACTAAATGATTACGTGTTATCCTTTAGGTACTTGTAAAAATAAATATAAATACCAACAAGCATTCTAAATCAAACATCTGTGCGCAAGTTATAAATCGCGGCAACTTTTAAATTCATTTACAATTTCATATCGAATTTCATTTAAATTTAAAAGTTGTTCAGTTAATTTCTTTCTTATGCCAAAAAAATACACTCGAGAGCAATGAATCCGGGTCACTCAAAGAATCCAAAAAATCTCGGAAAGTAAGAATGCTAGGTTAATGCAATAAATTGTATTTAATAGACAATTTAATACTCCTTAACTGAAAGTATTAAAACTTCTTAGTTATTGTAAAGTTATATCATAAAAAAATCAAATTTGAAAAGGGAACACTGTCGAAGATGGAACTACGAAATTACAGAATTTGTTTTTGCTTTTGTTTGTAACCTGTCATTTATGTTGGTACATAAACCAGGTTGATAGTGCTCAATATTCATTATTCAAGCTGAAATCATGTCGCTTACACTTGAAGAATGCACCAGAATACTTACATTGGTGGAAACCGGCCGGAGTCAGCGCGATACAGCCAGGACTGTTGGTGTGTCGCTGTCAACAGTACAAAGAGTTCTCCGACGTTACGAAGAAACTGGTTCTAACCTACGCAGACCAGGAACGGGCAGAACTAGGTGTACCACAGCACGAGAAGACCGATACTTGGTGAACACCATGCTTCGAAATCGCTTTCTCACAGGAACTGAACTCACAAATCAGTTTCGACGCCTCGGAGGAAGTAACCCAAGTGCATGGACAGTAAGACGTCGGCTTGCTGAATCTAACTTAAAACCCCTTAGACCTGCAAACGGCCCTAAACTGGAGCGTAGCCATCGTATTTCAAGACTAGATATGCCCAGAACCACGTAAATTGGAGTATTGAAGATTGGTCGAAAGTTATGTTCTCCGACGAATCAAAATTTATGCTCTACAAGCACGATGGAAGACACAGAGTGTATAGAAGACCAGGGGAAAGATTCAAGCAAGCATGCATCGAAGAAAAAGTAGCCTACGGTGGTGGGTCTGTACTTGTGTGGGCCGGAATTTCCTCTGAAAGTCGCACAGAGCTGGTGATCATAGAAAACGGCTCTCTAACTAGCGTAAGATATGTGGAAGAAATCCTCAACGAACACGTTGGTCCATTTATGGTCAATTTGGGTGAGGATGCTATATTTATGCATGACAATGCCCGACCTCATACAGGTAGGATTGTGAATGACTACCTTCAAGAGATGAACATTACTTGTATGGAGTGGCCAGCGCGCAGCCCGGATATCAACCCGATCGAGCATGCTTGGGACGAGCTAGGGAGATGCGTAAAACAACGAAACCCTCCCCCAATCACGCTTCCTGAGCTCAAAATTGCTCTCACAGAGGAATGGGAGAATATTCCCCAAAATCGTATAAGGAACTTGGTGTACAGCATGCCAAACCGCGTAAACGCAGTAATGGAAGCACGAGGAGGTAATACGAAGTATTGAAATTCAAGAAAATCGTCATAAAGTTCAAAAATTTTTTCCTATTTTTGTTTTAAGGAGAGATCAGCAGTTTTTTTTCTTTATGTAATTTTGTGTAAATAAAATGTATGGTGACTCATATTTTTTTAACTTTCATTTAAGGAGTATTAAATTTTCTATTAAATACAATTTATTGCATTAACCTAGCATTCTTACTTTCCGAGATTTTTTGGATTCTTTGAGTGACCCGGATTCATTGCTCTCGAGTGTATTTATAAGGTGGCCAAACTAAATTGTACATATCTGTCAGTTTTGTACGTAACTCTATTTTTTTTTTTCGGCTAGGGTCCATGAATAAGCAGGCACTTTTTAAGGTACATATTTATCTTTGTATGTTTTGTTCCGTTTTGATCTTCAGAATGAATTTACTTGCCAAGTCCTTGGCAGTTAAAAATTTAATTCAGCAGACCAAAACCAAAGAGAATATAACCACTAGGTTCTAAAAAAAAACATAATAAGTGTACAAAAAATCAAGACCCCAATAACCGAAATAAAAAATTGAGTAATGTACGAAAGTGAGACAATAGATTATTAGTATCTACATAGTACTAAAAAACCACAAACAAAATATTCAATGGTTATGTACGTTATGTGCCCTAAAAATTCGAAAATGTATTGAATTAAAAACCTGTCTCAATAATATGTTTTCAGATTTTATTCGGAACCTAATACCCTAGTGGCGTTTTAAATTAATATAATCCTACTCAAACGCAAACACGAAACGTATTATTATTAATTATAACCTCCTAACAACAAATGGCGAAATAAGGCAAACAGGAAAAACTCGCTGCTGAAATGTACAAAACAAATACTAGTATTTTAAACACATAAAAATAGTTCATGAAGCTAGAAATACAAGGTACCTAGTATTACATCCGCTTACGTTGATGCATATTGCGAACCATACCTTAGTAGGCAGAACTCTATGTAGCAGCAAGATTTGACTATATTTAGGTCACTATTATTTAGTAACTACTAGGTAACTAACCTACGTGCTTGCGACTCTAGCTAGCTAGCGACTCCTTATTCTTTTATAACAATCTTATATTTTTTCATTACAGCACACAAGGCTTGGGAGGGACTACGAGTCTATACCACAGATTTAACTAGATATTGGTTGGTCTACTCAGCGTACAAGTCCAGAAGTCTTGAAATGCTATCAACTAAATGTATAATCAGGTACCTATCATCGTTATTAGAATCGATCTCCTCTTGTACAGCAAAAGCAAAGAGATACATACATTTGATATTCAATTGATAAATTTTCTGAATGCTACATACATATTTTTGCCCTATTACTGAGCCTACTCTATGTCTCTGTCCGCGGGTTAAAGAAAGAAAGAGAGATGAACTTATTTGGCCAAACCAAGTACGTACATCATTAATATATAATCTATATCTATATCTTCTATACTAATATTATAAAGAGGAAAGATTTGATTGTTTGTTTGTTTGTATGTTTGTTTGTTTGTTTGTTTGTTTGTTTGTTTGAATTGAATAGGCTCCGAAACTACTGGACCGAGTTAAAAAATTCTTTCACCATTAGAATCCTTAATTTTCCGTGATGAACATAGGCTATATAATATTTTCAAAAAAGTTAGGGATCGGCATGAAAAATTCAATAATTGAACCGTGGGCGCGTATATTCAACCTCTTTTTCTATTATGGCGCGTCAGAATAGAAAAAGAGGTTGTATATGTATAGCGTACGGTGCTTGCTTTTTCTCTACGGCCAGTGTCAGTTTTGGAATGTCGATTCAATGTCAAAAACCCCAATGCTGTTAAAAAAAGTAAAGATCCGTATGAAAACTGCGAAACCCATCGTTTTAGTGTGTATAATTTCTGAAATTTTTGTTTAATACCCGTGCGAAGCCGGGGCGGGCCGCTAGTATAAAATAAAAAGAAGTAAAAAATACAGATCTCACGCGTAGTGATGGCACTTGATATCGCTCGATATACGCGTTGCGTTTGATGTTATGATGAGTATGTTATTCGCAATCCTTTGGTATGTGACCAAAAACTGACACCTGGCAGAAACGAGAGTTCGTGTATTCGTCTTATTCGTGAAAAAAGGCAAATTAAGGGAATTGAGTGCCTGCATGTTGTCGTGTTTGGACTGTAAGACGACGGACACGTGAAGTGCCATGAATAAATAAAGGAAGGCAGTTGAAATTTTCGTATTTTTTGTATTATTGTTTGTATTTATAATGCCGTTATAACAACCAAACAAATTATGAAAGGTAAAAAAATTATCCTCATATTATTTTAATGGGGACCAACGGGAAGTGTACTTCCCGTTCGTCCCCTCTGGGGACGAAATGTGGGGACGAGCATATACATGTATCTTAGACGTTTTTGGTCTGCCCTAAAACTTTTTATCTTTCTTGAACCATTTCCCCAATGATGGGTATCATGAACTCCACCAACGAAATTAGACAGTACATAAGGGTTAGGTTAGTAATACTCATTTATAATTGTGTAATTGAATAAGTAATCACGTTTTTGCAAATTTTTTGACACTTAATTTACCTATGGTGTATGATAATGATAACTGATATGCGGTAGACCCCCCTCTATCCAAAATTACGACTTTCATCGAAATGTCAAAAAATTTCAGAATATCGTTCAAAATACTCGTAAATTCATATAATAATTTGATTATTTACTTGATTCATTAAATAAAAATGTCCGGGTAACCATTAAAAAAATAGCGTGTTAAACGAAAAAATACGTATGTTGAGACATCGTAGTAAACTTGTGATATTTCGTGTTTTTATACCCTAACTGTGGCCTGTGATCCTATGTATTGATGGATGACCCCTTAGATGTGCTTGCTTTTTTGCGATCTATCAAAAATGTTTTACAAGAAACGGTGTGTAGCGATGAAATAACGCCGCCTTTGGCGCACATTAGGGGAGGCCTATGTCCAGCAGTGGACTGACATAGGCTGGTGTTGTTGTTGTTGTTGGTGTGTAGCGTGTTACTTTTTGATTAAGTGATTTTTTTATACCTATTGAATGACAAATGAAGTATAAACGATAAGATCTTTAGTTGAGAAGCCTTCGAAACAATTGTCTCTATATAGGTGGCTAGTTTTCACAATGTTAGTGAAAGTAAAAAATTCGACACAATACCTGAGTAAAATACATACATTAGATTTGAATTTGGACAAATTTGTCTGTTTATTGCTTATGATCCGATCCACATACCGGCTGCGCGCCGTCTTTACACTATGGGCATTATGGCCAGTATTGTGGCCATATTTCGTTAGTTACGCGTCCGCGGAGTATATAATTTAGTGTCGTGAAGTGTGGACGTGTCGGCCGTGCTACTAAATATAGGTAAAGTGCCTACCTACTTTGATAAGATAGTCGCTGTGTCCTACCTTCGCTTCAACGTAAGGTACGCTAGTTGCTAGTTTCTCGGGGTCAATAAGGTTCACTGCCAGACTGGCCGCGCGCGGGTTACTGCTATTTGCCGTAGAATGTCAAGTAAGAAGCTGGGCTGGATAATCTAAATGTCTTTACCATAATAGTATACGCTAGTTAGAACATGAACGGCCATTTCCACAAATTTAAATTAGTTACATAGTCTATTGAGTATTTATTCCAATACATATAATTAGTTGACCCGCTTACATACGTAATGTAATAATAAAGAATAATAATATTAGGTATTTAGCTATAGGTAAAATAAAATTGCCGCTTCTATGCATAATTTCAAGAAACCAGTCCGCTTTAAAATATTGTGTGTATAACTGAATAACATTGTGAAAAGTATGCTTAGCTTTAATTAAAAAAACATTTTTTTTAAGGAATTGATCAAGAAAAATTGTTCAACTACTAAAATAGTAATATCGGGTAAGTATATTAAGGGTATATTATATAATAATGGAGTTCGGGTAAAAAAAAAATAAACAAGTTTCTATTACATAGGTAGGTACACAAGAAGGCTAAAGTACCAACCTGGAGATAGTTACCTACTAATTATTATGGCAAGGTTAATAAGGCCAACACATCATTTGCATTCCTTATGCTTACCTCCCTCCCGCATTTTCTTGTGGAATCGTTTGTAGGATAGTAACGTTTTTTGTCTTTGAACTAAAATTTGATGTTTTTGATCAGCGGTGTCTGATTAAGGCGAATTATCGTTATTAACGCTACCTTTGGGGATCAAATAGCGACCAAAAAGTCCAATCAGCTACCAACAGCTATTTAGGCTACCTAGAAAAAAACATCGGGCTATTTAGGCTCCTTCAGAATTACTCGTTTGCATTTTAGTGTACGAAAAATATTACAATAGGTACATTTTGTCCAATGGACGAAATGAATAATATAATCTTTTGTGATTTTTAGAAAGGTGAAGATGCTAGCGCCGGTCTGGGGACTGGCTCTAATAGTGGCACTACTGAATTCATTTGAAGTTCTCAAAGCACAGCCAAACCGCGCTTTACGAGCATCGGGGAATGAGATAAAGGTAAGTAATCAAATGTTAATTATTTATCATGTTATTTATTAAAAAAGTGACAATAATGCATTAATCAGTCGATTGTAGGGTATACATAAATCAAATTTTATTGCATGGTGGTTTAGTTTGACCACGAGCAATATTAAATTGAATGAAAATTACATATTGTATAAAAAGCTCGTCATTTTCTTATCGGTTATAATAAATTATAATTTATTAAAACAACGCTGATTTCGTTGTATTTGTGGTAATAATTTAAACTTCAGTCAAATATTGTATCTTTGCAGAAATAATTATGTTCTTTTTATTTTTTTTTATAAAGAATCAAAAAAACAAAGCGAAAAGGTAAAAAAGTCACCACTTTAAGTGCTAAACGCGCCCGATGTTGCTAAACTCCGTGATCGGAGAAGATCAAAACTCAAATTTTCCCTTAAATTGTTTTTCATCAACACCTTTCAAAGTTCTTGTACCTCCTGGCGTAGTGGGGTAAGAACAGTATTAATGAAAATAAATAGATTGATCCAAATGCCCCCTTTTGAAAGATCCATGGTTACGTCAGGTATGTAGGTACATACATATAACAGCTATTATTTTGATGAGATTTAGCTCGTACCGTCAGACTTTTGACATGTTGTGTCTGGTGCATTACGTCAGGTATGTAGATGTAGGTACATTTTACAGCTACTATTTTGAAAAGATTTAAATCGTCACATACTGTCAAACTTTTGACTTGTTGTGTCTGGTAGTTGAATTTATTAACGCAATCAATTTTGAGATTCTATGTAGCCCTAAATGCCCCCTTATTTGATTTTAACTTAGTATTATTTTTTTAACAGTAGCATTAATCCAAATGCAATGAACTAATTATTATTATAGTAACACTTTATGTTAAACACGAGTGTGAGCACAAACACAAACCTACTGTGGTTTAATGGTGCAAAAGTCGTAAACATAGTAGTTTCTATATTAAGAAATATTCTATTATATTCGATAATAAATATAAATAACAGCTATCGCGTGAAATACCCAAAAAAATCCAGCCGAATTGATGACACAATGCTAGACTGGTAGGTATTGGTACCTACAGAGTAATGAAATGTACTAATAATAAAATACTACAACTTTTGATTTTAAACTACTATTTTATTACATTATTATTTTCTTATTTATTTATTCATTATTTATTATATTATATTTTATTATGATTTTAAACTACTATTATTACATTACGATACCCTGTATGTTATCAATGCTTCAACCAGGGTGTCAATAGACAATACGTGCATACCGCCATACTTTACTTAGTAGATACCTAACAATTCACCTAAGCACATACAGTTGTATACGTATAACGTACCTCTTACGATAAAAAGATAAGAACTTTGTTTTCGAAGCAACATACCTTTAGTTTGTTGTAAAACGTTGCAAATGCCGGTGTTGTGTTGATTTACAATTTGTGCTCCACATTTTTAACAAAATCAATGGTGAGAATTGATAAATATCAGAAATTTCGGCTGTATGTAGGTATTCGTGTTTTAAGTACCTAGGTATTTTATTGTGTGTAAAAATATAGATTGTTTAACAATTCTCGAAGGTTACTTTAAATCACCTTCTCAATAAGAGCTAATGACACTGCATTCAACCAGCTATCACCACAAACACATTTGTTTTAGTATAAAAACAATATAGGTACTCGTAATTAGGATTACGTATACAGTTATTAAAAACACCTCAGCAGGATAATGCTGGCAAGGTAGGTAGACAATAGCGGGAGACGAAGGCTTGCATGTTCTTCTACCTAAAGTATCTTCAAACACGACACTTGACTATTGTATAGCTATAAACACCTGATGTGCAGTGTCTAATTTTCAACACGATACTTAAAAAAAAAATTATACATATGAAAATAAAATACCTACTGCATGCGTCTATCGATAATAAATAAATAATACCGGATAATACACACGTCATCATCTATGACTCATTCATTATACACACACAATCCAATATTATTACATTTATGTATAGGTATTTTTTATTATACATAGAAAACGACTAGAACGTCCTGCACAAATATCTGCATATCGTACAAATATTTGTCCCGAGGCGGGAATCGAACCCGCAACCTCCTGCGTCGCAATCGAACCTTCTCCCACCGCGCCACAGAGGTCGTCATTAAAATTGTTTGTTTATAATCTCAGTCTCAAAATGCGAGTCACCACATCTCCATTGAAGGCGACGACTTTATCATGGACGGTCAAAGAATGCACATCGTGTCGGGTTCCTTCCACTACTTCCGAGTGCCAGCACATTACTGGCGGGACCGACTACGCAAGCTGAAGGCTGCTGGACTCAACTCCGTCTCCACGTAAGTTACTAAATATTTTATGAACTATTTTTCTAAGCCTGGACAAAAAGCAGGGATACATTAATAGGGACCTTATTCTCTATGACATAAAGAGATCTCTTGCCCAAACTGTGTGACGCGTCACAATGTGTTTATATACCATTTTGTTCGATTCCCCGCCGCTTTCTTATCGTTTCTGTGTAACGCGTTTGGATTGACAATGGTGAATAAGCTTGCGGCAAGCTTCTCAGGTTTTGTATTTAATTCACTATTGCCGATCCAAACGCGTTAATACACATATACGACAAGACATATAATCGGTCAAAACCGTATTCCCTACGCCATAATTTGTCTTTCCCAACCGCGACTCAGTCGTCGCCGGTGCGTTTGCGGCATGATTTGAACTGTCCAATAAACGCGCTCGTTTGACAACTAGTCTTGTGGCTTAGAGTATACTACAATTTTTAGATTCCACACCAAGGCACATCTAGCAATCGTTAACGGTTAAACACGTTATGATGGCATACATAGAGAATAAGGCCCTCAAGGAAAGCGGTTACCGCAGCCTATGTAATGGACGCCAGTACCATCAGGCTTAATACACGAGTGATATCAACTCCGTAAATGATTTAGAATTCCAGTTTGAAAGATTCAGGGAGGTCTGTGTTCAGCAGTGGACTAACACCTATGTTATATTAGTGACACGTAAAATTGCTTTTATTTCAGGTATGTAGAATGGAGTTTCCACGAACCAGAAGAGCGGCAGTATAGGTTTAAAAATGATTACGATGTCGCATCATTCGTGAAAATAGCGGCAGAAGAAGGCTTGCATGTTCTTTTACGACCGGGGCCATATATTTGTGCTGAAAGGGACTTGGTAAAAAACCTTTTATTTTTTTATTTTATACTAGCATATAAAAATTTATATGCTCTTGCTGTGCAACAGCTCTTAAATTAAAAAAAAAAAAAAACACTAAACTGTAAGTCACTTTAATTGTATTTGATGTGATTTTTATAGGGAAGGGGAGTTCGAATTAAATAAATAAAATATCTTCCACAGGGTGGTCTTCCGTACTGGCTATTAAGCAAATACCCTCACATCAAGCTAAGAACAACTGACAAAGGTAGGACATTAATTAATCTATACTAATATTATAAAGAGGAAATATTTGTTTGCTTGTTTGGATTTAATAGGCTCCGAGACTAAAAAATATTTCACCATTCCAATATATATCCAGAATCCTACATCATGCCTGATGAAGTGATGAACATAGGCTATAGAATATATTCAATAAAGTTAGGGATCCATATGAAAACTTTAAGTAATAACGTACCTAACCCAACGTGTCTAAAAATTTTCAAGAATCTATTTTATTCATGTATTGAAGTGTAAACGTCTATATAAGATTCATAATATATAATAAATTACTTACAGATTTCGCAAGAGAAACTGAAATCTGGATGAACAAATTATTCGAACAATTAAGACCCCTGTTGTTTGGAAACGGTGGCCCTATTATTTTAGTACAGGTAAAAAAGTGCTGCATAAGCCTTGCTAGTCATCAAGCTGAATGTCACAATTAAAATATTTATTTTAATTGTGACATTCAGCTACGCCACACCGTCCTTAAACCGTCCGTTTTTTAAAACGCGATCCTGTCCATCCTATAGTTGCATAGAAGAGAACGCTTTCAGCGAAAGGCCGCCGATTTTGCTAAACTAGATCTAAGCAGTAGTCACTGTTTGTTATATTTTTTTTATATTATAAAGATAATATTAGGTATCTATCTCTAAAATACTTACCAATCTTTCTAAGCATTCACTTAATGAGATGTTTCATTAATTCAGATAGAAAATGAATACGGGAGTTACGGCAGCGACATGCCTTATAAAGTTCAACAGAAAAACATAATCGCAAAGCATGTGGGCACTAACGCCATTCTGTACACTACGGATGGACCTGGATATTCATATTTCTACAACGGAGCTATCCCGGGCGCTCTCACCACCATAGACTTTGGACCCAGTTCCAATGGTAAGTTATTTTTCACATTGATCATTGGCTGTATCACCTACCCATCAATCAATGGCCTTACATCCATGAGGTATTAAAATCAAAATCAAAATCATTATATTATTATATTTCGTGTGGTGTTCTTTCTTCGGCACTTACGCAGATGACTTATTTACTGGATGCCCCATAATGAGTGGATAACCTTAAAGGTGCTGCAGGAGGCCTATCAGAAATCTTTTTCTATTTTTTTTAAACTTGACCCGTTTGTTAAATATTAGTTTTTTTGGAAATTTGGAAAAAAGTGTACCTTTAAGGTTATCCATTCATTATGGGACACCCTGTATATAAGACATTCGAGAATAACAGAGGTGGGTGCAGTATAAGCGGTGGTAGGTCTGCTGCAGCCGTTGGTGCCTCAGTGCTTATCATTTAGCTTCTGAAACTCATATAGTTTTTGCAGACCTTACTAACTATTCTCATTTATTGTTAATATAATTCTATTTATGTCTTCCCGCAATAATATTTGGTAAATATTTGGCTCCTGATCTGGTAATGTGATCTGATCATTATAATAAAGTAGTTATTATACGTAAATTATTAATGCTTAATTGGTTTGGGTCTTATTTATAGGGTTGTGTACTTGAAGGGTAAAAATGATGGTACGGAACCCTTTGCGTGCAAGTGTAGGTACTTGCACTAGTTTGCTCTCTGAGCTCCACTATTGGAACATTGGATGTAGTGTATAAACATGTTTTTACCTAAATCACTAGCTGTTACATCTGGATTTGCATGCCATTCTCTACAATTTTATATTTGCATACCGATATTATTGGACATGTTTGACTATTAGTATTGTGTCATAAATTACCATTTTTGTTTACACGTGTTTTTTTAATAATTATAATAAATGATTTATTACAGGCTACTAAGAAAATTTATGGATGGTAAAAAGCTTATTCTAGGGCCCATACCGACAAATACCTTACAGACTAACATACCTTTTATTATAGGTCTTAAGAACTAAATGGTACACATTTATGTACTGCAAATAATTGTCTTTGTCTATAACTCTAGTTTTGTTCTCCGCAGGTGCCCAAGAGTTGTTCCGTTCTCTACGTAATTACATGCCGAGTGGGCCGCTCATGAACTCCGAGTACTACCCGGGCTGGCTGACTCATTGGGGAGAGCCGATGGCTAATGTTTCAACTGCAAACGTTATAACAACGCTCGAGGATATGCTTTTAAACAATATCAACGTAAACATCTACGTTTTCTTCGGCGGCTCCAACTTCGGGTTTACTGCTGGTAAGGAGCAATTTTACATTATTTTGTGTTTTTGGTATTTAGTTATTAGAAAGGAACGCCAACAAAATATAGGCTACGCTTTATAAAACTTTAAAAATACATATCTATTAAAGTACCTACGTTCTAATACATATAATACGAGTACACTCACATAACAGGCGGACACAACTTTGTATTATTAAAATATAAACAATAGTACTAAATGATTGATTTTTTGGTTTATCATAATAAAATTATTATGTAATAGGTACACTTAATATGAACAGTATAGTATTTTTTTTGTGGTGTTCGTTATCATGGGGTTTTTATGTGAAAAAAGAACGAAAAATCCTACTCCTATAAAACGCGGGTAAAGCCGCGGGCGCAGCTATTAAATAAAAGATTGTATTTTCAGGAGCTAACTACGACGGAACGTATCAACCAGATATCACTTCGTATGACTACGACGCACCATTGTCCGAGGCGGGGGATCCCACACCCAAATACAATGCTTTACGGGAACTTCTGCTGAAGGTACTTTCTAGACCTCGGTTTAAATACAACTTATCTCAAGTTGTATTTTAAGGGTAAATAAACCTACCCTAGGTTTCGTCACAACCTACCCTGGTAGGGTAAATAAACCATGGTAGGTTGCGACAAACCTACCCTGGTTTATTTTCGCTGGGGTAAAGGCTCTCCCAAAATGGTGCTAGTGCTATTTATTGCCTACTCCATGGTTGACTAAAATGAATAAGTTAAGACGCTAGCCCGGCCTAAATCAACGCCGCTTTAGCATTGTTATCTGAAACGTTGAACAGAGGAAATAAAAAAAATCATTGCACTGTTTGTGTTTCCCATTTTAAGCTTATTTTATTTTGTATAGCTTAGGCAGAGATACGAGATGCCCTTTTTGACCAAAAACTCTATCTCTGTCTAAATTGTAAAGGCGTTCAAAAATTGGTACTTTTCGAAATGTGTTAATGAATGCTAATTTATTTAAAAAAAATGTTTATTTTGTAGCACTACATAGGAGATCCGAACATCGAACCGCCTCAACCATCTCAAAAAGGAAATTATGGAGTTGTCAAAGTATATCCTAAACTAAATCTTCTATCGCCCGAAGGCAGAGCTGCATTAGGGAAACCATACAAAGACGTCCAGGGCTTGCCGTTACCGACGTTTGAAGCTTTGAGGCAAAACGGAGGTTTCGTTCTGTACGAAACTACCCTAACGCAGACCGATGGACTGCTTCATATAGAAAGGCCAAGGGATCTGATCTTCGTTTTCGTGGATGGTGTAAGTTTATTTTTATTTTATTATAGCTGTCCGGCCCGCAAAGCCGGGCCGGACGTTAAATACCTACCATTTAACAAAACATGCAAAAAGGTTACATTATTGAAGTATTCCATACGGTACCCTAGATTATATAAAATATTAAAATAATAGCCTATGTTTATCAGGGATAATGTAGAATTTTTCAAATCCGTAGAGTAGTTTCGGAGCCTATTCAATTCAAACAAATAAACAATCAAATCTTTCCACTTTATAATAGAAGTAATTGTGTAGTGCATTGCATTGCAATGTTCTTATAGCATAAATTGAAAATCTTTAATTATAGAGTTTTTGGTTTTCAGAAATTCCAAGGAAAAATAAGCAGAATGCATAAAATTTACTCCCTACCATTAATTTCGAAGAATGGTTCAGTCTTATCGTTACTTGTAGAAAACCAAGGTCGAATCAATTTCGGATCCCACATACACGATTTCAAGGTATCTATGAACAATATTATTATGTTATTCCAATAATAAGAATAGATTGTTTCCAATCTACAGCTAGCTCAATTGGTAATGCTATTTCTTCTTTGTTCTATAGTTTTCGTTGTTTATAAAGCGTTATTCATGCATAATAAAATTTATGCATACAACTAGAATATAAAAACCAAATTAGAATAAACATTAATATTTTTTATAATGGGCAAAAAAATCTTTCTTAACAAATAAAATTACAATGATCTAACTAAATAAAAACTAGTATTTACAATTGAAACAATTGAGTTAACTGCAGACTGTTGCGAACAAACTACAAGTAGCTCAACTGATCCATATCAATACCAGTTGGAAGTGTACCCCAGATGCTGGCTGCATTGCCACGTTGTATGGCAATGCTGATGCGCTGCGCCAGATATTGACCAGCTCTCGGGTCACACGTCGCTTCGACCAGACGCTCAGATAATTTTTTGAAGACCCGGAGAGCCTCGGTACCCCACGGACCTAGGGTCTCGACTCCAAGGGGAGCAAATTTGAAATTCATTAACATTAATTGAAACAATTTAGCTAATATCATATCACACCAATGACATTTTATCTTGCAGGGAATTTTAAGTAATGTACTATATGACGGTAAAACATTGAATGACACATGGAAGATAACTGGCTTTCCACTCGAAGTTGTGCAAAGTGGTGTTGATGCGGCAGACAAGCTGGATATTATACAAGCTCCAACGTTATTCGAAGGAGAATTCACTCTGCCAGAGAGCTCAGATACCGTGCCGTTAAATACATTTTTAGATACAACTGGATGGGATAAGGTAAAGTTGGCTTTAAAGAAGAAATATTAATAAACACCCGATAAATATTCTTTATGTCAACAAATGGTGAAAGTTTAAAAAGTTTTAAGGAAGAAGTCACTAAGACTTTTAAGAATAGAGGAGAAACTTTATGAACGAGTTATAAAAATTGGCATCAGCATGCACAAATTAGGCAAACAAAGCATTTTTACAGCGGTTGCTGTTGCTATATTAATTCCCACAGACAGTCACCCATTTGAACCTTAAAAGTTGTTTAAGATATTATAAAGGTATTTGTGTTTTATTCAGGGTGTCATCTGGATTAATGGTCACAACCTGGGGAGGTACTGGCCTCCTCTCGGCCCTCAGGTAACATTATACGTGCCAGGAATTTGGCTTAACCCAGCACCACAGAAGAACTTGATACAAGTGCTCGAGCTAAACAAACATTGCAAGGAACTCGCAATGAAGTTCATAGACTATCCAATTTTGAACAAGACTGGTAGCATTTCATAGATTCGACAGTAATTTGGAGAATTAAAACTTTAATTTTGTACGAAGTATCTAGGCTTTTTCTTATATATTTGGATTGACACATTCGTTAGTAATTAATTAATTATTATTAAGTAATTACCACGAGGGCCAAATTATTGACAGTGAAAAAAGAATCAAGAATTTATTAACCTACTGATTCTAAGTTGTTATATTCATGAAAATTTATGCAAAGCTATGTATGATGAGTTTGATGAATAAATGCTAAAATACTTAATACAGTTTTTTATTTTCCTTTTTGATTGAACAAGAATGAACTCTCCTAATGACGACGTAACACAAAGAAACCTAACTAACTTCAGATCAGTTACATGATATTCGAAACAATTTAGAAGTTCCAGCAAGTTTGCAAGGTCAACAATCTGGCAAAAATTATTTTAGAGTCACGACCACCTCTGTTGCATATGTAATAAGATTCAAAATAACACAATAAAACTACATAAACATGGCATGGCAGCAGGATTCTAGTGTGTCGAATACGAACATTCTAACAGGCCAACACAGTGATGAAACGCTGCGTGAAAGAGATGGAGATATAATTTATCGACTAATGTGAAAGAGCAACATGGAAGGACACCTACATGAAGTTTGACCCATGTGATAAGATGCGGAGTAGGTAGGTGAGGTGAGGTACAATGGTCGGGACCGGTCTGTCGTCGTGGAGACCGCGACAGCGTCGGACTACTCCGTCCCGGCTTCTAGACAAACCACGTGGCCGGCAAAGTGAACCTACAAAAGTAAGTTTATGTTCGATAAATTATTAGGTATTTCAACGAGAGCTGTTCGTGTTCTTTTTGTGATAGAAAAAGGTTGTGGAGTTTTATTTAAAATAACACGTGCGTGAGGAAGTTAGTGTTTCTTCTCTTGTATGTACTTACCTACATATAGGACTTCCACACACTTACTGGGGAGGACTTAGGTACCTACGAGTATAAAATAAGCATGCATTATGGTATTTAGGTACGTACCTTATTTTGCAACTTTAGTTACTATGTGTCATACTTGTCTGAGAGTAAATCATGTAAGTACTTCATTGATATATTATAATATTATAAAGAGAAAAGATTTGATTGTTTGTTTGTTTTGAATAGGCTCCAAAACTACTGGACCGATTTGAAAAATTCTTTCACCATTAGAATCCTAAATTTTATAGGATTCTATAATCTCTAAATAATCTATTCAATATTATAGAATATTTTCAAAAAGTTAGGGTCCCGTATGAAAAAATCAATTTTTGTTAAATACCTGTGCGAAGCCGGACTACTAGTCAGTACTAGTCATAAAAAAATCAGTAAACAAAACTACCTACCTATTCCTAAAACTATTATATTTGTTTAATGTTGTTGCTGAACTACTTATATGAAAATATTCACTTAATCTACTTTGACCTATTAATGCTGAAGGAAGAACCTTAGCACTAAACTTAAATATCAATAACTAATTTGAATTAAATTACTTATTCAACAAAATCACACTCACTAGTATCAAGGACATGACCAGGGGTCATGTGTAAACGCCCAGACCAATTTATGTAGGGTATCACAACTTGCCATTGTATGTCTAAGATTTCTTTTACAATCGAGCTGGTTAGTGCCTAGTATTTACAAATTGGTCAGACGATCCGTAGGTAGGTAATAGAAAAGTTCTTAGGGTGAAGAGCGAATAAAATTCAAATGAAAAAAATTCTCAAGTAGGAACTTGAAGATACAAAATTTCACAGTAGATTTGTCGCTTTAAATTTACCGCGTGTTAACTACGCAGCTACATAGTTTGTGTTGGAAAATGTTTTGGATGAGGCGATTCGAGTCAGATAGAATTTGACAAACTGACACAGTTTTTATAGTAAGTACCTATTATCAATTGTATAGATAGTGTGTCATACATAATATTGGATGGATGTTCTGTAGGCACTGTGGCGCAAGCATTGTATTTGAGACAAATCAAGTACCTTAACGTAAAAAGGTATACTTGTTTCATTTAAAATCAACAATAAATATTAAAATCCACACAGCATGATCTAGCCCCAGATCTAGTATCTTCTTAGATATTTTTATTCTTACAAATCTGGAATCAGAAATCTGCTGAGTAATTCATAACGGTACCTGCCTATAAGTATCATGTCTGTCTAGATTTTATGGTTCCTGATCGTAGATCGTAAATCTGAATCTAATAAATAGGTACTTATGAATTTTATGATTTAACAGATATAGGAAAATCGATGAAACGCATATAAACACATAACGTTAATATTTAAATATTAACGTCATGTGACATTAAAATTTAAATATCATAGGCGTTTCTATGTGCTACTGTTTTTTATGTTCGCCCATTTCTCCGTCACTAATTTTTTGGCTTGGGCCGATTTTGTTGATTATTTTATATAGAAGATAATTTCGGAATGGTCGCATATTATTTTATTCCCGCGGAATTAGTATTTTGAAATCGGTTAAGTAATAATAGAAAATAACATAAACTTCAAGTCGGTTTAGTTTTTTAAAACTATCAACATGAAACTATAAATAAGTTCGGAAGGAGCATGAAACTATAAATAAGTACGGAAGGAGTATCAGAACAAAATAAAATGAAGCACTCCAATCAAGCAAGCATGCCAATCAATCAAATAGTATGCTGGCCATCGCCATTACAGCTATAGACACCAACTGATGAACTCTATTGTAAACAAACCAAAATAAACGGAAAACGCCGTCTTGTGTGGTCAGATGTTGCAAAAGTCACAATGGGTTTGTCAATAAAAAACACCGGATCACATTTCGTAGATAAATTTCTTATATCACCAACTTATTTTATCGATTTGACGCAAAATTATTATCAACATATAAATCAAACTACAAGCACAAAATCTCGCCAGTGCTGCCAACATGTAAACATGTAAATTTTCCAGTAAGTGTGGGAGGATATTAAAAATGTTTTAATTCTAATATTTTATTGACTTTAAATTATGAATCAGGTATATAGGCATTTCTTTATCATCCTGGTTATACCTATAAAATAATATGTATTAAGTATTCGAAATATAATTAGGATATTGAATTTCAGTTTGTAATATCTATACAATACGAATTTCGAAATATGTTTGTTTTTTATTTGAGCTAACCTCCAAAATAGCTGAACCCATTTGGATAATACTTTAAGTGACGATCATGCTACGCAGATGTTATAACGAGATTAACGATAGCCGTGGGGCATAACTAAAAGTCAATATTTTTTCAGATTTCCGGGTGACGAAAATTGGAAGTTAAATTGAATTCGCATAATCAGAGAATCTCATAATTAAAATAATTTGAAGCCCACTAAATCAAGTGTAGCATGCAATGTGCATGAAGATTTTTCATGTCAAAGCATGCGGGCATTATATTATGTAATACATAAATTTTTATTTAGAATGTATCAATAAACAATGAATATGAGAATAATGTATATTTTTCACATAACATTTCATTGATCTTCCCAGTAACAATCATAATAAGATATGGCTGCAAATGTACATTTAAATAATTATATTTTTTTATATTATATTGGTTAGGCATTTCCATAGGAACAAAACAATGTATGCGAAGCCGTAGGCAGAAAATGTTGTCAGCCAGTTAATAGGCACAAAGAATAATTTATTCAAACTAAAATTAGACATGGAATGAGACTTTGGATGTTTTTATCTTTGTTACTTCTGCACACACACTCAGAGGCCTGAACAGATTTTGTTGAAATTTCTTCGATTAGCATAGTTACTATTTAAACCCGGGAAAGTAAAGTGTTCTATTCTGTTCTTGTGGGACATTAAAATTCACTGCAGTTAGCACCATAAAGCGCTGGCGTAAATTGAAAATTATAAAAAGTAGGTCTAATAATCACGATTGCCGTGGCTAAAGCAGTACCTAAAATGATTCATTATAATTTTACATATTCATATTAATAAGTGAACAATTATTAGGAAGAATATTTATAAAAATTATGGGTAATTTTTTCTTCTGTTGGCAACTCCGTATACACTGACACTCAATGTCAATCCGCCATTGCTAAGATTCAAGTTTGATTTGACAGGATTCTATCCGTACTTTTCATAAATCCATGGGAAGGAGTATCAGAACAAAGTAAAATGAAGCACTCCAATGAAGCAAGCATGCCAATCAATCAAATAGTATGCTGGCCATCGCCATTACGGCTATAGACACCAACTGATGAACCCCATTGTAAACAAACCAAAATAAACGGAAAACGCCGTCTTGTGTGGTCAGATGTTGCAAAAGTCACAATGGGATTGTCAACAAAAAACACCGGATCACATTTCGTAGATAAATTTCTTAGATCACCAACTTATTTTATCGATTTGACGCAAAATTATTATCAACATTTAAATCAAACTACAAGCACAAAATCTCGCCAGTGCTGCCAACATGTAAACATGTAAATTTTCCAGTAAGTGTGGGAGGATATTAAAAATGTTTTAATTCTCATATTTTATTGATTTTAAATTATGAATCAGGTATATAGGCATTTCTTTATCATCCTTTATCACCTATAAAATAATATGTATTAAGTATTCGAAATATAATTAGGATATTGAATTTCAGTTTGTAATATCTATACAATAACTTAGCTTTAGGGATACGAATTTCGAAATATGTTTGTTTTTTATTTGAGCTAACCTCCAAAATAGCTGAACCCATTTTGATAATAGTTACTTTTACTGACGATCATGCTACGCAGATGTTATATCGAGATTATCGATAGCCGTGGGGCATAACTCAAAGTCAATATTTTTTCAGATTTCCGGGTGACGAAAATTGGAATTTAAATTGAATTCGCGAATCTCATAATTAAAATAATTTGAATCCCACTAAATCTAGTGTAGCATGCAGTGTGCATGAAGATTTTTCACGTAAAAGCATGCGGGCATTATATTATGTAGGTATACATAATTTTTTATTTATAATGTCTCAATAAACAATGAATATGAGAGTAATGTATATTTTTTCACATAACATTTCACTGATCTCCCCAGTAACAATCATAAGATATGGCTGCAAATGTACATTTGCAGCATATTTTTTTTATATATATATTGGTTAGGCATTTCCATAGGAACAACGTATGCGAAGCCGCAGGCAGAAAATGTTGTCAGCCAGTTAATAGGCACAAAGAGTAATTTATTCAAACTAAAATTAGACATGGAATGAGACTTTGGATGTGTTTATCTTTGTTACTTCTGCCCACACACTCAGAGGCCTGAACAGATTTTGTTGAAATTTCTTCGATTAGCAAATAGGGGTTACTATTTAATCCCGGGAAAGTACAGTGTTCTGTTCTGTTCTTGTGGGACAATAAAATTCACTGCAGTTAGCACCATAAAGCGGTGGCGTAAATTGAAAATTATAAAAAGTAGGTCTAATAAACACGATTACCGTGGCTAAAGCAGTACCTAAAATGATTCATTATAATTTACATATTCATATTAATAAGCAGTGATAGGAATAGGTAGGACTTATTTACGTAAACTTCAAGGAATAGTGAAAAGAATCGGAGACTTCCTTACAACAATTTTTTTTTCTGGTACTTTTGTCCCAAGTTTGGGACATTACAAGGTACATTAAATTTTAATGTTATTCGGAATAAGTAGGTAGTTGGTCTGTGTTAACCTAAAGTTTGCCAGTAGACATAACATAACATAGAGTCGTTACAACCAGAAAATTGTATGAAAATTTAATTTTTGGAGAACATTTTGTAATTAACTTGTTGATCTTAAAACTATCAATCATAATCTCTGTCTAAGAAGTTTTACACGTTTTCATATTAATAAGTGAACAATTATTAGGAAGAATATTTATAAAAATTATGGGTATTTTTTTCTTCTGTTGGCAACTCTCTATACACTGACACTCAATGTCATTCCGCCATTGCTAAGATTCAAGTTTGATTTGACAGGATTCTATCCGTACTTTTCATAAATCCATGACTATCAAATTATCATTCATCGTCATCGTCATAACAGGCCTTTGTATCGGATCTTATTTCTTTTTAAAAAGAGGTCTTTACCCACTGCTGGTATAGGCCTTCTTTAGTCTTTGCCAGGTCCTCTATCCTTTATGTGTGCCCAGCGACTTTTATGACGTCATCGACCTAACGCACTAAAAAAACTTTTCATTATTTCAGAAAAATGGCGGCCAGTGATTTGATCAGCGAAGTGGGCCCTCCCTGCAGCCTCGTCCTAGCAGACGGCTCTGTTTTCTCTGGCAGGAGCTTCGGTGCTCCAGTGCCCGTTGAAGGAGAAGTTGGTAAGTAATCAGCTAATTTAGGAATTAGGTGTGCCTATAAGTTATACCGTTCTTTCTTGATTTTAAACTGACATTCAAATTAAAAAAAGGGTTCGATTCCCGCCTCGGGACAAATATTTGATCTGCAGATATTTGTTCAGGGTGTTCTAGTCGTTTTTCTATATATAATAAACAATCTATCTATGCAATATATTGTATTGAATATATCAATTGTTTAGGCTGTATTTTTTTTTTTTTTTTTTTTTCTTTTACTGCTGCCTAACATATTGTTTTATTTAACAGACCTTATTATTCAGGCATCTAGATGACTTTGTTTTTGAAATAGGTGTTATATTAGTAAAATTGCACTCTTCATTTTTAAGAGTTCTGAACTTCGTCGTTCGATCATTAACACCCTATAATAGTCCACTGCTGGACATAGGCCTCCCCTGATGAGCGCCATAGATGGCATTGTTCATCATTTGGGGGTTTTGCCCATAATCCCCACGCTGGTTATGCGAGTTAAATTATAATATACCTACCTATCATCTTATTGAATAATTGGTTATAATAAACCCTATATTCGTATTCCAGTATTTCAGACCGGAATGGTCGGCTACCCCGAGTCGCTCACTGACCCGTCATACCACGCGCAACTCCTCGTCCTCACATATCCACTGATCGGCAACTATGGCGTGCCTGATGAAACCGAACAGGATGAATTTGGGCTACCCAAGTACGTAGTTTTCTTTATTAGTTTTGCTTTTTCAAGGAACATTTTAACACTTAAGTTACTACAAGATATTCTAGCTGTTTTCGAAATTTGTGCCTACTCTCTATACACATACTATACACTAACTTCGACTGAATGTGCTCCCCTGATCTATGAAGATTTTGCCACAATCACCACGGTTTGGTGGTCGCAGTGTAAGTATTAAAATATAAATCAACTAGCGGTCTGCTAGAAAATTTAACTGTATGCGGATCCCTAACTTTATTGAAAATGTTCTACAGCCTATGTTCATCAGGGAAAATTTAGGATTCTAATGGTGTAAGAATTTTTCAAATCGGTCCAGTAGTTTCGGAGCCTATTCAATTCAAACAATCAAATCTTTCGTCTTTATAATATTAGTATAGATTAGCTACTGCCCTTCCTCTGGCAGTTCCCTCAGCCGACTGTTACGACATCCGGGCTGTGTTGGAGGGTTCTTTTGTTACGCCGCGACCGCCGACATACAACAGATTTTTTTTTATTGGGTCTCTTTAATCATCGGTCTTAGTATTCACTGCTCCAAGTCTTACCCGATAAAGCTTATAATGCTAAACCTACCATCCTCCAAAAATATGGTACCTATACTAAAGCCAAACTCGATGTAGAATGTTTCTAAACAAAACACGACACTAATATGGTAACGACAAGTAATGGTTATGGCGCATAAATAGACGGGGTAATAGAGTGAATTTTAGGTTAAGTAGGGGTGGTTTGTTTACAAACCACCCCTACTTAACCTAAAATTCACTAACATTCTACGTCGAGTTTGGCTATGGTAAAGTCAATGTTTCTTGTGTATTCTCTCTTAAGCCGAGTTGACACGATCAGAGTCAGCTCGGACCGAGTGGACTCGGATACCTACTCGGAGGCAACTCGTACTGTGGCAACCCTTATTCGTCGTCCGAGTGCGCTCGGATTATGGGTTGCCACAATCCGAGTTGCGTCCGAGTAGGTATCCGAATCCACTCGGTCCGAGCTGACTCTGATCGTGTCAATGCGGCTTTAGGTGGTTTGAGTCCAGCCGAATCTGGGCCGCGGGTTTGATAGTCGGCGAGGTGAGCACCAGGGCTTGCCACTGGCGTGCCAAGCGATCTCTCGGCTCCTGGCTACTGGCTAACGGCATACCAGGTCTCTGTGACGTAGACACCAGAGCGCTCACCTACAGACTACGTGAGGGAGTCACCCTGGGTCGGATAATACCCGGTGTGCCCCCGCTTGGTCCACTACCACCAATAGCAGATCCAAACTCCAGAAACTTGGTTGCGGAGGTTTCTACAAAGGTAAGAGATAAGAGTTAAAATATTATTACTAGATTAAGACTGCAGTTTATATATAGTTTATATAAACTTTGTCATCAATGAACATGTCAATATTTTGATATTCCAGGAAAAGAAAATATTTAACCCCAACGGTGATTTCACAATTGTAGCTGTTGATTGTGGCCTAAAATATAATCAGATCAGATGTCTAGTAAAGAGGAATGCTAAAGTTATTTTAGTTCCATGGGACTACAAAATAAATGTGAATGAGTATGATGGATTATTCATCAGCAACGGCCCAGGTGACCCAGAAGTATGCAGGCAGGTCGTTGACAATATCCGTGGCGTGATGAAAGATAAAGTAAAACCGATATTCGGTATTTGTCTTGGACATCAATTGCTTTCGACTGCTGCTGGTTGCAATACATATAAAACTAGGTAGGTACAGGTAACAGTGACATTAATAAAAAATGTTTTGGACAATCTACACAGCATCTAGCCCCAAAGTAATAAGAGCTTTTTTTATGGGTACTAGATAATCAATAAACTTAATACATACATTGCTGTGACCTAACCGGGTCCATTTTTGGGACTGATTAACTTTAAACTTTAAGTTATATACAAGAAACATGTGGTAATGTTTAAATAATGTACACAAATTACTATATAAAATAAAAAATACCTCCACATATACATACCTAGAAAAAAAAAACACGAGCACCTGAAATATATATATGCAGAACATAAATATATTTGTACCGAGGCGGGAATCGAACCAGCAACCATCTGCGTGACAGGCGGGCCTTCGGCCACTGTGCCACTGAGTTCGGAAATAATAGTCATTAATTTCATGTAATTAATGACCTTATTTATTTATTATTTATTACTCTATTTGTTTTTTATTATTTATTACTTTATTTGTTTTTATTATTTATTACTTTATTTATTACATTTAATAGGTATTTAATATTTTATCTTTCCTATCTTCCTTTTCCAGTTATGGTAATCGTGGACACAATTTACCATGCACTCACAGTGGTACTGGACGGTGTTTCATGACATCACAAAATCACGGTTTTGCCGTTGATCCTGACACATTACCTGAAGATTGGAAAGTCCTGTTTTCTAACGAAAACGACAAAACGAATGAAGGCATCATACATAAAACTCAACCCTTTTTCAGTGTTCAGTTCCACCCTGAACATACTGCCGGGCCCACAGACCTTGAATGTCTATTTGACATATTTGTTGATGCAGTGAAATCTTATAAGAACCAAAAATCATATGTAATTGACGACATGATAACAAAAAAATTGGAATTCACACCAACCCTCCATGAAAGACCAAAAAAAGTTTTGATTTTAGGTTCTGGGGGGCTCTCTATTGGACAGGCTGGTGAATTTGACTATTCTGGATCTCAAGGAGTAAAAGCAATGCAGGAAGAAAAGATTCAAACTGTGTTAATAAATCCAAACATTGCAACTGTTCAAACTTCTAAAGGTTTAGCTGACAAAGTTTACTTCCTTCCCATAACTCCTGAATACGTGGAACAAGTTATAAAAGCCGAACGACCAACAGGTGTTTTGTTAACTTTTGGCGGACAAACAGCGCTTAATTGTGGAGTTGAATTACAGAAATCCGGTATATTTGAAAAATACAATGTAAAGGTGTTGGGAACACCCATACAATCTATCGTTGATACGGAAGACAGGAAAATATTTGCCGAAAAAATTTATGCGATTGGCGAAAAAGTAGCCCCTAGTGCAGCTGTAATTTCGGTTGATGAAGCTATAGTAGCGGCTAATCAGATAGGGTATCCTGTTATGGCGAGGTCTGCCTTTTCCCTAGGTGGATTAGGTTCCGGGTTTGCAAATAATGAAGAAGAGCTAAAAGCACTTGCTCATCAAGCACTCTCTTACTCTGATCAATTAATTATCGATAAATCGCTCAAAGGTTGGAAAGAGGTAGAATACGAAGTCGTCCGAGATGCTTATGATAACTGTATAACTGTTTGTAATATGGAAAATGTGGATCCTTTAGGGATTCACACTGGAGAGTCGATTGTCGTTGCACCGAGTCAAACTCTATCTAACAGAGAATATTATATGCTGCGAAACACTGCTATCAAAGTTATCCGACATTTTGGCATTGTTGGAGAGTGCAACATCCAATACGCTCTCAATCCCAACTCTGAAGAATTTTATATTATTGAAGTGAATGCAAGGCTATCAAGAAGTTCCGCCTTGGCAAGTAAAGCAACCGGATACCCACTAGCATACGTTGCTGCTAAATTAGCACTAGGGATTCCATTACCCACTATTAAAAATTCGGTCACAGGTGTCACCACAGCATGTTTTGAGCCAAGCTTGGATTACTGTGTGGTGAAAATTCCAAGATGGGATTTAGCTAAATTCAATAGAGTCAGCACAAAAATTGGTAGCTCAATGAAAAGTGTAGGTGAAGTAATGTCCATTGGTAGAAATTTCGAGGAAGCTTTTCAAAAAGCTTTAAGAATGGTTGATGAAAATGTAACTGGTTTTGACCCAAACATAAAGAATGTGAATGAAGATGAACTCAGAGAACCCACAGATAAAAGAATGTTTTTCCTGGCAGCAGCTCTGAAACAAGGTTATACGGTCGAAAAACTTTATGACCTAACCAAAATCGATATATGGTTTCTAGGTAAATTCAAGAATATTATTGATTATTACAAAACTCTGGAAGCAACTAATAGTGGCACTATTACTAGTGAAATTTTGAAGAATGCGAAAAAAATTGGATTTTCTGATAAACAAATCGCAGTTGCTATTAAAAGCACCGAATTAGCAGTAAGGAAGTTACGCGAAGAGTATCATATAACACCATTCGTGAAACAAATTGACACTGTAGCCGCAGAATGGCCTGCTTCCACGAACTACTTGTACTTGACGTATAACGGTATCACGCATGACATACAATTTCCGGGAGATTTTATTATGGTTCTTGGCTCAGGCGTCTACAGAATTGGAAGCTCTGTTGAATTCGATTGGTGTGCGGTTGGATGCTTGAGAGAGCTCAGAAATCAAGGGAAAAAGACAATCATGGTTAATTATAACCCGGAAACAGTCAGTACTGACTACGATATGAGTGACAGGCTTTATTTTGAAGAAATTTCTTTTGAAGTTGTAATGGATATTTATAACATTGAACACCCCGACGGAGTTATACTATCAATGGGCGGTCAACTTCCCAACAATATCGCCATGGATTTGCACAGACAACAAGCCGTTATTTTAGGAACCTCGCCAGATATGATTGATAACGCTGAAAATAGGTTTAAATTCTCGCGAATGTTGGATCGCAAAGGAATTTTACAACCAAGATGGAAAGAGCTTACTGACCTTGAATCTGCGGTAGGTTTTTGCGACGAAGTTGGGTACCCGTGCTTAGTACGCCCATCGTATGTACTGAGTGGAGCTGCAATGAATGTTGCTTACTCAAATCAAGATTTAGAAGCATATTTAAAATCAGCTAGCCTAGTTAGTAAAGAACACCCAGTAGTTATATCAAAGTTCATTATGGATGCAAAAGAAATAGATGTAGATGTTGTAGCTTCTGATGGAGTTATTTACTGCATGGCAGTTTCCGAACACGTTGAGAATGCAGGCGTTCATTCTGGCGATGCAACATTGGTCACACCACCGCAAGATATTAACCAAGAAACTTTAGATAAAATCCGTGAAATATCCAGCGTCATAGCAGAAACATTAGATGTGACAGGTCCGTTCAATATGCAGCTGATAGCTAAAGACAATGAATTAAAAGTGATCGAATGCAACGTGAGAGTCTCAAGATCGTTCCCATTTGTATCCAAAACTTTGGATCATGATTTTGTCGCCACTGCTACTAAAGTTATTCTGGGTATACCTATAGAACCCGCTAATATCATGACCGGGTGTGGAAAAGTGGGCGTGAAAGTTCCACAGTTTTCCTTCTCGAGACTTGCTGGTGCCGACGTAACATTAGGAGTAGAGATGGCTTCTACTGGAGAGGTGGCTTGCTTTGGAGAAAATCGTTATGAAGCCTATCTAAAATCATTGATGAGTACTGGTTTTAGAATACCCAAAAAGGCGATTTTATTATCCGTTGGAACTTTCAAGGTAAAGTATTTATTACTTATATAATTTAGAAAAGTTAAGTTTATTATATAGTTATTCCTCTCATATTTGCTGTTGGGTTAATGTAATGCTACATGAATGACAATGAACACAATGAATGACATTACTTCCCGTTTTTTTAGTTTTAATTTTTGGAAAGATCCACTTATCTCTATCGGTCAAAAGTAACTGCGTCCATGAAATACTTTACCTATTCATTATTCATTCCCACACCTGTCAAAAACTAGGGAATTTCATAGTCGTGCATGTAGACAACAGCAAATAAAAGAGTGGACGGAGTTTAATTTGGTAGGTAGTATATCATAACTGCATTAAACATTTTGCGCTGCGAGTATTTATTCTGTAATTAAACTAAATATAATTTTCTCTTCTAGCACAAAATGGAACTTCTGCCAAGTGTCCGTGTCTTACAAAGTATGGGATTTAAATTGTATGCTAGCATGGGAACTGGGGATTTTTATACTGAACATGGAATCGAGGTAAGTTGTAAATATAGTATTTAAATAGTATTGTGCTTATTAGTAAGTCTTATTAATCAAAATCGTTATATTTCGAACAATTTTTAGATTGAAAGTGTTCAATGGACTTTCGACCACATTGGAGACCCAGATGATCACAGATCTGATGGAGAACTTTTACATCTAGCTGATTTTATGGCAAAGAAGCAATTGGATTTAGTCATTAACTTGCCAATGCGTGGAGGAGCTCGCCGCGTCTCATCATTTTCTACTCACGGATACAGAACTAGACGATTGGCGGTCGATTACGCTGTTCCTCTTGTTACGGATGTAAAATGTGCCAAATTATTAGTTCAGGTATGTAATGCTCGTATGAGGTAAATATTCGAATATTTTGGAATGATTAAAATCCTAATTAAAAAACATACTATTTGCAGGCCATGCTGCGTTGCGGAGGTATTCCACATATGAAAACTCACACTGATTGTATGACATCAAGAAATATTATAAAGTTACCAGGATTTATAGACGTTCATGTACATGTGCGAGAACCAGGAGCAACTTATAAAGAAGATTATGAATCATGCACTGCATCTGCTTTAGCTGGTGGTGTAACTATGATATGCGCTATGCCTAATACGAATCCGGCAGTAGTTGATCGCACTTCTTTTGAGTATACTGCAGCTTTAGCACGAGTTAGTGCACGATGTGACTACGCATTATACGTGGGTGCATCTTCCACTAATTTTGATACCATAGCTGATCTGGCCCCTCAAGCTGCCTCCCTAAAGATGTATCTGAATCAAACCTTCACAACTCTGACCCTAGATGATATGACTATTTGGCAAAAACATTTACAAAATTGGCCAAAGAAAATGCCTGTTTGCGCTCACGCCGAGCGGGAGAAGACAGGCGCTATAATTTTAATGGCATCTCTTCTTGATCGACCTATTCACATATGCCATGTAGCACGGAAAGAAGAAATATCTATTATCAAAGCGGCTAAAGAAAGAGGCCTAAAAGTCACTTGTGAGGTTTGCCCACAGCATTTATTCTTGAGTTCCGCTGACTTCGACCGTATTGGCCATGGAAGAGCAGAGGTACGCCCCGTATTATGCAGTCCTGAAGATCAAGCAGAGCTTTGGAAAAATATTGATGTCATAGATGTGTTTGCTACCGACCATGCGCCACATAGTGTGGAAGAGAAAAACTCTGAGAAGCCACCTCCTGGCTTTCCAGGTCTGGAAACTATACTTCCATTACTTTTGAACGCCGTCCATGAAGGGCGTTTAACCATTGAAGATTTGATAAACAAATTCCATCGCAATCCGCGTAAAATATTTAACTTGCCCGAACAACCCAACACTTATGTAGAAGTGGATATGGATTATGAATGGACTATTCCAAAATCAATGGAATTTACTAAATCAAAATGGACTCCATTCGAAGGCATGCATGTCTGTGGGGCAGTTCATCGCGTAACATTGCGTGGTGAAATCGCTTATGTCGAAGGCCAAATTCTTGTACCTCCAGGATTTGGACAAAATGTACGAGATTGGCCTACACCTAAAAAACACTCGTTCCCTACATTTGCTATCGAGAAAATTGAGAAAGATATAGCAATAAGCAGACCAAATTCTGCGCTCGACATGCACAATTCGACTGAGTTGAGTAAGCTTAGTGATTTCGAGCTGGATCAAGTGGAACTATCTAAACCAGAAGGGCTAACTAAACCCAACGTTCACTTTAACGAAGTCCCAGGAATGCGGAGCATGTCCCCGCTCCCTCAGACTACAATGAGACAAAGATGTGATAGCTCGTCAAATTACCTAACAGCGCAATCTCTTCCTCATCGCCAACGGAGTGACTTATTTGGTAAAAGTATCCTAACTGTAGACACTTTCAACAAAGAAACTCTGAACGATATATTCAATCTTGCTCAGTTTATGAAAATAAGTGTAAATAAAGGACGAGTACTTGACGATATATTGCGTGGAAAAGTGATGGCATCCATTTTTTATGAAGTTAGCACCCGAACTAGCTGTAGTTTTGCAGCTGCAATGCAGAGGCTAGGTGGTTCTGTAATTCACACAGACGCTACCAGTTCTTCGGCTAAGAAAGGCGAAACCCTAGAAGACAGTGTGGCAGTGATGGCAAGTTACTCTGATGTTGTGGTGCTACGGCATCCGGAACCTGGTGCAGTTTCAGTAAGTTTACTAATGTTTTTTACTTGTGCCTACCTATTTTTTTGTTAGTACAACCAGGTTTGGTTGTAGGTATTATTTTATTATAGACAGATAGAAAAGAGTAGAGGAAGTATAAAGGGTGGCACGCAACACATTAATAGAAAACAAATAATGATATAATTAACTGATTTCTTTTCAGAGAGCATCTCGCCACTGCCGAAAGCCAATTCTGAATGCAGGGGATGGAGTTGGTGAGCACCCGACTCAGGCTTTGTTGGACGTTTTTACAATAAGAGAAGAAATTGGTACAGTTAACGGACTTACAATAACAATGGTTGGTGACTTGAAGAACGGCCGCACAGTTCATTCTCTGGCCAGACTGCTTACCCTTTATCAAGTTCAACTGCAATATGTTAGTCCACCCGGGCTGGGCATGCCGAAACATATAATGGACTACGTTGCGTCAAAGGGGATACATCAAAGAGTATACGAGCGACTTGAAGATGTTCTGGCGGACACACATGTTTTGTACATGACACGTATACAACGTGAAAGGTTCAGCAGTCAAGAGGAATACGAAAAGGTAAATTGTTTCTAGCAGTTATTTTTCTTTGATTTCAATAAGGAAATAATATAGTTTCATTGTTTTGAAAAAATTTAAACCTACTTTAAATTTCTTAGAATTATACACTGTTTTTTTAAGTTTTTCGGGACAAATACTCGGGGAATCCCCTCGATAATATTTTTTATAGGACCTCATGACTATGCTCCATATCACAATGCATTTTTTAATTTCGAACATAGAACCGGAGGAGGTTCTTTTGTTTTTCGTCGGTTAATAACTTACACTATTGCAGACGCGAGGCTTGCTGGTGGTAACTCCTCAACTGATGACTCGTGCACGGAGGCGTATGGTTGTTATGCACCCGTTACCTCGAGTGGATGAGATATCTCCAGAGTTCGACTCAGATCCCCGAGCAGCATACTTCAGACAAGCTGAATACGGAATGTACGTTAGGATGGCCCTACTCGCTATGGTAGCGGGTGTAAATCCCCTTATTTGATGACATCCAACTTCTGATTTAAAAGTGCATACCTATACCTACCATTCCTTCCATTGTAACCCATAAATAATAGTATTCATTCATATAAACCATAGAATTTTTAGCGGTGCCTACCTAATTTTAATACAAAATCAATATTTTGTTGAAAAAGTATTAAATAAGTAGATGGTACTTTATTTTGTATATCAATAAAGGATTACAAGTTCAAAAAACTAATCTAGAATTTTTGATTCCATGAAATTACACCTAATATAGCATAGTTACCTAATAACAACGTTATGTACCCCTAATGTTTATTTTTCTCAGAACATAACTTATCGATAGTTATTTTGAATACGCACAAATTCGAAACTGTAGTTTTTCCTAATAAAAAACAAAAGATTAAGGTTACTAAAAAACATAGGTTACAAGTACAGAGGTCTTTTATTTTTGATATCTGTGTTTCGAAGAGTAGTTCAGAACGCTAGTGAAGCTATGTAGAATAGTTATACGGATCTTGCAGCCCCTAATCATTTGCTGTCACACCGCGCCGTTCTGAGATTCTATATCTAACGAGGAAGCTATGCAAATGTAAAGAGTAAGTTGGTAATGGTCGCTAGCACTTGAACCTATGTAAGTTATACAAATAACATAAAAATAAAACGTTAAGTATATTAAATTGTTTGAAATTAAAAATGTTAATTAATTTCTATATTATAATTTTGACTCTTCGCCTACAGCATCATTGAGCCTCATCGGACTGACTGGATTCTCCACATGAACGTCCACAAATGTAAATGCCGATATGGCATGATTATCATTAGGCGTTGGTGAGTCTTGATTAACGATATGTTCAAATTTCGGCCGTGTTCTGCGAAAAGGCTTTTGAACTGATCTATCCATGTAGCTTTCCCTTCGTGGAGGCAGTTTAAACCCACCCTGATTAACTAGTTTTCGTTGGCAGTCGCCCAGCTTATCGCGGATTACTTCTAAGTACTCGTTTCCAGTAGTATCACCAGCTGGTTCTTCTAGTAAAAGCATGCAGAGTCTTTGAGCTTGCTCCAGGTATATGACAGCTTGTTTTATAGCTTCGAATTTCTCACTAGATCTTGCCATAGCAATGAAATGGGGAATGAAAAAATCGAGAACCAGTCGTCGCCGTTCCGCTTCCATTTTTGAAGGCAATATTATCTGAAACAATGCAGAACGGTAAAATTAGGCGCGTTCTAAGAAATCAAGGATCCTTATTAGTACAATAATATTATGTAAATACAATAACGATCACGCGGAGGTCTCGTGCGTGGATGTGATGCTCATTATAGGTACACATCGATAAAATAAACATTTACCTTGCTATTTATTTCCTTCTCTTGATTCCCCGTGTTTTTTTGCTTTTTGATATTTAGTTGGGCCTTTCTTCTCTCTTGCATTTGTCTTTGTCGTTCCTTTTTCCACTGGTAATGTTTATCTTGTGATTTAGCTTTGTCCCAGAAATTGGTTCCAGTTTCTTCTTCGCTATCTGAGCTTTCATTATTATTCTGTACAACTGCCGGCAAGTTAGGGTTCAACATTCGAAGAGGGTTTTTCGTTGTTAATATGTGATACAGTCTCTGAGAGTTAAAAGTTGGATAAAAGTCCTTTTTATTGTATTTTAGCTTATCGATAGCGTTTAGGACGTGCATGACGGGAGATTCCAGGATATCTGCTAATCGCCGCTGCAGTTTCAGCAACACAGGCTTTGGAATACTCTTAAATTCATTACAGCTTTCAACAAAGTAATTTGGAAACCTTGACTGACCAAAGTGAATGTAGAAACTCCGAAGAAATAATCTGAATGTTTCACCCAGACGATCTTCTGGCCATTTCGCATAATTATCTTCACATTGCCAAAACAGATGATTTTTTATGTGACTTGCATCGATACCAATCTTTGAACCGTCAATTTCCATAAATGTCTTATGTAAAGCCAGTGTAAATAAATAACATCGAATATGAGAATGGGCCAAACAACTTTCTAAGTAGCGTTCGGCGGCTGGAAAAATGATTTTCCACTGGAGAGTTTGTTCTGGATTTAAGCCTCGTTTTGGTCTGAATCCTATGGGAACCAACAAACAACCGAATCCAATAGATTTGCTAACCATATATTTAGTTGGCCACTGGTAACTAAAGTTTGTTCGAGGGTTTTGTATTATTTTTCTTTCTCTTATAATCCAATGATTCGCCGCGTTTGGCCATGCAGCTAATAAGGCAGGAAAGACTTCACATCCAATTCTTGTTCCGTTTTTAGTGGAGTCACAATAAATACTTGCTCCCTGCGTCATAGCGTCGTCGATGGCATCTTGAGACAAACCCAATCCACTTCCCAAGTTCAGGATGAAGTTGTCGACAAAATTACTCATGAACTCTAATGAATTCAGGTAGTACTGTCTTTCATACAAATTTCTCGACATAGACGACTTAGAAGCTGCATCATCTATTTCTTCCTCGTCATCACTCCACTGACCAACTGCACGGACATCTATTGTCGTCCACGACTCATCTGGTAGAACACCAGAGGTAAGTGAATAATTTGATTGCAAGCTCAGTTCTATCTTCTTTGGCGTAGCTAATTCGGTGATGGTAGAATATCCGTAATCAGACTCGGCTTCACTGGATTCATTATGGCGACTGCTTGCATTAGACCTGTAGCCAGAGGTCTCAGTATCTTCCGAAAAATTTGTTTCTTGTGATGCAGCATGGCCATTTGATTTTGGTAGTGGTCCACTAAAACGTCTTGTAGGTTTGAGAATAGACTTTCTAGGCATCATACCTTCTTGTTTTATGCCATTTGCATTATTGCGATTCTCTTTTTCCTCAGATACTGTCAATGATGCTGTACGAATGTTTCCCATGTTGGTTAAATGACTTTTTGCAACTTGCATACTTTGTTGTTTAACTGGGCCGCTGTATCTTCGACCTATATGTTCATCAGTATCTAATAAACTGACCTTTAAGCTACTCGAACTTGGAACATTATTACGTTCGATTTCTTCATTTCTTTGAATTTTTTCTTTTATTTTTTGTAAAAGCTTTGTACCTTTAGTGGCATACGTAGAGTCCTCTGAATCATCCGATTCCTTCTCCGAGTCTGTGAAAATGCTGTCATCTGAATTAGTTCTATCAACCTCATTTACATCTGTTTCTTTTGTTAATGTGCTCTCTAAAACTTCTAGTTTTTTCAACTTCACATATCCTGAAACAAAGATATTTTTGAGTAAAATGACGATTCTAGAAACGAGTAGAGTGTTAAAATGTTTCTAAAACTATGTGTTAACCTTGTTCTTTGGCGTCCTCAATCAGAAGTTTATAAAATGGCGCGTCTAACACTGCGCTGTAGTCTGAAGTGTCTCCGGGCTCACTGACTTCCACGTTGTCGTAGATGACGAACATCCTCGGCGCAGAGAGCGGCTCGGTCTGCTTGCGCTGCCGCTGCCGCTGGAAGGTCACGTGCTCGTGCACCGCCTCCTGCAGTCGATCAGCAAAGAACACGTGCTTGTTGCTCCTCACCATTGCCTCATTTATCAAATTCTCCTTTTCACTGTATGGGTTGTTTTTAATTTGTTGCATCTCCCTGAAATTACAAGCAAAATTAATAAATTACTCGTATTATACATATTATATCACTCTAAATAACGTACAGGCTTGCGTCGGTCGTAATGAATTTATATTTAGACTGAAAAAGTATAACTAGGTACGATAAAGACGTGATTTTGTAAATCAAAAATCAATGTTAAATATAAATCCTTGATAAATCAATTCATATGAGTTACTGATGCATAAACGATAAGGTTTTTAATTTTCGCTTATCATTATGATATCAACTGGAAAATAATTTACTTTTGCTTTGCTTGTATGCTTATGATAATTAAGTGCTCAAGACTCAATAGGACTTTTCTTTTGTGCCGCAACATTTTCACTTTTGTAAGCAGACTAGGGGACCGCCCCGGCTTCACACGTGTATTTAAAAAAAAACATGCGGATCCCTAACTTTTTGAAAATATTCTATAGCCTATGTTCATCAAGGACTATTAAGGATTGTAATGGTGAATTTTTAATTTTTCAAATCGGTCTAGTAGTTTCGGAGCCTATTCAATTCAAACAAACAAACAATCAAATCATTCCTCCTTATAATTTGTAAACAGTTACATTAATCTTGTAATCACGCTTGAAAGAATATAATACAAATGTATGCTGCTACAAATATGTCTCATTTCCTATTCGCAGCGTGTGCGTATGTATGAAAGCACTGAATGGCCTATAACTATGCTTATACAGATTCTAAAGACTTCTTTCTAAAGACAGAAAATTGTCGATTGGCTATCCCTATGCTGTAACAGCAGCGTGTTGTACCTCTACGATTGACGTGTTTCTGGTAGACCGGATACGCTTGCAGATTGCAAAGGAAAAATCGGTGTAGGTATGTCCCTTACCATACCTAAAAAACAAAAGTAAATACACAGATTGGTAGTAACGTATGTAGGTTAAAACTTAAACACAAACAGTACTTTATTTTTCCATCTTGAAGCTGTATTAAAGAAGAGTTCTACTGGTGTAATGTTTTACCGAAATATTTGAAGTCATTTCTATGAATGTTTCAGTGATTTTTATTTTTGTTACGATTGGTGACGACTTGCGTTCAATACGTCGAGAACTTTACGTTACGTGCAGTACCTAATAAGAGTGAGTCCCTGAACTTGTTCAGACGGACAAAGCGCGCGAACGTGACTGCCGCTATCATTTCAGTGCAACAAATCACTAAAACTCATACGAAAACTATCATCCGAGTTAACTTTTGAAACTATCATGGTTAACACTAAAGTAATTTACGACGGGATTATTAGAGTTTCAAGTTTTCCAAAATTTCGGCACAGTTTCATGCCTCATGATCACGGAACAACTGAAAGCCACTTTCTCTGGAGTGACTTTATGCATCATTTCACTGGAGTGAGTTAATAACAAATTATTGTATTATTGTCATACAACTGATAGTAGCTCCTCTCGATCAGGCAGGAGTGTGATTGCTTCTAAGCGATAAGGCCGCCCATTGTACTTGTCTTATGTAATGTCTTTTGTTTTGTTATTTTTCTGGTGTACAATAAAGCATTTTAGTATTGTATTGTATTGTATTGTATGGTATCGGAAGGACTTAAAACGAAGGAAGTTTTCTTATGATGGTGCACACAGCCCACACCTAGGCCTCATTTGGAAATCCTTCTTGTTTTTCTTGATTTATTTCCTTATTTTCCTTTATTTTTGTACCTACTAGGGGAACAGTTCACAATCCTTGTGCAGTGCAACCAAAGTTAGGAGCGACCGTCTTTTGTTTTCCGTATACGGTGCAGACAGATTAGTGACGTCACGTAGTAGGTGTTTTTTCATTCGTAGAGTGCGCTACGATGTACTTGCGTAGCAAACAAAAGACATCAACGCGCACACATTGATTGTGTTTTTATGCGTAGTTTGCTACGAAGTCTCCCCACAGAGTACAATTGACAATTAAAGCACACATACTGTTTTTCGTTCGTAGAGTATGTATGTAGCAACACTACGAAGGGCCCGCGGGCCCGCGTACAAAAGACACCAACGATTTAATTGTGCATTTTACCATCTCAAAAACGAAAAGCCGTACCTACGGACATGTATGGATATTTTCTCTTGGGAATGTTTAAGTCCGTTTCTATGACTATTATTATAAAAGAATTCGTATTCGATACCAACTTATATGTACCTACTACACCGTCAAGAAGTATCTAATCCTATCTACTAATTACTCACTTAAGTCAATGGCTGTTTTACTGGCCATGGAGTCAAATAAATAGCAACGTAGGTGCAATAATTGTAAGGTTTGTGAATAACAGGTCTTATCTGTGATACTTAACTTAAATGACCCATACTATATTAATCTTAATAAGGTGCGTCGTTTATATAGCACTAACGTGTCTCGACTCGACTAATGTTGGCGAGTTGTATTTTCTTTTCAAGATTTAAATATTTTAAGGAAATATAGTTTGCCTTGTAGTATGAGAGACTACTAAAACATCTACTTAAGGCTCCAGCGACGGGTGAGTTTCCAAAACAAACGTAGAAGGTAGGTACCCAAATTATTTGTAATTTGTGAATATTTTGCTATTGTTTGTATTAAACTTGCATTTACCTAGGTTCCAGACACAATTTTTTTTCAAAATTTTACCCTGAAGTTAATTTAAACCTAATCACATTTTTAAAATTAACGGTGGTTTTCTTTGTATTTGTGTAGATAATTATTTTCATGGTGAAAATATTCTCAAATTACAAATCGTTTTGGTACTACGTTTGTATGGGTAATTCATCGGTTCCCGGATCATTAATTAAAGTTTACCTTAGTTTCCTAAATTATCTATACTAATATTATAAAGAGGAAAGATTTGATTGTTTGTATGTTTGTTTGTTTGAATTGAATAGGCTCCGAAACTACTGGACCGAGTTAAAAAATTCTTTCACCATTAGAATCCTTTATTTTCCGTGATGAACATAGGCTATATAATATTTTCAAAAAAGTTAGGGATCCGCATGAAAAATTCAATAATTGAACCGTGGGCTGTATATTCAACCTCTTTTTCTATTATGGCGCGTCAGAATAGAAAAAGAGGTTGTATAGCGCACGGTGCTTGCTTTTTCTCTACAGCCAGTGTCAGTTTTGGAATGTCGAGTCAATGTCAAAAACCCCAATGCTGTTAAAAAAAGTAAAGATCCGTATGAAAACTGTGAAACCCATCGTTTTAGTGTGTATAATTTCTGAAATTTTTGTTTAATACCCGTGCGAAGCCGGGGCGGGCCGCTAGTATCATATAAAATGGTATAGCTAACATTTTCAGTATAAAAACTGCTTATTTATTCCTTGCAAGAAAACAATAAATGCCAAAAATGAAACTCACCATACCTTGAATTATTTACCTATCGTGTGGGACTCCCCTGATAAAGGTTTTTAATATCAAAAGATTGACAAGGTTAATCCTCAGTACATACTATAAGACTTATTTTCGGGTTCTCTATTTCAGTTGATCTGGGTTATCATTTAGAATTTTGCGAGTATCTCTGAATATTATCTGAACAGAATTATGATTTACAAGTCATTCATACTGAATTCATAGAACTACCATAGTTTTTGTTATAGCAAAAAACAAGACAAAGATACCTTATACCTTTACCTTTTACCTATTATGATTTACAAGTAAATAAAAAAAAGTTCTATGAATTCAGTATGAATGAACGTAAGCGGGTGTACCACGAATTTTGTTTATTGTTTGAATACTATCAACGTTCTATCCCTATACGAGGGTGAGTGTATTTCGATTCGTCTCCCTAATAAGTGCAGTCTCTTGCTATTAGACGAAACTTAGGTGTTTGTTCAAAGGAAACAACAATTCTTGACTAACCCGTTCACAGTCATAATGATTCTTCATCTACCTCTACATTACCGTAACAAACTCACCTTTCATAATTTTCAAAAAATTGCACGGACAGAAGTATATTGTTGAGTAGAAATGCGTCAGAGTCGTTGTGCAGTTGATACCGCATGCGATCGAGGGCTTCGTCATCGTATGATCGGTGGTGCGCCGCCGGCGGAGGCCCCTGGGGGGGCGACGGAGGCCCCGGCGCCGACAGCATCGACGGCGCTGGCGGATCCTTGGCCGCCACACGCTTGACGGCAGTGCTCACCAGATACTCGCGTTTTTCTTTTCGTTTCTGCTCCCTCCATTTCTCACGTTCAAAAAATTTGTCAGGCTCCTTTTGAGCTTTCTTTGACTTTGAATTACCCATCACGTCAAGTTAATTACTAAACTTAAAATTGTTATCTCTTTTTTATGCAATTGATTAAAGCAGCGAATCAATAAAATAATCCGACCGTACATGTATGTTTGTTGGAACGTTCCGCGCAATACTGGTATGTACAATACATTTGATTGATACGAATCTTAGGCAGAAATATGTTATCAGGGCATGATAATTATTCCATACTTATCGTATAAATCAAATATAATTGCAGTGCTTTGCACGCTAACCAGGAATGCGATGTCGCAACGGCATAGTGGCTTTTGAGTAGGTACCTGAAAAAGTGGACTAAAAGTTACTTGTTGCGATTCTGGAACTCACCGGAATAACTGCATTCCTATTGTGAATTCTGTTGTTATGTAAGAGTTTTGCACCTTCAATAAAATATGTACTTAAACAATTTCTGTGACTGCACAATGGAAAAAAGTAAAAATATAAGTTGTGTACCTACTAGTATGAGATTTTTTTTAAGTTGTTGTTGTGTTGGGTACATTGGCTTAGTAGAGTTCTAAATGATCTACGAAAAGTATAAAAGTATACGTTTCCTTCAATTTAACCTTTTGCATCGCCACACTTTTCATAGGATAAGTCAATCCAATAGTTTCATATGAACTTGCTTATAGTTTTCGAATTGTTTAGTACTTTGTTGGGTTGTGACAGTATAAGTTTTTACTTGAAAAGTAAGCGGTGCCTTTTGTTAAGGTTTTAAGGTTTTTAAAGGTCAAGATATAAATAACAGTAAAAGGTAGTTCCGTTTTGGTCCTCTGCAAAAAACTATACTAGACATACAATTATTTTTCCGTATCTTGTGTATCCTTTGCACTCGTGTCTATAAATAAATCTCAGGTCTTTCAGTACCACTAATTTCTACCTTAAATAGATGTCAGAGGTTGTTTACCATATCAGAGTTATTATTTTGATTTTTGCATAATTGTACCTAAATAAGTGTGTGTTTGTGACATCATATACCGATTTAATAACTAAAATTTGCCACTAATAAGTTTAAAGTTACTAAACTGAATACTCGGAAAACATCAAATAAAATTATAGTCATCCACCGTTTTGCCTTTTTGTCCTTTTTGCTTTTGGATTTCTGATTTCAATAACATTATACTAAATGAGCACCTAAACAAGTCAATTTAATTTTTAAATCATCAAATAAGAATAATGTATTTTTATTTTGATTTTCTCTTCACTTATATTTTTTGTTCACTAATCAAAGTCTAAAATTAAACCTAAATTTCACTAAAACAATACTTTTTACTTCTTGGTACACTATACTTTTTATTTCAATATAATGTACATAAATAGATCCAAATTTACTTTAATTTATAATTTTATGTCTGGAACACCATTTTCTAGTGCTATCACAGCTTGCATGAATCAATAAAGTGTAACCTAGAAAACTTTATTTGCCTTAAAAATTCCGAGATTTCGCTTCGATTAAGTTCATTAATTAAATTATATTAGATAATATCCTTATGCCTATAGAAGTGCTACAGCGTAGGGCCTATGGTATATTGCGCAGGGCCTCCGCCGGAGGTATACTAAGGCCCGATTCTTCCATATTATTCGCTATGCTTGCACTATCATCTTCAGGGTGCGTGTTGACACGGCGTTGGTTCTTCATGCGTTTAGCTTCACCCATTTTCTTATCTAATAATTTTCTAGAACAAACAAAAACAATTAATTATTGGTGATATTTGCTCAGCTGGTTTCTCATTTTCCTATGATATTTATTTGTTAAAATATATTTTTATATAACCCTTTTGTTTTATTATGGGAGTAGCTTTTTGAGGTATTTAAGTCATCTATACTAATATAATATTATAAAGAGGAAATATTTGATTGTTTGTTTGTTTGTTTGAATTGAATAGGCTCCGAAACTACTGGACCAATTTGAAAAATTATTTCACCATTAGAATCCTAACGATTCCGTGATGAACATAGGCTATATAATATTTTCAAAAAAGTTGGGTTGCTTTTTCTCTACGGCCAGTGTCAGTTATGGAGTGTCGAGTCAATGTCAAAAACCCCAATGCTGTTAAAAAAAAGTAAGGGATCCGTATGAAAACTGTGAAACCCATCGTGTTAGAGTGTAATTTCTGAATTTTTTGTTTAATACCCGTGCGAAGCCGGGGCGGACCGCTAGTTATATATATAGGGATTTAAAATATATGTATGTCTTGCTTACGCTGACAATTTCAATCTCGATATTTATCTACACCGTTTATACCACATAACAAGGAATGCACTACTACCAATGAGCTCCATTAGTACAGCTCAGCTTAAAGAGCATTACTTCATCATCATCATCATCATCACCAGCCTATAATAGTCCACTGCTGGACATAGGCCTCCCCTAATGACATCTAGCATTACTTATTAGTCTTCAATTCATATAGAATATAAGATTTTGTATGAAGAAGGTTCCATTAAATCCCATTTTGGGAATAGTAATAGCTCAACATCTGTGCCCCAAATAACTGTCAAATTAACACAGACGTGGTCCTAATCTGAAAAGTTTTCATAACTTTTTTCCCAGTATCTTATGCGACATCATTTATTCTACCCATAAACAATTGAATACTCACTGCTGCCGCCAATCGATGAGCACTCCCAACAGAAAGACCAATGCGATCCCTACTATAATGACGACGGTCACACCGATGATTGTCGCGACGGTCATGGTCGGCACCTCTTCAGACAACACTGACGACACTGACACGTTGGGGTCTGTTGCAGCCATGAAATCTGGAAATAGGTATTTTACAGTAACGTTTGTATAAAACCGCAGGTTTGTGAACGCCTTGTCAATTTATTTCTACAAGTACAGTATTTATTTTGTGGTCTCTCTAGTTAGATGGTACTTAGTTGAAGAAAAATTTTCGGAAGAAATGAATATGTATGTATACAAGATGTAAGTGCAACAACACTTTTTAAGAAAAGTTAGAATGATTGATAGTTGTTAGGCAAAAGGCGTAGTGACCAAAATATTCATTGTTGTTTGATAAAAGGCGTAAGGTACCTAAAATCCGCTAAGCTGTGTGTAATACTTGTTTTTATCTTGTGCCATATTGATAGAAATTCAAAACATTAAGAAATTGATTTCGCAGAGACAGTAAACTATTTTTCAGGATTCTTCTCATTATACATATATTAGTTTATCGTTTCTAAAGCAAAGTCCTTACCATCTTCAGCCCAACTGGCAGAATTTTCGTACTTCGCCATTATAACTTGTTTAAACTTCGCAGCTCGGCCTTCTGTAACATATATAATATAAATATGTAAATGTACACTCCATATTGATCTTCTATTATATGCTATGAATTAGGTTACAAATAAGATCTAAAAATAAGATTATTAATGCATTTTTTATAAAAACAACTCGAGTGACGTTAATTTGATAAATATCAACTCAATCTTGTCGGTAGCTGTGATTGGTTTATCACTAATGTTTATCTGATTTCCAGGAAATCGCAGTATTTAAATAATATTACAAAATTATACCTGACTATCTATTTAAGACTATCTATTAAGAGAGGTTTGCCCTGGCTCCGCACGGATATTTAACAAATTTTCAAACTTTTACATACCTACACAATCATGTTGCGTTACATTATTGAAGTTTTCATTTGGATTCCTAACGTTTTTTCATAATAGATATTAAAAGTAGAGTAAAGATGTATATAATATATTAATTATTTTGATATCTTTGGTTTTTGTTTTCTGTTTGTTTATTTTATAAATTTTTTCATATTTCCATTTTCTATCCTTTCATGGGTCTGTACCACAGACCCATCCAGGTCAAAACAATAAAAAAGATTAGTTGAACCAAAATTGAGACCTTTATAACCAACTGGGTACGAGATGTTTATTTTGGCATCTGGTCTAATTGTATATCAACATCAACATCATTCAGATGGGCTATACCTATTTTAATTACGAGTATTTCTATTGTTACATGACTGTGTCAAAATAAATAATTTTATATGCTTCCATTCTATTTTGTTTTCCATATTTCCATTTCCATTTTACCTATTCTATTTCTATTTACCTCAGACCCATGCAGGTCAGAGGACCACGCAAATACACTTTTACCATCAATTAGGTACATATCTGTAGATTAATTTCTATTTTAGCATCTGGTCTGGTTGTGATTCGTCATCAACATCATTCACTGCTGTGCCTATTGTACTACGGGTATCTCCATTGTTAGCAGAATAGATAAAGCGTGACGTAGGGAAATTGTATTTTTGCCGACAATATAGATTGTTTATAGCGCTTGAAGTGAAGTGGCACAAACAATAATGCGATTTAATTTTATAAGTTTATTATATTAAATAATGAGTATGCAATTCAGCACGCTGTGAACACTCGTATGTTATTGATGCTTGGTACCAAACATTGCCTAAAACAAAAATAAACAAGTACGACAAGTGCGAGTGTAACTCGCGCGCCGAGGGTTTTGAACTTTTGTCGTTTAGGTAGGTACGTATATTGACGACCTGTTAGCGCGGTGGGCTTACAACGCAAGAGGTTGCGGTTTGATTCCCGCCTCGGGACTAATATTTGTAAGATCTGCAGATTATTTGTTCGAGTGTTCTAGTCCTTTTCTACGTACACAAAAATAAATCATCTAATGTGATACTTATATATACTTTATTAAGTATAACAGATATCGTAGTAGTACGAATTACACAAGCTTGCTTAGCTTGTCGCTAAATGATGTTGTGTGGATTATCCAGGATACATTACTCTTCTCATATTTTTTTGGAGCACGGTGGAATTCATGAATTCTATAATCTTATTATCTAAATATTCTTCGAGCGCAGTGGAATACATTGGGTATGGACTTTAAAATTTTGAGAACAACGGTTTCGTGGCGCTGTGGAACCCTATTATTACAGTTACTACAGAGATTAGTGGGTAGGTAAGTGGGTTGGTACCTACAATTAGTTTTTCGACTTTTTTCTACGTATTTCACTAAGTATGAAACTTAGACGATTTTTAAAACCTGTTTTGAATTGTCGAAATCCATACCTTTGATTTGATATTGCTCTCAATGAAATAGCCCCCATTGTATGAAAATTCGTTTTTTGACCATATTTCGAAAAGTATTGTTTTTACAGACTTCTCTATATTTTTCCTGTAAAATATAGACCTATATCTACAAACGCTTAGTACATTTTATATAGATCACTCTGCTATCTTCGGAGATAGAGGGGGGGGGAACGGTCAAATTTTCGACCTTTTTCAAAATATTTCGAATAGTACAAAACCTATCGAAATTTAAAAAACTGCATTAAAATGTACAAACTGATACCTTTCATTTGATACCCAACTCGGTGGGGTAGTCACCCCTTTAGAAATTTTTCCCGCCCTTTTTTGACCATATTTCAAAAAGTATTATTTTTACAGATTTCTCTATATTTTTCCTGTAAAATATAGATCAATACCTACAAAAACTTGGTTCATATCAAATCGATCGTTCTGCAATCTTCGGAGATAGAGGGGGGGTACCGGTCAATTTTTCGACCTTTTTCAAAATATATAAAAAAGTATAAAATCTATCCAAATTTTAAAAACTGCATTGGAATGTACAAACCAATACCTTTCATTTGATACCCAACTCGGAGGGGTAGTCAGCCCTTTAGAAATTTTTCCCGCCCTTTTTTGACCATATTTCAAAAAGTATTATTTTTACAGACTTCTCTATATTTTTCCTATAAAATATAGATCAATACCTACAAACACTTGGTACATATCACGTCGATCGCTCTGCAATCTTCGGAGATAGGGGGGGGGGAGCGGTCATTTTTTTGACCATTTTCAAAATATTTTAAAAAGTATGAAATCTACCGAAATTTCAAAAACTATTTTGAAATCTACAAACGAGTACCTTTCATTTGATACCACTTTCGACTTTGTACGTTCCATTTAAAATTTCGATTTCAAAATTTGTATGGAAAATCTTCATTTTGATTTTTCATTTATTTTCATTTATTTTTCTATAAATATGTGCGGGCGCACAAAATGTATTATTATTTCAAATTTCAAGTCAATAGCTGCAGTAGTTTCTGAGATATTAAGGATTCAAAACACAAAACAGACCCAAAGTGATTTCATAAGGGTTTTGCAACCGATGGCAAAACCCTAAAAATCAGATGTTTTTGGAAACCTGAGTTCTAAAAGGTATGTTTGGATTTGACAAATACACCTACAGAAATGAAAATAGCATAACTTCAGCCTTTATATCATTTTGATATCGTCACCCAGTAAAGGCTACACGAATTAATGCAATCAAATTGAAAAATAGGCGCAATACAAATGTTTGCAGCTAATATTCATTCTTGCTCATACAAGGATGCCAAAACCACTTTGATAGTAAATAAGTACATCGATAAATGTATATCGTTTAATTTTTTCTCTGTGTACGTCACGGATAAAAAATAAATAATGCTGTATAATCCACTCGGCATCATTTAGGCCCAAGGTAGGTAACCAGAGCTTGTGTTGTTGTCAGGTAGGTAGGTACTAAATTACTTAATACTGTATTGTGTAGACATATAATATTTGTTTTGATGTATATGTTTATTTTATTTAGAACATACCCTGAAAATCCGAAAAAAATATTTGCAGATCGTTTGTTCCAATGTGGGAATCGAACCCGCAACCTACTGCGTCGCAAGTGAACCTTGGCACGTCGCGCCACGACCACGCGACGGTCGCCAATATGAAAGTGTTCACAATCAATCCAGAAAAATAACTTTCTCAGACTGACGACTCGAATGGATGACGGTAATCTAATTTCTATGGATGCCGTTCTTAGAATTTGGACCCGGAACCCAAAATATCCTCTTAGGGAATATCAACTTGGTGTTTTTTGTAGTGCGCCTGTCATGTCTTCGTCAATAAATTGTATACACTAAAGAAGAAATAATGTATGTTAACTTACCTCTATAAAAGAAACGAAGGCCTGTTGGACCTTGACGAATCCTCGCAGTAGGTATTACTGCGAGGATTCGTCAAGGTCCAACATTAAACGTATTACGAATATTCTTTCAAATCTGCTGTTAAATGAACTATCATATCTATTATATTATAATTAGTAAGCACTTGATGCCTGGTGTTATCTGTCTCTTCTTTTATAAATTACAGATAAAGACAATACATATCAACTGATAAAAAACTTTGAAGTCTCAGCAACACCAATGGCATCTATTGTGTAGTGCGAAACGAATACAAAACAAGTAGATTTCCACGAACTTACATAAACCTTCACCCGAAACGACGACCGGTCCTTTCAATACACAAAAACTAGTTGAACAGTTAATTTTACACACTAATACTTTGGCACAGTTTTATGGCAAGCAATTCAAGTTAAACAAGATATGTTTTGAGGTTTGCGGACGTGCTCTGGCGCCTCGATGTTTCGTCGCATGCGCTGCACTCCACAGCGCGCCTGTCACTGTGGACTCTTGTCTAACTAAAGCCGCCGAGCCGTCGTCGCGTCGGCCGCTGGGAGATCAAACCAGACTTGCCGTAAGACAAACTCGACATAACAATGGATAAACCCGCCGCCCCTCTAACTGTAAAAACAGGAATGCGTAATAAGAGTCGAAGCACCGCCGCCCCCTCGGGTAAATGACAGCCCAGTTGGAGATAAGCTGTCATAATAATAGTTATTCATCATTCTATTGAACTAGCGCAGGATTATATTCATATTATTAAACTTTTTTGTTTATAACTAAAATCTACAAACTGACTTCAAATTTTACAACGATTTTGGTATGTTTTGTTTGGAGGTACAATAGCAAGATAATCATTAAAATTGAATTATGCACTTAGGTCCAGAGTCGACGGAGTAATAGTCGACGAGGAACATAATCATAATAATAAGATCTCTTTTATTCGAAGATTAGTCATACCGAAGTATATTAATTTACTTACCTTCTTTGCGAAGAAATGTTCCGTGCATGATGGATGACTATGATTATTATAAAATCTGATTCTCCAACAGTTTTAGATTGAGTCACACACTTTCACTTGTTTATAAGCATTCTATTATAAAGTACTCGGAGGCTAAAAGGTCTACTACCAGTCACGTGACAGCGAAACACCTCCAACAGAGGTTGTTTGCACAATCAACCAGCTTAGGCTCGTAGGAAACGATGACGCTAAAGCTGTTTAATCTCACATCTTTTAACAAAATTAACCGTGATACCACTGTAGAAGAACCATTTTCGAATGGCTGGAACATTTTATGGCATGTGTTTTCCACATCACAAGATTAAACATCCTCTTAGATATGAAAATGAGGTTGGTGCGCTGAAATTACAACGATAAGATCCTTTTATCATCGACTTGGCTTAACCTGAACGTAGAAATTCAGCATCTTAAATAATGATGTAGTTATATAATCTACTACCATCGGGCTCCCTGCGGCGTCCCATAATTTGTGAAAACATAAGATCATGTACCTAAATAGAAATACATAGGTAGGTTACCTATGTATTTCTATTTAGCGTTTCTGTGATTCACATTGGATGATGGATGCCCTTCTAAAACTTTTTTTTCCTATGACCTTCAGAATGGCGAATGCGGAAACCGAGTCGAGAAAATTCAACATAAGGCGAGACAATCGTTTTCAAAACATAGGTCTCATATTTTTGTAAACAGAGACCGAGGTGTCCACTTGTAAACAGAGACTATAAGTAGTTCCTTACTAGGCACGACGTCAGCCATTTTATCAGTACATCGCTTTCATTGTCCAGTTGTTTAGGTTGGTCTGATTAAATTTGTAAATTCTAGTAAAACGTATGCGATCATGGTTATATGAAAGTTTATCAACCTTCCACGTCCTGCAGGCTTCTTGTTAGGTTGCACGACTAGTTATTCGTACAAATCGATGCTACCGTTATCATTCCAACAGTCTGATGTTGACAGAGCCACAGGTGGCCTCGAAGTAACAAAGATGGTCGTACCTGGTACGCGGAGCGCGCTGCATCAAAACACTCTCAACATTCAATGTTTTTAATACAGAAAATACAGCATTTTATTGACATGCCTGCAGTACGAACATACTTATGATTATACGAGTATAAATGCGAATTAAATTCGTTTAATGCAAATGCGTTTATAGACATAGAGGTTAAATAAAAGAAGAGTTAATACATTCGAGGATTTTTAAAAAACTTATAAGCTAAATACGCATCCACGCCGTGTAGTATTCCGAGGATTACTCCGACATACTGAAACAAAGAGGGCAATTTATATTATTTATTTATGGTTGATATTTGTACAACTTAAACAATGTGTTGTATTGTGTTTATTTATTTTAGGTACATTTGTTGCACGTCTGGATCAGAATAACACACGTTCCATCTGTATTTGTCTTTTCCAGTAATGTTTTACTGTTTTACTTACAATAAAAACAACATATTTGTAGTGTATTGGTCCAACGAAAACAGTGAGATGTTCAAAACAGTGCAAAAATAATAAACTAGTGACCAGGCAAATATTATAAAAATTAAAGTTTGTGGATGGATGGATCTATGATTGTTACTTCTGCATGCCAAAACTACGTAACAGATCGGACTGGAATTTCAACCTAGAATATTTCATATATCATTTATTTTTGCTAGCAAAACATTCATTCTACGTTAATGGTTAGTAAGTTTTCATGCCAGAGCACTGCAAAACTAAGTTCAACTTTTCTAAGTCAAAACGTCAATAAGAATTTGTAAACTTAAAATAAAAACAATAATAATTTCATGAATAGAACAATAATTTCATGAAAACAAAATTAGATATAATTTAGAAACCAAAACAGTTTGGCTTTTGCGCAGTTTGGCAATTCATTATTTCATCTGATAATGTCATTTTAATAACACGTGTACTTTATTTATCCTACCTTGCCTACGGATCACTTCCCATAGAATATAAAATAAATAATCATAAAACGTTTGCATATAATATACATACCTATCTATAGAATATAGAGTACTAAGTTTATCACTCATCATAACCAAGCTTTGCTTATGGGGCTAGATGATACTGTCTGACTTGTCCAGCATTATTTATATAATATTTATTAGCCGAGGTCAGAAACTAGTAAACAAATAACTCCAAGATACCATACCGCCACTAAGCAATAACAATTCCACTCACATATACGGCAGTCATGGCCGGATAGGCCGCGTACATGTTGACCAGGGCATAGCGCGGGTACAGGTAGAGGTTCACCGCTACACCCATGTAAGAAGACGCCGACAGGTACAGGAAACAAGCTACGCTGTTAAACAGGCATTCCTGAAATACAAAACCAATTATACGAAACGATAAACTGTTAGCTATGACGCAGAAGTTTGCCGATTTTAGTTCGGCTGCGGGATAGTTGCTTGTTGTTGCTTGTGATCTTAGTTGGTATAAGGTACCATTTTATTGTGTAGGTACCACATCTACCTCAAAGTTTAAGTTGGCTCCTAACAAAGAATATGTAAAAGCAGTAGCATCGTGATAGGAAGTACCTACATAGGTGGTTCGTGCAGAGCATACGGCTCCATATTTATAACTAGCGGCCCGCCCCGGCTTCGCACGGGTATTAAACAAAAATTTCAGAAATTATACACACTAAAACGATGCGTTTCACAGTTTTCATACGGATCTTTACTTTTTTTAACAGCATTGGGGTTTTTGACATTGACTCGACATTCCAAAACTGACACTGGCCGTAGAGAAAAAGCAAGCACCGTGCGCTATACAACCTCTTTTTCTATTCTGACGCGCCATAATCGAAAAAGAGGTTGAATATACAGCCCACGGTTCAATTATTGAATTTTTCATGCGGATCCCTAACTTTTTTGAAAATATTATATAGCCTATGTTCATCACGGAAAATTAAGGATTCTAATGGTGAAAGATTTTTTTAACTCGGTCCAGTAGTTTCGGAGCCTATTCAATTCAAACAAACAAACAAACAAACAAACAAACAAACAAACAAACAAACATACAAACAAACAAACAATCAAATCTTTCCTCTTTATAATATTAGTATAGAAGACATGACTCACTCAGGAAGAATTTTATCAGCGTTTAGTAATTTTAGTGGCTAATCGGAACTTTGGATGGCATTGTTTTGAAGTGTTTTAAAGAATTTTCTTATGATCAGAGATCGGAATAAGTATAATTATTCCCAAGGTGGAAGTAAAACTCAGTTGATAATACTGACAATAGTCCTTCGTCCAGGGATAAAACGACGGTGTTCTTCCAACAGGTCGTATTGAACCCTCCAACATTCAAAATGAATTGATAATACTACCTTTACAATCCCGATATGATAATAATGATGTTTAAAATCACTGGATTTCAAAATTATAGTCTTCATATGTATACAATATAAGAAAGAAATGATTGCTTTGAAGCATCAAATTTCATTTGTTGAGCTCCGGGGATTCCCGGGTTCAATAATTATTATTTGCATGATATAAAGTTTTTAAAATTCGGGTTCTTACTTAAATTGTTGAATAAAAAGAATCTTTATTTTATATTAATTATGAAGGAATATAGGAAATATCTTTGAAAATATGAGGCCAATGATCTTGTACTTAATTTAAAATACGGTTATGATAAATTAAACAAATCACTAATGAACTTGTTTCTTATTAAGACAAGCAAGGTTTTGTAGATCGAGATTTATGTAGATTTGACAGAAACTCATAAACCCTACAAATAAAAAGAATCTACGTGATTTTTCCTATATATGATTCACCGTAGCATATATATTAGTTATTATTGTTTGGAGTGCGATTTTGATAAACAGTGAAGCAATAGCTGAAGCAATGAACGTGACATAGTTAAACTACCTAGAAATTATCGGAAACGGCTAAGTATATTTAATATTATCTGTATGAGTACCAATCGTGTAGATTACCTCTTTCACAATGTCAATGAGACCTATTAAGAAATCAGGATAATAACATTCGCTTTTTCTACGTATTAGCAACTAATGAATTTTTTTGCAGCTTCTCACGCGTTGTTTAGGTTAAAAAGGATCAATGATCCTTGTTTTAGGGTTGATTGTTTCGAGTAACGAAATACAAATTATTTTGTAGTATATAGCTTTTTCTGAGTTCTACAATTAATAAACAGAAAGGTAAATTTCCGCAAATAATAATAATAATAAATATAATAAAACGTTTATTGTTCAAAAGTTATTAACAGCTAATACATAAAACTTGATTAACAATGAAATCACGACATCTGTGTTATCATCATCAAATGGTTAATCAATTTAAAATCCAAAGTTTTATCGCGAATTCATAGAAAATGTTTTATAATTTGCAAATACTTTTCCGTAACGAATAATCTTGTAGAAAACAGGCGAAATAAAATCTACTTTATCTCGCGCCAAAACAATCGATCACCTAATTATCTAAGTTTGTAGTTTTTTCATCTGATCATCAATTTCAGTAAAAAAAAATCTGCAGTGGCAAACAACTGACTCGCGTTTTGCCTTTTAAAATGAGTAGGGATTGCAAAGGACCGTTTCAGTTCTAGCCTCGTATGATTTGTACAACAAAACCAAGACAAGGTTATTGTTTATTTTTGAATATCACTCACGTGTTGCCTAAATAAACGTAGCAGGGCTACTAACTCTACTAAGAAACTATGGCAAAATATTTGAAATAAAATGTATGGGTACATATCCTACTAAGCAAAGAAGCATGTATACATAAGTAACTAAGGTACAGTCAGAAATTTAAAACCAGCTGGCTAGAATCATCTCTTAGCACCTCTACACTATTTAACTTACGAATATGGACTGCCGAATCAGTTGCTGCGTCTTAGAAGAGAGGACATAGCAGGTGATGAGTAGCGCTGTGGTGAGAAGACAGGCGGAGGCTGTGGTGAGGAACCCGTGGAACGCCGAACCCATGCTGCTGGCTTCGGACATGCCGTACTTTACCAGCAAGCTTTGGCACATGCCGCCCAGCATCTAGACAAAAACCGTATATTTTAACAAACAATTTGAATTTAATTGCACCACTATTTATTAAGTTATCGTGCTGTCACGTACTTATATCAGTTTTCAGAGACAAAAATCAAGTTATACCTAACCAAAGTTTTCTTTGTTCAGCATATGTCGTAAGATAATCTCTTTTCACTTCTTTTTATTTAGTAATAAATTAACTAAAGTATACTTTACTTAATACTTTATTGGTGTCTTATGTTTAATTCCCTATTGGCCAAGTCATGGAAGGAACTGGCCGTCAAACCTGTCATCAGATCACATCACATTAGGCAATTGCGATGATTCGTTTTTCCCGTGGTATTCTTCCAGGACAAAGACCATTATGGTAGAACTATAAGTTCATATTGTTTTAGCCTACTACGTGTTTTCAACGTTTATTTTATTATTTGATCTTATTTTGTAGATGATGACGACACAAATAAAAGTACAAACCTACCTTATTTATTATTTTAATATAACTCACCGCTTGAACTAATTTAATAAGTCCGTGTTGAGTCGTAATATATCCGAAATTGATGCACTCGCAGCATCTGCAGCAGCAGCATTTGATGCCGGCTCCATTGTTCCCTCCTGGAGCCACCCTCACTATTGTCGGTCCTCGGGTCATTTCACAATAAAAATCTTTACTTATTTTTCACACAGACCACGAATTTCTCATTAAACCCCACCCAGTTTTGCTTCAAAAACACAAGTTCTCTTAGTTAGACTGGTCTTTACTCACGCACTTCAACTATGTATCATCACGGGAAGCTGGAGTTCAATTTCACCATTTACGCGGTCAGTTAGTCAACACAAATATTTTTAGATGTTTGGCGTGCGCTCATTCAATAGAAGTTCAGCGACCTACACTAAAACTGACAGCAAAACATTCAATTAGAACTATTCTATTCCTTTTATAAAAAAATTAATTTTGAACAAGGAACATGTGAATCCTTGCTCGGCTTATGTTGAACTTATTTTGAATTGTCGCGTGCCAGGATGCCACACGCCGTCGCCGACGCATCTCAAAAATAGATCACAAAGCGGAGGGATTGATTCTATTCTGGGTGATTGTTTTCACACGCGTTGACCTGGTTCCTTGATCCCAAAGTAGGTAGTAGTAAGCTACTGAGCTATGAAGGTACAAAGAATGGACAATCAATATCATTTCCGATTAATAACACTACGAAATTGTTTTTTTTAGAATGATGCATGAATAACCACCCAATTGAGCTTTGATTGCTGATAAAAATGGATTTCTACAGTAGATGGATTATTTTTAAACCAAAATCCAAAAAACTAATACCAATGGTATTAGTTTATTGACGTCATAAAATTATATTCCTAACGAATACCAAATTTGTAATATGTTTGTAATCTATAAAATAAAATAAAAATTTTACCCAACGAATACCAAAACAGAACTTTGAACTACCTATTACATACAATAGGGTACACAGGCCCTAAAACAGAGAGGCAGAGTCACTATGAAATATTTTATTTCACTTATATTACACTTGTAACACTGACATAAAAATATTGCTTATATTCGAAATATGTAAAACAAAACTCTTATAGGCATATTTTGGCTACATCACTTCAGTTCTAGACTTCTGATGTGTGGCAGCTAGGCAATATAAGCCTAGTTACATCTCGATTTTACCTTAGAATTACATATACAAAATAGTTAAAAAAAATTGTTACTTCTAAATTTTAAAAGAAATCTATAAATTCAAGTATGGTATCTTATAAAAGATTACCAGAAAATTACAAAAGCATCAAAAGTTAGGCAACAGTTTCGATGATCTAAAAAGACCAAATTAAAATGCTAAAGTCTTCCATTTTAATTTGGTCTTTTTAGTCAGAATTTTCAATTCGAAAATTCTAATCATAATTCAGTATTAAATTAAAAACAGTTGCAAATGATTGGTACTCAACAATGTACTTAGAACAGCGATACCATACATCAAATAATAACTTACATGTAGCGTATAAAATTTGTGTTACCAGCTTCTTACTCGTAGTAACTAGAAAATAACTTACTTACTAAATAAATTACTTAAATATTAAAGGCTTAGGGTTATTTCTAGCCAAACTAGATATAGAATGATTGTTTACAAACCGCCCCTAATAACTTAAAATTCACTCGGTTCGGTAAAGGTGCAATACCAAAGGTGTAAGTAAAGGTATTGCTTAAAGTACCTATAGCTGGCACTCGACGTCAAGCAAGTGAGTTTTAGTTTTTGTGTCGTGGTTTATTTACAAACATTCCACATCGCTAGTGTATAGTACCTATATTATATGTATTAATTTCATCCGAGCTTGAGGTTTCTACACCCCTAATGATAAAACTCAATATGGTGCTTACGAAATTGTATATTATTGTAAATGTATATATAAAGATGTATATATACACGTTTCATAAAGACAAAAAAAATACTTATTCCTAGTAATACAATTAAATACGTACATTTCCTCAGATCATACAAATAACAAAATAGAAATACCTAACACAACTGACAAGATTTTGTTGTGCGAATGCACGGCAGTACATTTTATTCAAAGGTCCGATGATTCGACGATGCTTTTAAACAAATTGGGATGATATTCTGACAATTTCTGGATTCAAAAGTAGGCTTTCGGTTAAACTTTGAAACAAAGACATCGAATACATATTAATAAGGCATTTTGATGCGACCGCCTTGGGTAACCCCCTGCATCCAAGCACACTCAACACGCGATGAATACCTAGAAATGAAGCACGCCTTTGGGGTGTCTATAGGATGTATTATTAGGGAATTTATATAACCAGTTTAGTACTTCCTAGTTTACAAAAACTATAAGTTTTCGTTTCCATTTATATATGGACAGAAGTTCCTAGTTTCATACCGATCGAATAGTTTATAAGAGCTACATTTTAGTTTTTGAGTGATTTGTTGCATTTTGGCCAAAGACATATAAATCGTCCTAGATTTTAGCAGTAGTTAAAGAACGACTTATGTGTATAAACTTCAACCTTTTCGTTTGAATAAATAGCAGACTGGTTACGGAAAAGCTCTTCAGATTCCCAACTCGATTAATATCCTCTGTATTGACGGTTTGCCAGGAAGGTGCTCAGTAAATACAGCCCGGCCAAAATCAATCCCATGATCTGAAAACATGAAAAAAACAGATTCATAATTTGTATTTAACGGTGGTATTTTTATATTAATTATGAAAAGTAAATTTCACTTATAAATTACGTTTTTTATGATAAATATTTTTGGTTTCTTTGAGTATGTTTATTTGAACTCTGGTTTTAATAATGAATACGGCATCTTCTCGAATCAAAACGATGTGCTTTATATAAATTAATTCCATAATTTGGACTAGGAAACTAAATAGATGGTAAATATCTAACGGTCTATATAAAGTTTGGCATTGATTTCATTTATATTTACTTACAGAAGCAGCAAAATAGCCTTCATATGCAGCGCTCGAGCGCCTGCTCTTGTGATTCACCTCTATTATCAGAGTGAGACCCGCGCACAAGTAGAATATAAATGCAACGGTGTGGTATATCACCTCCTGTAAGGAAAGTTATTAGAAAACATTTAGAATACAGAATAAAACGCCATATAACCGAGACTGTTACTTATTTCTCTTGGTCGACCCGCAAGTTCTACATAATCCAATAATCATCATTACAGCCGAAAATGCTGCAAATTGGCATAATAAGAGAATGTCGAGGATATGACCGGTGTAGTTTGGTGGTTTCAGTTTATATAACCAGGAATAGCTCAGGGAAGTATAAGTCTCACGTCCTTAAAAAGCTAAGTCCCTAGGTTTTTGATTCCTATTCTATTACTTCCCTCTATTGACGTATTGTTATGAATGTGTTAGTACCTACCTAATTAAGTTGATTTTTGTATAAATTAGTTGTATTGTAGAGTCAGCAACCTGTAGCGTTAATTATTGAGAAGCCTTTTACGATAATATGTATGAGTACAGCGTAGGTAGTGTATATTTCTAATTATCTACCTTTTTTACCTAAATTAAAGGTATAGCGGTTTGTTGTGCAAATATAATAAATAAAATACAAACCAAATTAACATTTATTACAATCAAACCGTCGTTCAGTATCTAACCGCCATTTTAATAATAAGAAGTTGTTTTTATCCACACAAATTAATAAAACATCTTTAATAGGCTAAAACTAAAACTTAATCTGTAGATTTTTAGTAGCAGTCTGCATATCAATCTTACAAAGTAAGTTCTATTTGGTACCCATTATTTCATTGTATTATTCTTTATTAAAAAAATACTTACATAAATCGTTTTAGATATGATCGAGCCGGTGGAAACCGACACCAAGCACGCCGTCAGCAGACAGAAGGTGCCGATGAGGAACGTCGTCGCCGTCAGCAGGAAGAACAGCGGCGGGCGCTGGTCGTACGCCCGGTACCCGTCTCTGTCGAAATAGTACGCCACGACACCGACGCATGCTGCACCCAGCAACTGAAATATTATATTTTTTTTTATTACCTAGCGAAAATTGTAAAACCTTTATTAACACAGAAAATTACAATTAAATAAACAAATTAGAATTAGTATATTTACGATTGAAACAGTGAACTAACTGCAGACTGTTGTAAAGAAACTAGCTCAACTGATCCATATTAAACCAGTTAGAAGTGTACCTAAGATGCTGACTGCAATGATACACACGTCGCTTCAACCAGACTCTCAGATATGTATATTTTTAAAAATCCGGAAAGCCTCGGTACCCTACGGACCTAGGTTCTCGACTTCAAGGGGAGCAAATATTTTTTTTATTATCTAGCTAGATTAGAACTCGTTATAAATAGGTATAGACACACCTATTCTCCGCCTTCTGTCTGACCAAGAAAAGAGTAAGAGTATAACAAAAACTATATTTCAAGTGGCATTTTGATTTTCTTTATTATTATATTAACTTGACTTGTACCAAGTTCAAGCAATAGTGTTTTTTCCTCATTATGACCAAAATTTTCAGACTATAAAAAATTAGCTTTGATGTGGTTTTCTCAGGGAGGAGAGAAATTCCCCCGTCTATGTTTTAATATTATTGTTATCCTGTTGTTTTCGTATTGTTTTCAGATTATTTGCAACTACCGAAATGCTAATCTGAGTGTGTTTTATGTATGTATTTCATGAGTGTGTTTTATGTAGGTATTCTGAGTGGCTAGGTGGCTATTATTCCAGGAATAAGCGCATGAAGTCACGACCTCGTGTTAAAATTAGAGCACGTGCAATCGCCCGATACATCACCTTTGACATTGGAAGAAATTTCAATGAGTTTATTTTTATATTATTATATTTTTATAGTAGTAAATGTTTGATCAGTTAATGCTTAATGAGATCTGAAGTTCTGTCAATGATATCTAATCAAACTTCTTATGGCATTCTTATTTGGCATTAAAATAATTTGGATATATCTCCGGTCAAGGATTACTGATTGAACGCCCCTTTTACCGATTGTAGCAAGTTTAAAGCTATTCAGTAAACCAACTTTAGATATTTGCTGTGGATGAAACTTTTATGATTTAGGTAAAATTGACGTAATCAAAAACGTTATAACAATATAGAGTTAAGAAAAAACGTCACACGGATTCGCGCACCGAAATTTTCGTATCATTATAAAATATTACTTCTTTTAAAGATTAAAATTAAAGAAATGAAAGGGAATAGGTTTTGGATTCTTTGAATTCATGAATTTTCCAAACTTCTAGGTCAACGCAATCAAACTGATTGCGTCAATTTAGAAGTTTTCAGAGTAGCCTGAAGCGGTTATAGAGTAATAAAAATTATTTTCAACTTTATCATCGCCATCAGTTTCTGAGAAAAAGGTCTCTAGACAGACAGACTGATCAGACATACAACAAAGTGATCCTTTATTACGCAAGGAGTTCCTTTATTCCTCTTGAAGTGAGAAATCTTACAAGTAGGTAGGAAACATGAATTATGTTTTCTATTGTTTGCCTGAAAACATTGATCTGGTAGTCGGTGACGCATCTAGTGAGTGACATCATGCTACGAGGAAGGAAGAAACGACGTAATTATTGATTTTATTAATTTAATAGGAAAAGTGCTAGTCCTTGGATAAAGTATCGATAGAGCTAACCGAATTTAAGTGTGTTTTATTTTACCAGTTTTTATGCTATTCCTAAAGATTTGGTATATCTCCCTATTTAAAAGAGAACGCTTGGCCTGGATTCTTTTGTTTCGATGTTTTTACTCAAAACAAGAATATTATTTTCATAAATTAATATTTTTTAATCCGATCTTTATCCGTGTCGGACTCGGAATGCCCTCGATTACACAACAACGTTGATATTCATGGAACATAAAGTAGGTTACCAAATCCCTGAAAACGAGGATGCGGTAGATATTTATAACTTCATTCAAAATCAATGCAATTTCACCGCAATGGAAATAATGTTTACATACCGATAATCCATATCCACCCTTAGTTATATCAAAGTATGTGTTGACAATAGATTTGAGTTAAGTTTTCACATAGGTAGTAAACGGCTATAATAATAATAATAAAGCGTACATAATTAATTTTTAATTACATTATTTAGAAAAATATCTATAAGACCGACTGAAAATTTCTATTTACACTACTATTATAAGGAAAGATTAGTATTTTTGTGTGTGTGTATGTTTGTAATTAATAAACTCAAAAACGACTGCCACCAACACTTTACACAAAAAAAAGTTTAAAACTTTTAGCAATAGCTAAGATATTTTGTTGTTCTTCTGAGATAGGTTTAGAAGAGAGTAAACTTACTAAGCCATAACAACAAAGAATACTGCGTTAACTTTTTGCCACAATAGTTACACACTTACGTTTTTATTATTACTGTCCGTTAAGTGATTCTCGATAAAGTTTGAGACCTTACCTATCTATTTTTAGTCTACATTCATAGAGATTGCTTCTTAACTCACCAGTTGTGCTAGCTTTAGCAGTCCCGGCATTGTGCCCAGATAGCCTGTGTTCACGTAGACGTGAGTACCGGAGGTGGCCACCGTTGTTCTGGTGATTGTGACGGAGTGCGACATGTTGATGGCTGGAAATATTATTCAAGATCTTGTCAATAACCAGTAAATAAAAAAAGTCTTGTTAGTACAGTTTGAACCATTAAGGAGCAGCTGCACGATTTTCATCCAGCGAAGAATTAAGAACATGTTTAATGTATGTAAATAAATAAGTATTATATATGTATCAAAATCATGTTCATCTGTTTGGAAGCTATGCCACAGCTACAGATATAAAATTTAAAACACTTTCTTTTTGTGACGATGCAGATTGTTCTAAATAATAAAGACAGAAATTCAGTAATAATCCTCATGCGTAGAGTGCAAGTCCTTCCCAAAATGGACTGCATCTTAAAGAGAGGTCAACTTGTCGATGTCAGTGTGTTTGTATGCCGAGGCCGCCGCCTGCGCATACTTCGCTCATTGTAAGCTGCTTATCAGCTTGCATTTAACTTTTGTCACAACAAAATCTCACATAAAGGGTTCGAAATGAACATTTTATCTGTTCTCTAAAAGTCTAAAAGTCTCTCAAGGTCCCAATCAAAAATTGAACAGATTGATTCATATGCGGGATGCATGTGTTTCAATCATTCTTTATAGAGTATGTAGTAAGGTAAGCTATGTTCTTATCCTCAGTATAGTAAAATGTAGGTTATAGGTACATACTTCTAATGGTTCTAGTAGCCTGGAGGAAGAAGTTTACAAGGTAGTGGAATGAACTTTTACAACTTTTTATCAAGAGAATAAATCTTTTGTATCACGAAATGTCTCGACGGCTGGAGGGTGCAATGCACCCCCACCCCTTGCAGACGTCTACGTCGGAAAACTAGACAGTGAAGCAGATGGGAGGCCGTGATGACATCACGGATTACATTAGCGTATAATGCTTTAAAATTGACATCATCCACCAAACAAACATTGATGATTGAACAACAAATATTTATCTAAGGAGATACCGAATACGTACGTTACTCTAAAGATCAGTAACTTTAATGTTTGTATGTACTTTTATAAAACAATTTTATACGCGGCTGCGCTCGATAATGTTGTTAATCAAAAGCAAAAGCATTATCAAATCTTAGATGGGTACTTAGGTGTTATTTTGGTCAGAGGCTGTATATATTAAAATAACATACACCGGCTACACCGTCTATGCTCTCAGTTTTTATATTATATTATGGTGGGTATATCAAACAAGTGTTTAAATATTATTTCAAAACAACCCTGACTCTAGCTAGAGCAGACGCTAAGTGCATATTACTAGCAGATTATACATTTTAGATTAGCGAAGTAATGAAACGGTAAAATAAGTAAATAAAATATGTTCTGTAGCTTGGTACTCACAGTTAAATGGGTCCCGTGATAAGCTGGAGGAAAACGCACGGGTGCACAAGCGAGCAACGACGAACCTCGGAAAAGACTGCCGCCGTGGGCGCCAGACCACTTTATCGCATGACTCACGCGGATTCGCATCTACAACTCAATACATAAAACTGTTGCCTAACAAAATGACAGCAACACATGAATAAACCATAAACGTAATAATATTAACCGTAATTATGAGGGCTACGTTACAAAATACGAAATTCAAATAAACAAGTACGACAAGTGCGAGTGTAACTCGCGCGCCGAGGGTTTTGAACTTTTGTCGTTTAGGTAGGTACGTACTCGTATATGACAACCTCTTGGCGCGTTGGGCTTACAACGCAGGAGGTGGAGGTTTGATTCCTGCCTCGGGACTAATATTTGTAGGATCTTCAGATTATTTGTTCGGGTGTTCTAGTCCTTTTCAGTACCTACACAAAAATAAATCATCTAATGTGATACTTATACATTATTAAGTATAACAACTATCGTAGTAATACCAATAACACAAGCTTTGCTTAGCTTGTGGGTAAATGATACTGTGTGGATTATCTAGGATACATACCTATCTCTTCTCAAAAATTTTGAGAACAACGGTTTTGGTGCGCTGTGGAACTCCTATTACAGTTACTACAGAGATTAGTGGGTAGGTAAGTGGGTTGGTACCTACAATTTTTTTTCGGCTTTTTTCAACCTATTTCACTAAGTATGAAACTTAGACGATTTTCAAAACCTGTTTTGAATTGTCGAAATCCATACCTTTGATTTGATATTACTCTCAATGAAATAGCCGCCATTGTATGAAAATTAGTTTTTTGACCATATTTCAAAAAGTATTATATTTACAGACTTCTCTATATTTTTCCTATAAAATATAGATCTATATCTACAAACGCTTAGTACATTTTACATCAATCACTCTGCAATCTTCAGAGATAAGGGGGGGGGAATGGTAAATTTTTTGACCATTTTCAAAATATTTCGAAAAGTATAAAACTTATCGAAATTTCAAAAACTGTATTGAAATGTACAAACTAATACCTTTCATTTGATACCCAACTCGGTGGGGTAGTCACCCCTTTAGAAAAATTTTCCGCCCTTTTTTGACCTTATTTCAAAAAGTGTTATTTTTACAGACTTCTCTATATTTTTCCTGTAAAATATAGATCGATATCTAAAAATACTTGGTACATATCACATCGATCGCTCTGCAATCTTCGGAGATAAGGGGGGGGTACCGGTCAATTTTTCGACCTTTTTCAAAATATATCAAAAAGTGTAAAATCTGTCAAAATTTCAAAAACTGTATTGGAATGTACAAGCCAATACCTTTCATTCGATACCCAACTCGATGGGGTAGTCACCCCTTCACAAATTTTTTCCACCCTTTTTTGACCATATTTCAAAAACTGTTATTTTTACAGACTTCTCTATATTTTTCCTGTAAAATATAGATCCATATCTACAAACACTTGGTACATATCACGTCGATCGCTCTGCAATCTTCGGAGATAGAGGGGGGGGAACGGTCATTTTTTTGACCTTTTTCAAAATATTTTAAAAAGTATAAAACCTACCAAAATTTCAAAACCTATTTTGAAATCTACAAACGTGTACCTTTCATTTGATACCACTTTTGACTTTGTACGTACCATTTAAAATTTCGATTTCAAAATTTGTATGGAAAATCTTCATTTAGATTTTTTATTTATTTTCATTTATTTTTCTATAACTATGTGCGGGCGCACAAAATGTATTATTATTTCAAATTTCAACTCAATAGCTGCAGTAGTTTCTGAGATATTAAGGATTCAAAACACAAAACAGACCCAAAGCGATTTCATAAGGGTTTTGCAACCGATGGCAAACCCTAAAAAGGAACCAATATTTTAAATTTAATTGATAATTGAGAGCCTCCAAAATTTTTGTATCAGGTTTATATCTAGCCTTCGCAAATATGACCACGTTTCCGAATATCGTGCTAAACTCAAGTGGTTGCCCATACGACTTCGCAGGAATACTCTCTACTTCTCTCTTGTACAATACATATCATATTCTATACTTCAAGCCCTTCCTATCTCAAGGACTGCTTCGAATTCCTTTCAAACTCTCATTCTCTCTCTTTGCGTTCCTCTGAAACCCTCATCTTAAAAGTCTGCACACACTACCTCTTTCTACGTCAAATTTTTCGCTGTACAAACTACGCGTCTTTGGAATACTCTCCCTATGGACATCAGACTAGCAAAATCACTGCAAATATAAGTAGGTATAGTTATTGTAAGAATTCATATATTGTTATTATTTTGGTTTTACTTAAATACCACCGTCTACATACATATATTGTCCCTTTATGCCCAGATCATCCTAAGATTGTCTGGAAGAGATCGCTCAATAGCAATAAGGCCGCCCTTTATACTTACTTCAAGCATGTGTGTAAAATTTTCTCTCTTTGTGTGTTATAATAAAGTATATTCTACTCTATATTTTATACTCCTATCCTATCCTATCCTATACTATACTATACTATCCTATCCTATTCTTTTACTTCTGCAATTTTCCATAGATCTGGTACGTATTTCAGTCGAAATGAGGCATTTATTAGACATGTTAGTTTAGCTAATGCTTTCTTTGGTAGATTAGAGACAATTCTCTTGAAATTAGAACAAATGCGGGATATTTATTTGTATTCATATTTTAATTGCAGGCAGCCAGAGGGTCCAAAGTATTCACTCAGCAGCTTGGCAGGAGCCACCTGTCGAAGCTTACAACGCACGACGGAAGGACCGTATTGTCGAAGCCGGAGATATCGGCCGAGATAGAGGACTTTTATGGCCGTTTATACGCTGCTCATGCTCCCCGTTCCCAACGAGACGGCCACGATTCTAGAGCCACCTTGATACGCCACTATACCGACGAACTGCCAGACATCAGTCAAGACGAGATTGTGTTAGCTCTGAGGCAGCTTAAAAATGGAAAAGCCCCCGGTGAGGACAGAATAACATCAGAGCTTTTAAAAGCTGGAGGATACCCTGTTATACAGGAGTTACAGAGCCTCTTCAACGCCGTCCTTCACAGTGCGAGAACTCCAAAGGCGTGGAGTGGGAGTTTGGTGGTGCTCTTTTTTAAGAAGGGAGATAAAACCCTCCTTAAAAATTATAGACCCATCTCGCTCCTAAGTCACGTCTATAAGCTATTCTATAAGCTATGTCTGGCCTTTGTGGACTATGAGAAGGCCTTTGACTCCGTTGAAACCTGGGCTGTTCTACAATCCTTACAGCGATGCCAAGTAGACTATCGTTATATCGAGGTGCTGAGATGTCTTTACGAAGCCGCTACGATGAGTGTCCGAGTACAGGACCAGCAGACTAAACCGATCCAACTGCGCAGAGGAGTGAGGCAGGGGGATGTTATATCCCCGAAACTGTTCACGAGCGCGTTGGAAGATATGTTTAAGACGCTGGACTGGAAAGACAAGGGCATCAACATAAACGGCGAGTACATCTCACACCTGCGATTCGCTGATGACATAGTCTTAATGGCGGAGTCGCTAGAGGAACTGAACCGGATGCTGGACAGTCTAGCTTCAGCCTCCCGATGTATCGGTCTTGGCATGAATTTGGATAAAACCAAAATCATGATCAATGGCCACATTGATCCAAGACCGGTGATCGTACATGGCCACCTTCTCGAAATTGTTTCTGAGTACACTTACCTCGGGCAGATTTTGCAGTTGGGTAAAAACAATTTCGAGAAGGAAGCCAAGAGGAGGATCCAGCTAGGCTGGGCAGCGTTCGGAAAACTACGTCGAGTCTTCTCGTCATCCATACCGCAATGTTTAAAAACGAAAGTTTTTAATCAGTGCGTCCTACCAGTCATGACCTACGGAGCTGAGACGTGGACACTCACGATAGGGTTGGTCCACCAGTTCAAAGTCGCTCAGCGAGCTATGGAAAGAGCTATGCTCGGAGTTTCTCTGAAGGATAGGATTCGTAACGAATTGATCCGACAGAGAACTAAAGTCATCGACATAGCTCAGAGAATTAGCAAACTGAAGTGGCAGTGGGCCGGCCATATATCGCGAAGAACCGATAACCGCTGGGGTAAACGTGTTCTTGAGTGGAGACCGCGACTTGGTAAACGTAGTGTAGGACGCCCTCCGGCCAGGTGGGATGACGATCTGCGAAAGACTGCTGGCAGATGCTGGATGCGACAAGCCGAAGACAGGGCGCTATGGCGCTCATTAGGGGAGGCCTATGTCCAACAGTGGACTAACATAGGCTGATGATGATGATGATGATATTTTAATTATTCTCGGTGAAACAAGCTTTTTTTTAGGTTTTCGTCGCAGATTCCAAGTACCTCAAGGTTACAGTTTTCTTGAACTTCATTTGGCTTAAAGATACTCTCTAGATGTTCACAGGCCCGGATTAGCCCCTAGGCCCACAAGGCCCACAAGGCCCGGGTCTAGGGGCCCGGCAAGCCTAGGGGCCCTCATGGCGGAACATTCATACCCCTAAAGTCAGGCTTGCCCGAAAAATTTACATTTATTTTTCCAAATAATATAAGGTAGGCAAGAAACGACGTTAGGTACTATGTGTTCAGTTTGGCGCTCCGTGCCATGCGATTCCTATTGTGTATTTACTTAGGTACATTGTATTGTATGTAAGCACGTCGCACTTAAATATTTCTTTAAATTATTCTCTCTTGAAAACTCAAACTTTTTTTCGTCAAAATTCGTCTCAACATTTTATGTAAATGCGCTGGGTGCACGCATCGCATTCATTTACGGCCGATTCCAGCTAGGCAGGCAGATCACGCACGACATCTATACTATAATCTATGCTAATATTATAAAGAGGAAAGATTTGATTGTTTGTTTGTTTGTATGTATGTTTGTTTGTTTGTTTGAATTGAATAGGCTCTGAAACTACTGGACCGAGTTAAAAAATTCTTTCACCATTAGAATCCTTAATTTTCCGTGATGAACATAGGCTATGTAATATTTTCAAAAAAGTTAGGGATCTGCATGAAGAATTTCAATAATTAAACCGTGCGCCGTATATTCAACCTCTTTTTCTATTATAGCGCGTCAGAAAATAAAAGGAGATTGAATAAGCGCACGGTGCTTGCTTTTTCTCTACGGCCAGTGTCAGTTATGGAGTGTCGAGTAAATGTCAAAAATCCCAATGCTGTTAAAAAAAGTAAGGGATCCGTATGAAAACTGTGAAACCCATCGTGTTAGTGTGTATAATTTCTGAAATTTTTGTTTAATACCCGTGCGAAGCCGGGGCGGACCGCTAGTTACTTTTAATTTTGTAAATCAATAGACCTAGTTTCTTGTTTTTCCGTAATTGAATTGCTCCCTCCGTTTACTGTTATGTCTTTATTTATTATAACATACTTTTCTAAAGTATTTGGTAACGACCGAAAATGTCACAAAAAATTTCGCGGCTCGCTCCGCTCGCCGTTAATTCTCAATTATTTTAAACTTTTTAACAACCTTGCGAAAATGTCACAATTTCTCAACCATTTTCAGCGGCCGCAAACACAACCAAATATCGGCGCTCATTCCGCTCACTGTTTTAATTTTTATTACCTATACTACCACGAGACCATCCGAAAAAGTACATTACTAAAAAAAACATGTTTTGTCTTTTTACCTTGCTTACATCACAAAACTCCAAAATTACCACCGCAAAGGCTCTAAAAGTTTCAGGGTTCGCTAATCATAATCTTTTGTCACTCTTGATTCTAGTTTACAGAACATCCGAATAGTCGCTAAAAAAAATTGCGGCTCGCTTCGCTCGCCGTTCATTCTGTAGTCTTTTGGTCATTTTTATCAGCCTGCCGAAAATAAGTCAAAAATTTTGCGGTTCGCTTCGCTCGCCATTCTTTGTGTAGTTATTTTGTTAATCCTCAAAAAACCAAATTGTCAAAACAAGAAAGGAAAGCTATACTCATAGCATGCCTTACAAATTAAAAAAAAAATGTGTCTCACTCTACTTGACGACATTTCTATTGTATTCATTTCTCAACCATTTCCAATGGCCGCAAAAACTACAATATGTCAAGGCTCGTTCCACTGACTGTTATTTATGTTTTCATACTTATAAATAGTTAGTATGAATTGTTATAGCCTACCCCTTAACTACTACTACTAACTTTTTTTTTACCCGAAAATGTTACGCTTGAAGTTATTATTTTTTTGTGTTTCTCACATTTTCTTTGTTCCTGGCATACCAATCTCTAAGGCTCGACCCCCCCCCCCCCCCCTCCCCCGAATAGTTGTTCTGGCTACGGCCCTGTCTGTAATATAATGATTATTCTGATTATTCACTGAATATGCTAATAGTTGGTACTTGATCGGCTCGGGGGAGGTGCGGGCCCTCAAATACCAAGTGCCTAGGGGTCCTGGATCCCTTAATCCGGGCCTGGGGTCCTGTCTTTATAGGTGGTATCACGTTAGTAGGTCGTTTCATGTTCTTTGTTTTCCAAAGAGTGTAGTCTGTACTGCGGTCACTGGTAAATTTTTGAAGCTAAGTAATTTATTTGTCTTGTCATTGTTATGTTTTTAGATGTTTTTTATTTAAGAAAATTGAATTTATATTTGTCTTGCGAAGATCCTTATTGGTGCCAACGGTTTCTTAGTTTACGCTTTTTATCCATAAGCAGTTTTATTTTGGGAGAGTCGTAAGACATTCATAACCATTCTTTAAATGGTCTTCGTAAATTTAATAGCTGGTGTAGCTTCCCATGCAGTTTTCTGTATAAGATTTATGAAATGTATAAGATTTAGAATCTGCATGAAACCATATTATTACAAATCTGGTTGTTTGTTATACTCGTTTATGCCACAAATTAAAATTTATTCATTCAATTTTTATAGCCAAAATAAATCGAACACCATAATTATGAAGAAAACTGCTACGCCGACATTGTATATAAATAAATAAATAATGCCAGACAATCCACACAGCATCATCTAGCCCCAAGCTGAAAGAGAGCTTGTGTTATGGGTACTACATGACTAATACACATAATATAATATTATTACATACATAGTTTTTTTTTATTATGAGTACATATAAAACGAACAGAACGCCCTGAACAAATATCTGCAGATAATATTTGTCCCGAGGCGGGAATCGAACCCGCAACCTCCTGCGTCGCAGGCGGACCTTCGCCCACCGCGCCACAGCAGAGGTCGTCAGTATGCCTTACGAGCATAGAGTTTCATACGAAAGACATAAACGCGCTCCACAAAATAGTGTGCTTGTCATTGCTACGAGAAAGAAAAGAAGACCTCTTATATTAACTAAGTAAAAAGGGGATGAAACTGAAAACCACATAATTATGTTAAAATATATTTATTACTTTTTACAAATAGGTAGGTAATTATATACCATAATAAAAAAATCTTTAGGTACATAGGTAAATTTAAAACCTTGTCGTGCAGAAATCATATTTTTTTGTAACAGAGCTTGATTGTATCTGTGCATAAGTAATAGATCAATAATAAGAAATAGATAGACATAATTAAATCAGATAAGGAGATTCTGGACGGATCAGAGTGTCTAGTGCGAGTTTATTAGTTTTCTACTACTTAGCTTCCCTTCGCGACAAGGTTAACTACAATTTGTATGGAATTTATTTTATTTTCGAATCAAACCAACCTTCAATATACCAATCACAATCGTAGAATTTTTTAAAGACAATATAGAAAGCTCGCACTACGCACGATAAGGCACAGTTTCGACTGTCAACATCAGGGCCTTTATTCACTATTGCCAATCCCAACGCGTTTCACAGATATGACAAGACAGCGGCGTGGAATCGAATTAAATCGTATTTAGAATACATTGTGACGTCACACGGTTTGAGCAAGGAATTGTCTTTTTCATAGAGAATAAAGGCCCAGCAAGGTCACAAAAATTCGTTTTGTTCATTAAAATCTTTAATCCCTCTTCATTTAGACTAGGCTAACATAAAATTATAACAACCATAATAAATTATCGTAATTATTTCTATGCATTAGCATGTTTTAAGACCACCATCTTTAATCGTAAAATATCACTTGATATGTTGATTTATGAGTTATATTATACCTCAGTAATGACAAAACTCATTCGTTTCTACGAGTATTCTTAAAGATACAAGAACGCCTATGTGTTATCGAAAACCTGAATCGATTATGAAGTGGTCTTAAAACATCCAGTTCGTTCTTATGTTAATCTTAACATTAAATAGACAAATAAAGTAGCTATAATTTTTTAATTATGCCCTTTATTACAAAGCGCATAATAAAAATATTATGAAATGAAATAATTAGTAAAATTGGTATTTTTTCTGAAATAAGATATTTGTTGACATAATAAAGAAGAAAACAGTCGCTCACTAAAATAACCTATTCGATATTAATGATTCCGTTTTATGTGTGCAATTAAAATATTTATTATTGAAATAAATGCGTATCTATTTACATTATTGTGACGTTTTATTAGAATCGAAGACGTCCTTATTCTAAAGAGATAAAATCTTGCTTGAGTAAAACATTCGATATTTTTCTGTAGTTGTACTTATCATTCAAGTAATTCCTCAATTATTTTTCAACCGTTTTTTTTTATATTTTCAAATAAAATGTCCTAGTCGGTTTGTTATTTAATCTTCAAATACGTTTTGAGCCAATTTAAACCACTGTCCTCCCAATTCACATGCACTATCAAACGTATCATAGTCCATATCAACACAAAGTTTAAAAAAAAATAAACCTTACTAAAACCAAGTAAAACATATTGCAAAACTATTTCAAAATACATAGTATCGTGTTCGAAGGCAGTATTTTGTGAGCTATATTAATTATAAAACGTGGAAAGCGAGACGAATTATATTTTGAAGGCTTATGGCAGAGCTACTCGTCGTGAGGTCTGGTTCTCACGCCACTGTCGTCGAAGCCCCTGACTTGTGCTCTTTGTACAGAAGGAAAGCGCTGGCTGCGTACGCAATAGTGTTGAAGATGCCGAACACCTGCAAAAAGAATAAGATAACTTAAGAACTGGGTGATAAGATAGCAATTGGGTTATTGTTCCCTGTTAATAATGGTGGGGAAATCTTTCAATGACTAAGGCTGTTCAGTGATCATTAGAAGATCATTGGATAATTAATAAGGCAGCGTCTGTGGTTAGCTGTTTTGTGTAGCTTAATATGAGTGAAAACGCTGTCAAAAACGTCTGTTAAAATGTAAATGACCGATTATCTTTTTGAATAACACATGCCTTGCTTTCACTCCTACATGCAAGTACAAAATAACTATAGGTATTGGTGCAAGCTTACGTTACGTAGCCCAACTATACTATACAGGTGGTTCCAAAATGTCTTTTTGTGAAAAAACTTAGCAAACGATGAACTACATTATTATCATCATCTTTCAAAAATGGAACGCATATCGCACAGTTTTTTTTTTTTGTATAAGTATTTTGAATTCGGTAGGAAATTTATTCACAAAATTATCAACAAAGAGGAATCAACTTTGGCATCTTTCATTGTGCATAGCAATTTTGAGAATAAAGCCGATGCTTCAATCTTCAAACCCTTTTCAATCTTCAACTCCCTTTCTCATGACCTATTTTGTCAAAAACTTGTTTCTCAGTTCGCCGTATAGTTTGGAAATTACGTACATTGAAAATGGCGTTACACAAGAACCTAGTAAACCAGTTTTCAGAAGAAAGGTCGAACTGATCTGATCTGATTGCACATATCCATACTTTAGTAAGCCTAAATGAAATGTAGGTACCTACATATTTGCGTTTACATTGCCATTGTAAGCCTTGCCTTTTGACGCGTACAAACTGGTCAAGGTAAGATTTTTTTTTGTGTTCTACGCATTATAGTATTTTCAGATCACGATTTACGTAAGTAATTTATTTTTCAATTGAGTTGAGTAAGTATCGTCGGCAAAGAAGACACCTACTAATATCATTTTTTTCTTTACAACAAATGAATTTTTTGGACAGTATGTATGAAGAAAAGCTCTATTGTTTCACAGGTTCAGCAGAATCTTTTTCTCTGCTATGTACTTACCTAACTTACTTACTGGACTGTTTCTCCAGTAAGTAAATAATATAAATAAATAATGCTGGACAATCCACACAGCATCATCTAGCCCCAATCTAAGCAGAGCTTAGAAGAACACAAGGTTGTTTATAAATACAAAATAAGAATAAAAGAAGTCGAAGAGTCTCTATTTTTACCCTCTAATTTTTAAGTATGTTCTACACGAACTTTTTTAGTAATACAGTAATACACAATAGGTACAGTCATTTCATAGGACTTGCTTTAGATCGTTGTATTCGGCCACTTGGGCGTACAAACGTTTCATTATACATTATTTAAAAATAAATGTGAAACTAATAATTTTTCAATGCCGTGTGGTGCCGGCATAGAATTTCACCACCCCAACTCTTCCCGTGGGTGTCGTAAGAGGCGACTAAGGGAAACACAGCGGGGGGCGGGCCTTCTTCAGCAGCGCCTTCTGCAGAACAACTACACCGAACTGCGATCCCCAACCCGCATGCCCAGCGTGGGGATTATGGGCAATAACCCCCAAATAATGATGCCATCTATGGCGCTCATTAGGGGAGGCCTATGTCCAGCAGTGGACTATTATAGGATGGTGAATAACAGTATGGTATATACAGACTTGAGCATTAAAAGGTAACCTATGTACTCCAAGGCACGCCACAATGGTGATGATGATGATGATAACAATTTTTATTAACATTAAACTTACATTAGAGACAAGCAAATAATTTTCACTGTCAAATTATGAGATGTTATTAAAAATAATATCCGTGGATCGGATACGTAAAGCCGCGTATAAATTAAGCGCGGCAAACCATCGAACATTGGTGCGCGCGGCGGCCGCGCTCTATGTAGACGGGACCGCCGCGCGCGGCGACGCGAACATTGCCGCGCTCGAACGTGCCGCGGGGCGATCCGCTCGCTGTCGGTTTTTTAGACCGCATCAAAGGAGCTTCACTTCAGTCGTTCGCTCGCGCGCAGTGGGGACGGTTGTAGTTTTGGTGATTTGGCTCGCGCGGCGAATACGTAAAAATGGACAACGAAAAGTGCCGTTTACTAATACAATTGTATAGCGCAAAAGAATTTTTGTGGAACAGCAAATCCTATTATATATCCTATAATCCTATCCTAATCAATAAAATTTTTTATAGTGTTTGCAACGGCTTCATATCTTATGTCTTCCAGAAGTTTCGGGCCATATAGCGATCTATTTAGATATAATTTTTTCATCCACCAACGCCTTTTTCTTTTCTTTTTTTTACAAATAAGATGGTGAATCACAATGAAAGCGGCAGCCGCCCGACCACGCGCGTCCATACTCGCAGGTTTACAAGAGTGAACTGGTCTGTCTATCCGCCGCGGTTTGTTCGTGATGGATCGCCTGCCGCGCGCGCCTGCCACGTCCAACTAAATTTATATCTACATATTGGCTCGCGCGGCAAATGAACGTCAACTCTGGTCGAACATTGGCTCGCGCGGCTGCCGCGCTTAATTTATACGCACCTTTATATCATGCAGTTTCATGATCGTATCAATCTAAAGAAGTCCGCTGCTGAACATATGAGTCGCTAGTCCAGCGCTACCCGCATCCAGCATTGTTTTCCCCCCACATACCACGTATGCCACGTGGCAGGCCTTCGCACTCTGCCCTTTCCGGTATTTGAACGCCACGAGAAGCTACCTAAGCCTGCTTCACACACATCTACACTATCACATATTCAGCTTTTACCATTCTACTGTTGGACATAGGCGAGCTCTGATATGCACCTTAATACCTTATCTGTTATGCCATTATTCCCACGCGGTTTTGGGGACTCGGTACGGTATATGTAGGAGGAAGCTGCTGAAAGTTGATCAGCTTTTGTAGCTCTTGTAGACACGCGAGTTGAGCCTTTAAATGTCTTATAAAAACGGCAACTTACCACATATACAAAAAAACTTCAATAAGAAAAAGTCTATTAAATAAGTAGGTAATTCAGTCATGTATCCGCTTTTCGCACTCTCCCAATAAGGTTTGCTGGAAGAGTTCTAAGGTTAAGCTCGCCTTTGCCATTTCTTTTATATCTTAATGTTTTTGTTTATGTTATCGTGCACTAAAGAATTAAGAATGAAACTTACAGCAGCTGCTACGTTGGCGCCGTATCCATGCGCGTATCCGCCGGTCTGTGCCGCCGACGAGAACAGAACGATGAATGCGATGAGGTACAGGAACGCCTCCAGGCTTGTGCTGATCAGCTCCTGGAAAACATCAAGTCAAAGATATTACAATACTTATTGCAATGGCAAACACGAGGCAATACAGCCAGCATCTTGGGGACACTTCCGACTGGTATTGATAAAGAGCAGTTGAGCTACCTTTAATTTGTTTGCAACATTCTGCAGTTAGTTTAATTGTTCTAAATCTACATATTGGTGACTTATGTGACGAACGGCAGTTTTACTGTTTTTCCAGATTTCTTTACTTACCGAGAGGACCCAATTGATTGGTAACTTCAACGCTTCTCTAATGCTGAGGAAGTAGACGAAGCTCCACATCAGTGTGGTGATGAAACTGGTGACGGCCACGAAGACGAACCAGCCAGAGTACCAGGGAGACGCCAAAGCCATGCACAGGATACCGAAAATCTGAAAAGAGAAAGTAGAAATTTAATTTAATAGGTACAATAAAACTTCTTTAACTTCCACGATTTGTTGACATAATATGGCCGAAAAATTGAATACGTATTAAATTCTTTGAGGCTGCCGACAAGGATTCAGATAAGAACACCTATATAATATTACAATTAATTGAATGAACGTAAAAAGAGTTAAAAAGTCTGGGACATTTCATTGCCGAGAACCCCAAAGATGACGATGATATTGAAACTTGAAAGGGAACGTATCAAACTGGCAGTTATTTCGGTAGAGAGCAAGTAGAGCTAACCTTTTTCAAAGCCTACGCCAAAATATATCTACAAGCTAAGAAGCTTGTGGGTTAGTCGCACCAAAAACTCACTGTCGACCCTACGAATCGGGGATGTTTGTATAATATCAAAGGTAGGATTTCGAAGCCATCATCTGCAAAAACACTGTACATCTGTTCCGCAGAGTGCGGAGCAGCGTATACTGAGAGCTATTGCGGATACATACTAATTGCCACTATGGGCTAATCTGATTCGCAGAATGATCCTGGCAAACATATTTTTACTATGACCACTTTGGGAACCGGGCTTGCTATTATTAATCATCATCATCATCGTCATCACCAGCCTATAATAGTCCACTGCTGGACATAGGTCTCCCCTAATGAGCGTAATATTATTAATATTATTAATAATATTACTTTATAGGTTTCCTTTTAAGTTTTAGGAACTCTTTCTTTCAATTTTTATATTTCACATACCATTATAATTGTCTAAATAACATTAATGATATGAAAAAGCCAAGAAAAGAACAAAAGGATTGTGTTACTTGCCTCAACATAAAGAATTTTGATTATAGCAGACCTATTAGATTATGTTATTACAATTCCAATTAGTGATTCCATTAACGCAATTATGAGTTTTTGTCTAGACTGAGCCGTCATCAACATAACGTTTTCCATTTGATTATGTTTAGTTTATTTGAGTAATGTGTGTAGTTGTTGGTACTTTGATAGTTAAGGTTTCCATATCTAGCAAAACATCACAATTACAAGTTGTATGCGATGACTTCGACATCCTTCCTTATCAGTCAGTTGATGTGTCATCCTGATAAATATTTAGAAGGCACGACTTTTGCTTGGTATTATATGACTATTGCTCTTATCGACTTTACTGAGCGTTTTTCGGTTGAATCATAATGTCAAAAATACCAAATCCAACTCTTTTATTGAAAAACATGAATTAAAATGAGAACAAAATACGAATAAATAAAATAGCAGGTAGAGTAAAACCTTAATTAACAAAGCAAAATTACAATTAAATTAAACCGCCAATTCCGTTAACATTTTGTTTTATTTTGTCTTAAGTTTCGAGAATAAAGAATTATTATCTTATCTTATTTTAAATCACCAAGTTAGTTACTTATATTTACAATTGAAACAATTGAGCTAAATGCAGACTGTTGCAAATAATCTACAGGTAGCCCAACTGATCCATATACCAGTCATATCAATACCAGTCGGAAGCATCCCCAAAACGAAGGCAGATAGTTGCAGATTACATTACATTATATTGACCAGATTTGGTCTGACGGTCTTTGGTCCAAACACCGACCACTGACGAGATCAGAAGATTTGATGTATAAATGAGAATGAGGTATTTATCAAGCCTTCGTCATCCTAGGTACAAGATGAGAACATGCCGCATGACACGCCAATAACGTCATCCAAGCACCTACATACAAGGCACGAGGCGCCCAATGTTAACCTTCCGAGCAACTGGTCTCGTAGGAGTGTAGTTGGCTAGCCCTTGGTTATGTGGACCGCTGTTTAAATGGTACAAATTTCGTCATTCTCAGATTCTTGATAATAAAATATCTAGGAAATAAAATTATCTTTTATTTTTTTTAAGAGATGAGAGGGCTAACGCACTATTATAAAATAACAAAAATCTTATATAGGTATCTACCGGGATTGGCAAAGAGCTACAAAACAAATACTTTTCATCATTGAAGTACTATTACTTGCCAATCTTTAAAAACCTAAACAGACTTTTCCAAGCGTTACGTCGTCAGTCGATTCAAATCTAGTAGAAGGTTCTTCCGATAGTTTATCACAAAAATGCTATAGTAAATAAAATGGGTAGAGCAATTCTTTTAATGCAAGATCGATAACATTGTTCGATCGAGAACAATGTCCAAAAGTAGATACGTAAACCTATTCAACTACATACTACAAATGAAAAATATTATTCGTTACATGTACAGGAGTAGGTAAATAGGAGGTTTTTTGTGATCAATTTGAAAGGGAATTTCAAGCGGTAGGTTGTGTTGCTTTGTGTAGAATAAAAGCCACTAGCCTCTACCACCAGTTTATAGCATTAGCTATACTAAATACCCAATAGGTAAGTACATATTAATGTACTTACCTATTGGGTATTTATGCTGATCACTAAAGTTCTTAAAAATGTATCAGAAAATAAATGGGATTTCAATAAATTTTTAAAAAAATAAATTCAATTTCCTAAGAAATTGAATAATTTATTGCCTGAAATCTGAATCTACATAGCTGTTATCGGTAGATATAACTCACTATATATATCTTAGTAAAATTTAGTTCTGTACCTGTAATACAGCTTAGATTACGCTCCTGCGGACTCAATATAATATTATGAAACATTTTATTGTGTCAGAAATATACGATTTAATTTGAATAATTCGTGTGCTATTTTTCCTAGATGTGCATAAAATCATAGATCGCGGGGGCTGCGCGGTGAGAGTCCGCCTTCGCTGCGGCCCCCACAAAGAACCGGTTCCATATCGCGCGAACTTACTGTCGCAACCAACAGGTGTTATTTGTAGAAATTCCGTCGATAACTGAACATGTCGGTATTTCAATATAAGCTCGTTAATACACTGAGACAACAATAACTGTAGTTGAATGTCGGTTAATGGACGTGTCTTTTGATCTAGCTTCTGGAAGCAAATTACTTGTTCGTGCTTTCGACATTTGTAGGTATTGCATCGTTGCTAAAGCCATGTATATCGTCCATCGTTGAAGCTGCTACATTTGCTCTGTCCAATTCGGCCCAGTATGACTGAGTATGGGTACATTTCGCTTGCCCCTCATCCCAAAGAAGTCGATCGGGGTCAAAAAAGTGTGTCAAGTGAGGCACGTGCACAGTTGCACGGTGAAAGTGCGTCGACACCGCGTCATGAGTATGTATGGGACGCGGCCGCCATTCCAAACTCACATCAATGGGCTCACACACCATCCTCGCTTTTACACGTTGCAGTCGCGCTCCAAATAACGATACGTGGCCGGATTTCCGATGCGACACAATATGGCCACGAAAGCATTAGGAACACGCCCAGGAATCACTTGCCCTAGAATATACCTGACATTAACTTGCAACTCGCCAATGCTTTTATTTATCAATCTCGTTTCACCGCTGGAAACCAGAGATTTGTGGCAAATATAATATAACTCAGTTGTATCCAATGATGCAAGCGGAAAACACTTGCACAAATGCAACGTCGATAGGTAGGTAAGTACTTGGCAATCCGTCTTGCTAAGAGGCATTTTAAAGTTTCGGGAATCGGCAGGCGTCCTTCAATGTAAATAAAATAACTTAATTATCAAATAACTTTACAGAAGCTCTTATACATACATATGTACATTCGTCGGTGGTCGTCCTTGAAGCCTTGAAGTAAACAACAATCCACAATGGCGGCGAATACTAATGATTTAGGTACTAACTATGGATCGATGGTTGATAATATACCAACAATATTATCAAACATATATTTATATGGTTGATTATTGTTGATATATATATATTATAGAAGCTAATATATAAACCTAGGTACCATACCGTGGTACCTACCTAGATTTATAAAACACTAGCGGCCTGTCCCGGCTTCGCACGGATGGTTATTGTGACATAACATACCTAATAGTTGGACCTGTAAGTTTTTTGTTGTGATATGTTCTCTAATATTTTAGAACATTTTTTGTTCTATCGACAATAGTTTTGGCAGCGCATGCGACGTAGTGTTTTATGGCATTTTTTTACACCTTGGGTTACGTTACTAAAGTTTTAGTAAGGATAACTGGTGAAAGTGTTTTTGAAATCGGCACATTCTGAATTTAATTATTACAAACATACACATACACAAAAATACAAAAAATAAATATAACCACTTTATAATATTAGTTTAGATAAAATAATATTCTTGATGGACCCCTTGAATAAATAAATTATGTTGCTTTAGTTTTATTCACAGTTTATCTGGCTGTTAACTAACGCTGTCGTCTTCGCTGTAGAACAATACAAATCTCAAAGGTAGAGACACTAACATAAAGAGTTATAAGGGCATAATGACTTGCTTGATGATTTGGAACGAATGGGAGAGGCCGCCGTGCACTGAAGCGAGCCTCCTTTAGACAGTTGCCCGGTAGATGAACTGTTCACAATCACTGCACAATAATAATTGTAAGGAATAAATACATTTGTTATCTGCCAGTTACCGCTACAGACAATAATGCACATGCTACAGTAGTTAAAGAAAACTGGAGAAAATGTAGACGAAGCCTAAAAGTTAAAAAGTAACGAGGTCTCGTGAGAGATACCAAAATAAAGATGACTTTTCAAAAAAGTGTAAGGTTCTTTTGTCTGCTATTGGTATTTTTAGGATTTCGAGATGGCTTCAAAACCCTTATGGTCTCGCTTTGTCTGTCTCTTACAATACTGCTGCTATTAACTTGAAATTAAAGGTCTCACTCAATTCGTGCGTCTGTATCGATTTAAAGATTTTAACTTTTAACAATACCAAGTGCAGATTGTTATGTCAAATTTTTAAAAGGCTCGCTCTAGTAGGGTATTAAGTGGAAGGAAATGTATGTACATTTCCAAAACAGTTTTCGGAAACCATAAAATTATCAACAAAGAAAATAACAATTAAAAAAAGCACATAAGAACTAGTTTTAACAACTCTATGAATGAATCCTTTCATTGGACCCTGTCTATGTGGAATTGACGAATTACCTAAGTGATTGCAACGCGAGAATGCACGCGGGTAGCATGGCATTTGGGTCAATGGGCGCGTAGGTACGGCTTCAAAACCAAACCTCTAATCGCCAGTCTAGTGCCTTCCAAGCCTAGCCGGTTCAACGACCATACTTAGACAAGGGCGTTTCACGAATATTGATTGCTTAGGGTCGCTTAAAATGCGATGACTGATAAAAACGTTATCGACAGGGTTCTCAGAATCACCTTGACAAAAATTATGCTATATTGGTAGGGGGACGCTTTAACACAAGCTTATCTTTATGAATCGAGATTAAATTGTGTAGCGCTTTGAAAACGAAATTTAGTAAACAAAAATTGATAAATAAAACGATTTTTTGCGATTACAGATTGGGGACGTATTCTGCTATTCTGCTACACTCAATTCGAATTCAACTCAATACTTATTTTCTTACTCTGTATTCAAAAATAATTTAATTGATAGTGTACATATGTAGCTCTAGATAATATTTGTGTGATGGCCACGTATCGTTTCTTTCTAAGTGTCCTGTACGATCTGACACTCAATAAATAGAAGATGGAAAAGAAAATGGCTGACTAGTAACGATATGTATTTTATATTAAACTTAAGAAAATAATATAATAAGTAAGAATAGGAAATATAACGGCTTTCGCCTGTTCATTTTTATATGAACATGTAACAAAAAAAAAACCTGTGCGATCTTATGGCAAAACCTACTTATAGTCGAGCTCTGATTCATTGAGAGTAAAGATTATGGAAAGAATTGCCTGCACATTCAATATGTTATTGATCGTCAAGGCAACGGCGACGACGTACATATAATATTTATTAACAACTCGCCGGTCACCAATTTGAATCTGTGTGTAAATTTTAATGTGATGCGCTCACGCTCACCAGATGACGCAATATTCAGGTTTACACGATCGATTGAACAAATTCTTTAAGAAGCTACTATTCAATCTTAGAATATGAGAAGGAATTGCCTCGCGTCACCTTTTCAAATATGCTCTGTTACCACCTACAGAATAGCTCGACTGAGCCTGCCCACTTCGCATAGGTACCAAAACTAGCTCTATGGTTAGTGCGATCGATACAAGCAGCCGATCGAACACCGCTGACCTTGATACCCACGCCTGGTATCACAAAGAAAAATGACTTTAAAAAAGAAAGTTCTTTCAATTTCGTTGACCTTGATTTCGCAACCGTGACGATGACGCTACGTCGCGAACCCACAACAGGAGACCAGACCAATTCTTACGGAGAATGTTTACAAACAAAATTCTCGGTACAATGGAGACGAATGTTTGTAGGAAGTATGACAATCACTTGCAGATAATGAGACGTGTCTTTACAAAGGCCTTCAAACCAGTACTTACCTAAGCATCTAAGCGGCAAGGTAACAGCATTAGCTAGTGCTAAAGCAGCGCAACAGCAAAATAGGTATGTTTATGAATTGAAATGTTTGTATGCTCTGTAATTGTAAGATGAGAACTGCGGTGAATGAACATATTATAATGTGTTTTCGTCCTTCCGAAATTACAAGAATGAGGTGGGGTAAGTACCTAGGTGTATGAGAAAACAATGAGCAATAACTTTGTAGATACGCAAGAGAAGGGATTTGAGAACACAAACGTTGCGGTTCATAACATCGTTTCAAGTCTGCCTGCCGTCATAAAACAATACATAGAGCTCGAAATATTTGGAAATAATCTCTTTTGTTTAACAAAATAAACATGAGACTTTTAGTCGCATGTCACAATTGGTACACAAGTCGCACCCATACAAGAAGTATGAGCGTTAAAATTTATGTAGTTAGACCCCAATAGAACCCACGCAAGCAAGTGTCGGAGCCAAAGGGCAGAGGTCGTTAAAGAACGTTACCTACAGCTTAATATGTCTCGCAAAGGATCAGTGTGTACTTTAATGATGAGTGACTAATCTGGTGACTAACATTCGAGCGGGACACAAACCGAAAAGAAAAACTGTTTCGGAACTCTTACAACGACGAACATGAATTAATTACAAGTCCTAGATGTATAGAGTACCTAAGCTTCTATTTAGAAGTAGGTTAATAATGAAAATGAGAAAACAAGAGATGTGCGACCGCTCAAAATAAACGCGTGTGCCGCGGGAGATCCGCCTAAATATAAAACTGTTATAGACACGTAGGCACTGTTGATAGCTATGGCTAGATAATGAATATTTTATCGTGGAAGTAGGTAAGTACCTAATTATCGTTACAATAGAAATGGAATACTGGTGGAAAGTAAGCAAAATAAATATACACTTACATAGGGTAGGTACGCAAAAAATCAAACAATATTTAAGCTAAAAAAGTTCTTAAGCAGGTAGGTACTCGTAGGCGAAACATCTGAAGTCAATTAATACAAGCCCTGCTTAAACAACGAACACAAAAATCTATTTAATATAGGGATAGATTTTTAACTCGCTGTACCCACCCACTACTGGCTACAAAAGATTAATGTACCTTTTAAAGGGCAAATAATAATACGATTCCACAACAAAACTCCAAGTTATTTATGAAAACATTATTATAAAAAAATTGTCAAAAATATTATTTGCAAAAAGGCTTAGGTACTTTATAATATCAGATTATCAAGATGGTAAAAAAGTTTGGGACGAATATTGCTGCAACTCGAAAACTAACAATCTAGGTTAAGGGGTCTTGTTCGTTTCTGTACGTTAAAAAGATTGAAATAAACAATGAATCAAAGTGATCACTTTATTTCCCAGTATTTCTTTCATGTTATTTGTATTTTGTGACGTGTCCAAGAGTCCAGTAAATGCATGTTGATTTAGATTTTACCAACAATACTAATCAACTAACTCTTCCGACTGGTTTTATAAGGATCAATTGAGCTACCTGACGATTGCTTACAATTCAGTTAAATGCAGAAGTTAACTGAATTATTTCAACTGTTAATACTAGACATAATTTATTTCTGATATAATGATTGTTATTTTCTTTATCTATATCAACTAACTATGTAGTTAACTACTCATGTGAATTAGATACACCTAAATAGTCGTAATACGATCATAAATAAATAATTCAATAGTGTTGATCATTTCCAACTTCTATGCCTAGATAGGTAAGGTGGTCACCACTGTAGATATTGGTACTGTTTTACACTTTCCAAGCTACAAAGAAAATCCATTAGTAAAGACAAAAATTATGTAATGAAAATCTCGATTATGTAAACGTTTAGCGTTGTAAACAGTCTCTTGAAATAGCATTTCCATGTGTTCGCGTTAAGCAGTGTATTGTTAGAAATTTTACGCCTGTTGGTCAAGAAACTTACCTACTTTCAGCTCGTTTCATAATCGGGACCACCCACATTAGATCATAATGTACCTATGTCGTAATTAAGTAGGTATACTGCTTATGGTGTAGGTAGACTCATATTTGGACCACATAGTTTCGCATCTCATAAATTATGCTGTGAGGGGCGGGCATAGGTACTAGAACTCGACAAAACTCTTGCAAAATTCAACAAAAGTAGAATATTATTTACAAAACGTGAGAAATATTGCACTTAGGAAGTTCTTTAGATAATGTTGGTGTTCGGATAGGTAGAGCAGTAGAGATTATGGGGAGAGCCGTGCAACAGGTGCACATTCTTCATGAAATTGTCTTTTACTGTATTAGGGTTTTAGCTTATAAGCGCTTGGGTAAGATTTTATAATTTTTCTGGACCATCAAGTTAAGTAGACAAGAGTAAGTAAGGTATAGCATATTTATCCGCTTTACGTGTAGAACCTACTCATGCATAGGCTACAAACAAATCTTGAAGATGTGAAATTATCCACTTTCTTTTCATATCTTGCATAACTATGGCTTTGCAAGCTTTCTAATCAGTAGGTAAACTTATTTAAAAATAGGAATTTCTTATGCATTTCTATGAAGGCACTAGCTCTTTTATAACCAATAATTATTATTAAATTTTATTTTAATTCATTATCATTGATCACTATTAAGGTTATGCTTAGCATTGAACGTTACAGGCTGATGATAGTTATGATGATAAGACATTCAACGTATGTGTACCTCTTGTATTTGGATCAAGTCTAGGCGGTGGTGTCTATGTTATAAAATTTTGCTGATGCAGTAGCGATCGGTGTTCTCAGGATTCTAGAGTTACCTATGGGTGGCTTGCTTCCGTACTGAGCAGAGATCTGTAGATCAAAATTGTCATGACGTATTTTCAGTACACCAGGTAAGTACCTATTATAATTTATAGAATTACCTTCTTCTCTTATGTAGTTACGCGAAACGTTCCGAAATCACACAGAATATCTATTGGTAATTATACTGTATTTACCTAAGTAATTTCAAATCAAATAATAAAAACATCGAGCCTTCGCTTTAGATCTTCCTTCTAAAAAAAATATTATAGTAAATATTACTAACTCCTAAGTTTACCATGAAATGACCTAAAATATAACGTGAAATGATGAGAAACCGATAGGTTGTCACACCGGCGCTGCTTGGTTCGCGTCGCCATTGCCGGAGTCAGTCGGACGACATGTTGACACTACTACTTTCATTTCCAAGCCAACTTTCACCCGATGTCGCTCTCAAATAAAAGCTACGAATGCGAAATTAATCGCTTGTTAATATGCTCATGGCATATCGTTTACGAATAGGACGAAATGTGAAACAGAAATTTAGTGGCTATGGACTAACCAACCAACCAACCAACTGTCTGGTCTAGTCTTTGAAGCTACGAAATTTTTACTTTCTCGGTAGAGTTCCCCGTAGAGCAATGCCGGGCCACTAGGCATGTGGTAAGATAAGAGCTCACTTGATTGAGGTTAATAAGATCAAGCATCCCAAGCTAGAGTCAAGAAAAGTTAAATCTGATTTATCGTATGCGTTGTTATAAATTGTCTGGTTCTTGCTTTTCTTACTGCCATCACCAAAACGACTACCAGCGTGACCATGGTAAAACCAGGGGGGATTTTTACATAACCACACTGCCTGGTAACGAAATTTTGAAGGAGGTATGATGAGGAAATTCTCTAGATCTATATAAATAATACAAATATTTACTTGGTTGCGTCTAAGTTTACGAGAACGAAGTATACAATTACTAGAAGTAATGAAAACAATAACATCGCTAGCATGTTACGTGACCTGTCTGGTTGCTAATGTTAATTCTACACCAAGGCTCTAATTACTTGATCAACCCAATTAGTGACAGGGTAATTGGAAGACAAGACATAAGGAAACAGCGCTCTGAAACAATGTCATTGTACGAATGTTCCTAGGTGTTTTAAAGCACATTAATTTTTATATATTATTTTATATATGTATTATGATAACTAAGGATTGTTATTAGTACTGGGAAGTTGAGAGGAACCAAACAAACACATAATGTTATAACTAGTCACCTACACGTCCACGCCTATTTATGACAGCTCTTGTCTTTATATGTACCTGTCTTCCATTTGTACTTGTCTAGGTACGTACCTACAGATAATCTGAAACGTCACGAAAGGCTATGTCGGAAGACAAGCAACCTATGCTGAGACAAGGACCGTTCTGTGACTCTAGCAAACTGTTTTTTTCATGTACTTTTTTTCTTTTCTGAGTTTCAAATAAACCTTTTCGTTTTCTTCAAACTCCCGACCGTATTTTTTCTAACATCAACTTTTTGTCCATTTTAAATTAATTGGGTTATAGTTTCGACCCCTGGTTTCGTTTGGGTGCATTCCACAACAACCTGCTGTGTAAGCCCCCCTCCCCCTGCCCTCCTACCTACTAACCTCCTCTTCAAAAAGTATTCTCAGCAAAATACAATGCTCTTGCTATATGACCTCAATGAAGTGCATCAGAATATACATAATCTACGTCTTTTGCCGACACATCATACCTAAATATAACCGTGACAGCACTGTAGGTTAACAATTGTGTTTAATAACCTTGGATTAAGATAAACCTTAACAATAAATTTGTTGTAATCAAAATCCTGGCACGTCGCATCAGTTGCCCCCCTTAAATTCATTTATGACACGTTGTGTTGCGCACATACATAGGTGCTATACGTAGATATTAAAAGTTCTGACAAATAATGATGCGGTTTTATTTCTCACATCTTCATGGTCTATCAACAGACTACGCCGTTAGAGGGTCGCGGTAACTGTTAACGGCATCGCTTCACCGATAATAGAGGCTGAAGTGTTGGATAATGATGTTCTAAGAACCATCCACCCTTACAACATTATTATATCATATTATATTATCCGAAATTAAGTTCTAATAGTTACCAACCCGTATTATTACGGACTTGTATAGATATGACATTATAATAAATATCTTGTGACAATCGGCGTAAATTCTCAAAATCTTTTTCCATGCATCTGCTTCTTTAATGTTAAAAGCAATTAACGATAGTAGTTAACAAAGCTCTGTGACCGAATAGTTCACTAGAATTTACTTACCAATTCCACCACTTTTAGTATACCGGGCGGCGTTTTGAAATAGTCGACGTTGATTTTAAGCCAGTCCAGCGGTCCCCCCTGCTGCGGGGGAGGTCCTCCCTGAGGAGCGGGCTTGTTGTGGTCAACAGTAACCACCGTCTCGGGAGCCATCATTATCGGATGAAGTAAGTACACGAGCACAAACACTAGCACTGAGGACGCACTGTGACGATAGCGGCCGCAGAATAGCCCGGTCGACGCGCAACTGGCAAGTGAGGTGAGCCGGCAAGTCGAGCGTGAGTGTTGCGTGCCTACTGCCTTGGTACTTGGTACGTAGAGCGACCGACGACGAACGGGAACAAGAATATGATGGCGTAGCACATGGAGAGTTAATTTAATGAGTCTTGAGTAGTATACCGAGCACCTAGTAAAGAGCAAAAGAATGCTATCAACATAGTAGTAGGTAGGTACCCAACAACAAGGTAACCGCGCATTATACCATTTTCAGATAATTACCTACTGCTATGCTACTAATTAATTATATTTAGTTGTACTGTACAACGCAAAATGTTAGCAATTTTGTGTTGTAGTGTAGCGGCCCAATGAGGGTTATGAGTGTAATTTACAAAGTTGGTGCTTGAAACAATGCAGGAGCTAAGATACCGTAAATACTTTCTGAACCTACTAGAATCGTAGGTTTACATAAACATTAAAGTACAATTAAAAACTTTACAGCACGACAGCATCGGCCAATGACAATAGATCACTGCATAGTGCCATCTATGGATCTACGATCTAACTAAAAATAATAACGCACGATAGATGGCGTAAGTACTGCCGATACCGGTAGTTCCAAATTCTACCAAAAGATGGCTTGATCTAACCTGTTTGGTACCTACCTACAAACTGTTCAGCAATCGTGGGTCAATGAATGAATATCCATTTGAAACATGTTAAATTGTAGCTTTACACAGGAACCTAGCTACCTTAAGTAAAACTGGATTGAAATAAAACTGACTAAAAACAGGTGGGGTTCACCCACAGGCAGTATATGAAGTGTCAAAACTGGATTGAAATAAAACTGACTAAAATCAGGTGGGGTTAACCAACAGGCAGTATATGAAGTGTCAACAAGGCTTCATAGCGTGGAATGTTAGAAAAGCAAGCTCTTGGCACATGATATAGCACCATAGGCTTGACATGAACAATTATTGATTATAGGACTAACTAACCTACTTACAGGTTTCAGCATACCTACATAATTTAATATCCTAACAAATATTGTTTAAATATCTCATTATGATTTCATTAACATGCGCGAGTTGAGAAAAATAATTAAAATACGATATATTTTTTTAAGTTATTTATTTCTTATACTTAGAAGAAGAAGCCTAAAATTTTTCCTCCAAGATGTTTCCTTCTGGCCTCTTCGTGGTCCATGATTCCACCGCTTGTTGTGAGAACCAGGTATCTGAAAAAAAGAAACAGAAATGAACATTGGTATTCTACTTATATTATAATTTAATATTTATATTTTATTATATTATAGTATTCTGGCAAAAACCCCCAAATGATAATTAAGGCAGATGCCTTGGTGCTAATTTGGGGCTAATTTGGGGAAGTCCTATATCCAGCATTGGACTAACGGAGGCTATTGCTGCCGTCCGTTACCTAAAATGCGGCTAAGTGACATTTGGTCAATTTTCACTTTTAAGTGCCATGAAATGAAATACAGTTTAAAATTCTCCATCGATCTGTCTAGGATACGTGTTCCTATCGTTTATAGTTTCTGACTTAGCGATGGGAAGAAAGCGGTTAAATGATGCAGAATATTAAAATTTCAACGCTAAATCACGGCTATCTGCAAATACTTAGCTAAAAAGCGTTTAAAGTCTTATAACTATTTGGAACTGAAAAAAACATCCCCAGAGATGCACAGCTAAAACGCCGTTACTCAATTTATGTCCAAGTTACTACGCTTTAAAGAAGTTAAAGTCTCCTAACCATCTTATAGCTTTGTGTTTTCATTTTGATTTTGATACAACCACAACACTACAAGGCGGTTAAGTCGCACTCCTTCGCTATAAAGCCGTTATCTACGCTCGGAGCAACAAGTAAAAATAAACTATCCTACGCTTTAAAGCAGTTATGTGCAAACCCTTAACTAAAACGCCGTTAAAGTATACATAGCCGCTTTATAGTGGTGTAAAATTAACATTTTCATTAAATCATTGCTAAAGTTAAATGCAAAAAATAATTTTATGAATAGATTTTATTAGGAATTTGAGTGTAAGCCAAAACCATTTGATAGTCCTCACGTCATTCTATCTTTCAGTGGCAAAAAATCTGTCATACGAATAAGTGTAACCAAATGGCAGCAATTTAAAATTTCTCGCCGCGTTTTTTGCGTTTTTCTCAAAATTTGCTTTTGCGACTTAGCCGCATTTTAGGTAACGGACGGCACATTGATGATCATTCCACTAAGTTTTTTTGTTGAAACAACAAGGACCGTGAAGGGTTTTCAATAATGTATTGCATTAGATATTGAAAACCCTGAGGATTAAAAAATTATATTAATTAGAAATGAAAAATTTGCAAGGGTCTTGCTAGTAGGCATAGTTGTTAGACTTACAGTGACAAAAATGTTTAAAGGAACACTGACAACATCCCACAAATTACATGGAACATCAGTTTAGAGTTTCTTTATTATAATTTAGCACAACTTATCAAATGTCAACCAACAAGAACTATTGGCGATCCGCGGTAGTTGTGCGATGGGAACCTAAATTATATTTGGAAATACAATAAAACCTGGTAAAATTTAATGTTCTGAAGAATAATTTTGATAAAATTAGGAGTATGTCAATGGGTTTTGACTATTGAAACCTTACATCTATCGGCTAAGGACACTTTGGCAAATAGTATCCAATGTCATCCATATAAACATTTCAAGGTATGGTGGTGCAGCAGGTGAAGGTCAGTTCAGTTGGGCAGGAATGTTAGTAGCTATTCATTCTGGATTAAGGTGTTTGGTGGTTTCTATGTGAAAGTTTATCAGTGTTCATCTAGTATCCAACACCAGCACTGCTAAGTTTGAGGCTACATCATGATGTGAATGTTTTTCGATTAACTATGGTATTTCCCAAACTTATCCAAAAAACAGCTGATCCGTGATTTCTTTTTTGAACTTTTATTGTCAGTTAGCTACCATGTAAACAATGCACTTGACTGAGTGAGTGCATTTTGTAATTTATATGTAATAAATTTTCTTACCCGAACTGTCGTGAGGGCAGGAGGTTTGTCCATCTTTCGATGTCATTGATGGGAACGTCAAAACGAGGTGAAATAACTCCACATTTGTTTAGTCGACCGGTAAGATTGACTACAATCTTTCCAGCTCTGTGGTCGTCCACGATTTCAAACTCTCCAATGTAACCGTGCTTCATCATCACAGTCAAGAACTTGACGATAACTTTGGAGCAAGGCCTGATGAGGACCTGCCTTTTACCGCGCTTTTCAGCATTGTGAATTGATTTCAGAGCATCACTCAATACGTTCATACGCACCATGGCTGAAATAAAACAAATAGTTCTTGAGAAACATAAATAACCAGCTAAAGGCAAACTCACGGGACGGATAGCCATCAAAACACCGTGAAACAACTTAGGTTATCACAGAACTTTAGACACAGATTAACAAAAATAAGTACACTACAATGATACGCCCCATTATCTAGTTCTAAAATTAGATCGAATTTAGAGGTTTTCTCTTTAAAAACAATGATTACCTAGGATTTATAACCTGCCCGAAAGAACCGAAATGACATGAACGGTCCAAAAGAAAGAAAAGGGTCGTGTAGTGTTGTCCTTGACAGTCTGCTATAATCGATACGGACCGAACGATTCGATACTAAAATAATTTTTACTTAGAAAAAATATTTACTTGTTGAGAATGGTTTTTACTATGAACTCAAATGAATGTGCCCTGATTTGTTTCTTTTTTTCAAAAAAACCCTTTGTTAACTAACCTTTTTTATGTGCAGCTTTGAAACTTAAAGGAACAACACTAAATATATTTTTAATCTGTGAAAATGTGCAATGGCAATACTGGGGAATGAAATAAACGAATGAAATAATTCATTGTCTCTGTGCTGCCAACAAACATTGATTTCGCCGATTAAATGGAAATCAAATCAATTTTCTACTTACGTTTTCAATATTTATTATTTTTAACATGGTACATAGCGACCTATGGTATGGTACACTGTTAAGGTTCCGTAGTCAACAAGGAACCAAGGGCAATCTAACTTAATTGTTTCAGCTGTAAATACTAATCGGGTTTGGTATAATAATCGTCATTTTCTTTGTTTAAAACGTTTTTTATATACATTATAAATAATGCTTAGATAAATTGTAACAGAAAACTAATTTGCCGCAAATCAGAATCATTTTCTTCATAGATCTTAATTTGGGCCAAAGATCAACATAAATTTTCAAATGCTCCAATAAATAATTGATCGAAGTGGAGTTATTATGTACCTATATAAAAAAACCTTTGCATCTAAGCATTTTATTTCTATGTACAAAAGAAAAAAATTATTTAACATTATAAGCTTGTTTAAAAACACTTTAAAATACATAGTTTTCTCAGCATTACATTGGTATTTAATAGAATTTTTAGGGCAAAATAATTCAATTAAGGATAATTTAAGGAAACTATGGGAAGCATTTACATAAATATTCCAAATGTTTTTTTCCTAGGTAATAAACTAGAAATTCAATGTTAAACAAACATGGCGTTAGGTTAAAAGATCCTGAATGGCCAATTCCATTACTCCTTTCAGATTACTAGCTAGTGAAGTCTGAAAATATATGAAGCAAGTCACATGCTTATTGATGAGGTACACTAATAATGAATCCCATCCAATAATTTTCTAAAATATATTAATACTGAGTATGTACTTGTCATAAAAGTGGATTCAGATTCAGATTCAATAACTTTATTTCTTTAGACTTACAAAATAAGCACTTAGACAAGTCAAATTTCATATAGTTAATTATTATAATAACAAAAAAGAAATAAGTTGTTATTGATTTCTCTTCACTTCAATTTTTTGTCCACTGGAGCTATGTTCAGATACACAGGGTAACCCTTATAAAGCTCCCTCCGCCCCGCATCCCTCCCTCCTTACGATTCTTCGCTCGCTCGCTCGCTCGCTTGCTTTTGTTGTGTTGTGTTCGTTCATCGGTTCATGGAGCGATCGCGTATTGTGAAATAGTTTTGAAAACTTTCAAACTTTTTCAAAACTTCTAAAATAAATGAAATCATTATAATCGATGTGAAGGAGAGTTAAATAAAAAGTTCGTGAGTTGATCCAGTCGTGTTTTTGTCCTTGAAAAGTGAATACCTAGATTCAAAGTTACATCGTGCATAAAAAGTTGAGTGAACTTGTGAAGTTAGTAATTTCTTGCAGCAAACCAATCCAAATTCCACAGGTGTATTACATAGTGCATTTTCAATGTTGTGGTACAGTATATCCTAGCAACCGGTGATTGGATTAAAACACAATGAACTAGCCATAACTTTGGTCAGTGTATAAATTGATGAAGTTACCATGGAAGAACTAGAACGGTGGTGTAAGATGTATCCACGAAAACTTAGCGGACCCTTCTTGATTTATTTCACTCTGATGTTCCACATCACATCATCTATAGATTCAACAGGTAATTTGTTATTATTATTTATTATTCTGAGTAACGCTACTTCTTTCTCTCTTTTCTTCCCACCACATTCCTCTCCAATCCATGCCTGGTCAATTCAGTTTAGCAGTTGATTAACAGTATGTCTAAATGTTTGTGATAAATAATAAATTTATAATGCATGTTGTAGGTATTACAAGTCCATTGTCATGACTCTGTTGTGTTAAAACAATTGGAACACAAAAGTTGGGAGGGAAGGCCTATAACTAGCACTTATTACTTAAAGTTTTGTTTCACTAGTTTTAGCCTTAATTATGGCACCAAAATATACTTTACATAGACTTATTAAAAAATTGAATATCAACATTACATAAAAAGAAGTAAAATAATCATAGGAAGAAAAATTTTCTTATATTTTATTCACAGTGTGGAGATTTTAAGTAGAGAAAAAATTAGATATATTTAATTATTAACTAAGTTATAGTTGTGTCAAATGGAGGAGTTGCTCAAGACAGAAAGCAATGGAAACTACTCGAGGAGGCCTTTGCCAAAAGGCACACTGAGTTGAGAGACATCCTATAACCAAACAAATCAAACAATTTCAAGCCATGATAATTAATCTCACCCAGTTTAACGGGAGAAATAAATAAAAAAAGTTGTAACAGCTTCGCTTCGTTTTTGTTAAATAGCATCTGCCTATCCAGATCTCAAACTGCACATAGATTTTCTTTTAAATTGCAGCTGAGTAAGTATAGTAGTTTTGGCAAAAAGCTAACAAACATTGATGGAAGAATATACCCTGTGTATGTTCTTCTTCCTTATTACGTAGTATCCCTACATAGATTGGATATACATCTAATTATTTGTCAGATTGTCTCATGAAATGAATAGGCATAATCAACTATCCAATGGTGATTTATTATAACAAATGTATGGAATGAATACCTTCGGACGACGCAGGAACTGAAGAGATAATCAATCTCAATTATTATTTAACAATAATTTACTGTATGAAATTTTGCTAGTCTTAGAGTAATTTTTTGTAAGCCTAAAGAAATAAATTTATTGAAATCTGGATGTGTAAATCCAAAATTATGTCAGTTGTATGGTGGTATTTGACTAACCCCAAGCATTTGTTCCATACATTTGTAAAAATAGTCAGCTAGTCGAATCCACAATCCAAACAAGTATCCATAGACGATTCGTTAGATTTTCAAAAACAAAGAATAGTCTTTTCAAAGAAATGACAAAATTTACCTCTTAATATAAGCCTACTTATTTTACTTTAAGTTCGAGGTATAATCCTATACATTTATAGTGTTGTATCTTAATTATATCCAGCACCAATACGTAACACTTGCCGCCAGCGTGTTTTGTAATTTAACAGCTTTACCTATTCAAGTGAACGCTGAGTAAACGTAAAAGTAGCATTCTGTATTAAAATAATTACGAACAATCGTCGCCCTCATTATAACCAGTCCTGAAGTAGGTATGACTTAAATGAACACGAACGCTTCGGCGAACCTGCTCAATACATAATTAATCTCCTACCTTAATGAACTTCACTAACTTTAAGTGGACCTGAAATATTCAATAACGAATTTACGTGCGTCTTAATTTTGGTATTATTCACACTTCGCCTGATGCAGGCGAAATCTTCGTGAAAGTTTAAACAATGTTTTAGTAACGAATGTTCTGAAGTCCTGTGTACTTTGACGAACCTATAATATTCTATGTTCCTAGGTATAAGTTCAGTTTGACGAATGCTATGATGTTTGGCTTATTGTAGTTTGATGAAAGTTGCCACTACTTATGCTGCCTCACGAGAGAATAGCTCTTCAGACGGCATACGAGGACGTGATGTAGTGTAATAGCAAGCCGTGCGTGCCCTTAAGGCGCTACCCTGAACTAAATCAGCGCTGCCACTTATTTTTTCTTATTATTACATTGAACAATGGAAAATTCGAAAATTTCATTGAGAAGTTAGTGAGTTTTATTTTAAAGTTTAGGCAGAGATACGAAGTTGTCTTTTTGTACTCTATTTTCGCATATCTACCTAAATATCACAACCAATGAAATTTTCAAAATTTCCTTTGTTCAACGTAGTAAGAAGATAAAACAGAATTTTCGGGGAAACGCCTTAAGGCTCCTATATTACATTTTGCTTTTACGTTTGTATGGGAAATTCATCCGGAGCCTTAAGGTTTCGGACCAACGCTAAATTAGTTCAAAATAGGTACTTAACTTTGTTCTCACAATAAATTTCAGAATCTCTAGAAATTTATTGTAAACAAAGACATTTTGGAATAAAATACTAATTAGAATAACAGAAACACGGTAACAGCACAGAATAACTATACAGTACTTGTGGTTGGTACTACAGTAATACACTTATAATAGTTTTAGTTAACTTTACTTAAAAGTCTAACATAAAGCATTCTTCCACCGGCATTAGTCAGAGTGAGAAATACCACTGATAAGCAACGGTTTTGAGTTAGCAACCTTTATGAATAAGGACGTAATAAAACAATATGTAATTTAATTATTTTGAAAAAAGTAAAACCGACTTGAAATCCCTAAATTACAAACTGTTTTTAAGTTTTGCGCAACAAAAACCATTTCCTCGAGAATATTTTCATCAAAATTCTTTCGCTGATGTACCTATAGATAGAGGATACATTAGCGACAGAATTTTCCAATCAGAGCAGAATTGACGTAGAAATCTGAGAACATAATACTGTTATTAGATTATTTTCTAAGTCAATTCTGCTTCACTCACATAAACATGTATATTTGATCTACTACACAGTTTTTATTAATAACTGCTGTGGGTATCAACAAATTCCAATGGTTATTACAAGTACCTATGTTATCCATTACTAAATAAACCATTTGAAATATTACTCGGCCGCCTGTATGCCGAACAAAGCACCCTCCAAGCTAAGTCGGTTAAAAACACATTCCAAGCTTACTTCTTATTTAATTACCTATAACTTTTATACTTACATCGCAAAATTGCACACACGCTACGAAAAAGGATCAAATACTAGTTCGAAAACAGACGAGAGACGAAATAAATGATGAATGAACGCTTTCAAAACAGAACTGTTGTTCGAACTTCTGCATTCCATCATTTTCCATGAATATTTCTATAACCTCTAACTTCTCCTGTTATAAAAAATATCTGAAATTCTAGAATCGGGTAAGATTACTACAACACCTACAAAAAAATATTACTTAATTATAAAAGGGGGATAAAATCAAAATCAAAGTGCTCTATTTCCTTAAGACCTTACAGGACTCTTGGACACGTCACAAAATACAAGTTAAATAAGAAATAAAAATGGGAAATAAAGTGATCACTCTGATTAATTGTTTACTTAACTCAATCTTTTTAAGGTAAAGTAAAGAAGCAAGCGATATTTAGTGCATGTATCTATGAATATTAAAATGTATGTAAAATGTGGTGAGTTCAAGAGGAAGGAAGAGCTTCTGAGCGATAAGGTTGCCCATTGTACTTTTCGTATGTAATGTCTCTGTTGGTTCCTTTCTGGTGTACAATTTAATTCAGATCATTTTTGGTGGATTACTTCAAAGCATTTTCCGCAATTTGTTTTGAGCCACTTGCGCGCATACTGTTTTTATTTGATAGCAAACATGCATAACGAAAATTAATTTTGAAACTCTGAGCTCTAACAATGACTTGAATTCTGCTCAATTTGCGTGTATGCAAAGCTAGGTAAATTCAATCAAATCAATTAATTTATTGCAAGAAATACATGTTATAAAAGACTGTAGTAAAATGCCACAATGTATTCTGCCCTATTGAGCGTGCAATTTTTTAAAATTAACAAACGATTAATACATTGATAAAGAAATAACACCTAATATGAACATGCAAATAAAAAATAATGATAAATTAATCTATCATCGTTACTATCTATTCTATAGTAAATTCTCCCCGTAAGTTTGACACTATTTAATATAATTAAGTATAATTTAAGTATTATGTTTAATTTATAAATGATTATTAATTAAATAACCAAATTAGAAATATTTTACAATTTAAACAATTGAGCTAATGGTAGACTGTTGCAATCAATCTACAGGTAACCCAACTGATCTATAGCAATTCCAGTCCGTCATCAAGACGCCCCGCGCCGTCTGCATTGCCATTTGTTATATTAAAATAGATTTATAACAAAAACAAACCCTTCTTTTTGAAAATAAATAGTTCTTATCGATGGAGCTATACATTGTATCAAATAATGTCACACATTCTTAAAATAAAATCTAGCAATAATGACCGCATCTAACATTATGGATCAGTTGAGCTACCTGTAAATTGTTACTAACAGTCTGCAGTTAGCTCTGTTGTTTCAAATGTAAATATTAGTTATAATTTGTTTCTGTTAGTTAATTGTTAAATTCTCTTTTAATAAAATAATTTAAAATTATATCTGGTATAAAATTTTCCACTCAAAGTTTTTTATTATAATGTTATGTCTCTTTCACACTACGGACCTTATAATTTTAAGAATTACCTTATGGTCCTACTATCCCAAAGTCAACGTACGTAAGGAGGGCGTCTGGAGTCTGTAAACATCTCCCATAAAGGCTCTACTCGCGAAACCATCAACAGGAGTCACGTGTATAGCGTTATTAATATTAAAACATGTTGCGAGCCGCGTAAATACAGGCAATGAAGCTTCGTAGTAACAGGCTAGGGTTCAATGCCTTCTATTTCCCATTTACGGCCGCGGCCGTTTCTAAGGGCTCCTAGTCCTTCCGTAACGCAAATCGACTCGATTGTGTTCTATTGTGTTTTGCAGGTCATTATCAGAAATAACACATTCATAGGAAAACAATTATTACACAACAACAATTGGTTTCGTGGTCTGATTAGAATGTTGGGAACCTACTTTCGGAAACTATTCCGTTTATCAATTTGACCCTGTGTATCTCGTAAATAACAGTCAATAAGTTTTTGTTGTACTTATAAGTGATGATAAATATTATGTAGAAGTTTTCATTTAGAATTAGAGGCACTTTCCGATTCCCGATTCTCCGAGTCACGGTTTGAAATACAAGAAAGTTGTCTTGTAAATTAAGCTCGAGAATCAAGGGAACTTATTTAATTTTCCGAAACCATGAATAAAATATTACAAAGAACTTCGGGATGTCATCTGCCTGCTTTAATATTTCAATAGTCCTATGTTATTGGGTACCCAGCCAGACGTAACCTGATATTGCTGTACCTTCATTATGCTTCTGGTACGAAGGCATAACAAGAATCCGTGGGCATGCCTTGGAATGGAAGCCGCTCTCAAGTTTTTACGAGCACAGTTCCAGCGAACGCCACGAGTGCGTAACATCTAATCGAGTATAATAAATTTATAAAATGCTCCTAAGTTTACTCGTTGTTGTTGGCATTTTATTTTCCATTTACTTAAACTCAGTCGTTAAACTTCTGAAATTCGTAACTTCAAAACGCTTTTTATTACATTACTTGAATGAACATTGTTTATTACGTTGACGTTGTTCCAGCTTAAGTGGTTCAGGGACAAAATTGAGCTTTTGTTCTAGAAGAAGGATTTAGGGATAATTTAATGTAGTTTCTCTGAACTACAGGTTGCGAGCTGGTGACACGAATAATGGGATCGATTAGCTTCTATTTTTAACCATGGCTATTCAGGGCAGCAGCACGCGTTTTGTATAGCCATGATTTAAATGCAGGAACAAGAACGATGTTATTCTTAAAAGCCTTTTCATGTTATTGAAAAATTATCAGTTATTGGTTACTGCGTCCGTCCCCGAGGCCATCCATTATCCATTAGCTAAATTGAGATTCAAACAATAAATAATTTTTAAAAGGATTTGTTGCTGGACTCTTCATTATGTTCCCTACGTAGTGCTCCTAACATAACTAAACCATAGATAAAAGTTTCAACTTTTATGATACATATTACTACATTCTCTCGGGATCGAAAAAGTGTGCAAGTTTTTAACTATTTATATAACTTGTGGTTTTATCAGGATGTAACATTTTCAAAAGCAACAAACATTTCACATTGACGAGAAGGCTCCTTTTTCTTTGAATAATAAATCAGAAAAAGCCTGTACTGTGACCTAATTTACACTGGAAATCAATACCTCCAACTGTAGAATTACTTAGTTCGGACGTGAGTCGTGAAATTTGCATAGTCGTATTTATCTATATTTAATTAGGTACATTATAAATACATTTTAAAATTTATGTGATCTGCACGCACGCGCTATTCTTGGGTAAAACAATTAAGCCTTATTGTTATCTCATATCATATCACACATCAACAGCCTTTAACCAATTGCTGCTTTATGTCATTTGTGTGGCCTAAAACTCCCAGCGAGAATAGTCGAGCCACTTCCGCCTTCCGCCACTGCCATTTTATTTCACGTCCTCCGTGAGAATGACATTAGTTATGACGTCAGAGTTGACACGGCATCTGAGTGCAATATGATGTCTCCTTTTCTTACGGACAACTTGCAACGAGAGAAGTGCATTAATTTCTTATTTCAGTAACTTTGGAAAATTCTGATGCTGGCTAACATCAGAATACATTATGCAGAATTTAAAATTCCAACCCACACCTGCCCTTTACCACAATATTTTTAGAGAACACCCGAAAATGTCCATGCAGTCATTTTGAATTAGGTACCCTTATGCCATTTCCATATGGGTATTTCTATAAACAGAACATTGCTAAAAGTAGATCTGGATAAATATAATGCCTGCTATTTATTTCAATGAGATATTCTTGTACCCAGGGGTTAAATTTGGACCGGTTGCTGGGGATTGTGGTTTTACTAGATTACGTCTGTCACAGTGCGAAGCGGTCCGCATATACATATATGTATAGTCAGTATGTAATCGGTCCACTCAACAAAGGGTTGATTTAAAGTTGTATTAGGTACTACGTTACGTACGTTCAATAAGACAGAACAGAAGTTATATTGCTAATCTTATTAGTTCGAAGTATTGCTAAGTGGTTCATTCATTATCACAACTAGTGATTAGATAGTTAAGAATTTATTGAACCGTATCTTCACATAATATCCGTTTGGTTTTTCAGTAGAACGGTTATAGTATTGTTATATTCCGCTGCGACAATATGTTATGGTTTTAATATTTTTTAATAAAAATCATTTAGAAAATACTCATTAATAAGAACAACATAGAAAATAACAATGAAATAATAGAAAACAGTATAACTAACTGCAAACTGTTGCAAACGATCTACAAGTAGCTCAACTGATCCGTATCAATACCAGCCGGAAGCGTCCCCAAGACGCTGACTGCATTGGGTTATTCCCTGAGGGCTCCGATACCGCAAGGTCCCGTCCTGTAGAGCCCTAATTTCAATAAATTTGAAAACATGTTCTCTTCTCATTTCATATTAGCATTGCCTTGCTGTAATTCTATTCTAATAAAGCTTATTACAGTATGCATGAAGGAACATTTTTATCGTACATATGAAATATTTACAAAGAATAATATAAACTTATATCTAAATTCAAACAAAACGTACAATAAGCCGGTCTTTTGCTTAAAGCATCTGCAGATTCAGATTCAAAAACTTTATTTCTTAAGGCTTACAAAATAAGCACTTAGACAAGTCAAATTTATTACAGTTAATTATTATAAAAAGAAATAATTTGCTATTGATTTCTCTTCAATTAAATTTTTTGTCCAATTTTGTGTGTACAGTATTGTGTTACATTAAACTAAGCACCGATGTTATTGTCACTAATTGTTTCTACCGTAGGTTGTCTTAATTCTCAAAAACCGGACACCGTGCATAAAATTAATTATATTCTAAAAAATCTGCTTTTTATTTTACCCTGAACGTCGAAGGGCAATTTTGCAATAGTTGCAATGTTTATCGAAGCAAGATTGAGCAAACTTTCAGTTTCGTAGATTAACAAGCAAATGAATAGGATCTCCCTTGACCATCGGCTATTGACATTGTTCGTTTGGAATTAACGGGCTTGGAACATTAGATAGCTTTGGCAAGGCAACGAACGAACTCGGTAGGCTATTTTGTAGGATTATATAGCACTTTTCAGTAAATTTCAATAGAAGCGAACCCCCCGAGACGACCTGGATCTGTCGATAAAGCCAACGAAACTCCTCAATGAATGTCTGGCGAACGTGTATAGGATATCACACAGTTAGTTTCGAAAGACAAGAAGCACTTTACCGGCTTCTTGGAGAGACGAGTTTTGCCGTGGAACAATCGAAAGGTTTCTTCGTACTTACTACACATACACAAGGACTCTCTTTGTCGGTTGCCAGACGGCGGCGTGTGGTGGGCGAGGCTTTGCGGTGAATGTGGGGCTCATATTACCAGCTGGTCACTCATTTGCTAACTACACTAAAGTACCTTGCCTTTACATTTCATCTACTCGTATGAAATCATTACAGCCTTCTTCGTCATCATAATTCAATAGCATCACACTCACTGCTGAGGAATTCTCGGAAAATTAAAGCCTTACAAACTGGTATCGTTTGTATGTTAGTGGCCGCTGGCATCCAGCAAACGTGCCATGGGTGTGAGTCACGTAACGGAAACGGTTCTTTCGATATTGATGCCTTGCGTTAGCTTGATGCGTTCCCATCCCATGTATTACTTTACTTTTAACCATGTAAGTAGGTACAAAACGTTCTCTCATTTATTCATAATGCTTGCCTGCTTCTGCACACGCTAAGCTATATTTTTGTAAAAAAACATAATTGTATTAAACTTCATTAGAAAGGTTTATCCACCCAAACATCTGCTCCCGAGTTCCCGACCCGAGTCACCCCGCTCGGCGGCTATAAACGCAAATTAAACTTATTTCAAGTTTGTTTTGTTGTATAAAGTTCCATTTCAATTTTACTTTCGAGTAGGTATGTTACATTTATTGGCAAAAAATCTGAGCTACAGGAATTTTTTGGACTGGCAAACACAATTTTTAGTGCCATAATTGACCTGATTTTGAGAATACCTCTTTCACTATCCTTATAATGCTATTATATTATTTTATGATCATAATTATTTCGGTAGTCATACAATCCACTTGAAATGTGCAATCTAATCTGACTCACCTACTTATTAAGACCGGTAGACGTAGATTGCGTGCTAGCGAAAATGGAGACGTTCGCTTTATCTAAGATTTTGGATACTATTCTTTAAGGTATAGAAAAACTGCCGTCCGTCTGTTTGTCATATATCCGGGTCATTCGGTCTCGCTCGCTAAGGTCGGATCGGGTCCGTCTTTTACAACTCTTGTTTGAGTGCTGCGAGACGACGACGCGACGTTCATAAAAATAAATCCATTCTTGTCTAACTCATTTAAATTATATTGATCCAAGTTAGTACCTACCTAACTCTCCTCGTTGTCCTCCATTTTGCTACTGTAGCTCACAGAATAATGATTGGGCTTTTTTTATATCTCTTAACGTATTCATTGCCCAGATACCCGCAGAGGCGCTTTGCTGCCTGCTGGACATGCAGTTAGATATTTGGGTCGTGGGCCATGAAATTGTTAACCCTAAGCAGCAGCTAAGCAATAGTATTTTTCCAATAGTAACTTATGATAACAAAAGTAAACGATATATACATACGTCATTACATCATAATTTGATGTGATGATGAATTTATGTCCGACGATACATACGTCACGTATGTATCGTCGGACATAAATCCACTACAGGACATAGGCCTCCGCCATGCGGCACAAATGAAGGTCGAGACTGGCCCCCTGGGGCCGCTACAAACTCCTCGTTGTCGGTCCATCGAGAGATGGTCTCCTGGGTTATTCCTAGAGGTCCACGACTCCATTCTTCTCAAGAAAATTAGGTTCATACTTTGATTCCCAACGGGTCGACGATATTTAAAAAAAAATATAATAATATATACCACACCTACACTTTTTCATTTCTTTGTTGTAACCTTTCTTCAGTAACTCCCTTGCGCATTACTATAGCTTTTAAGTATTTTCTCCACGCAATAATAAATTCGGCTTATCAGCTTATCGCCCTTGAGCTAAATAATAGTAACCGACGAATTATGTGCACTAGAGTTATGTAAACAAAGGTAAGATGATTTTTATCTTTACTCAAATGTTAAGGCTTCGGTGACACAGTTGAATTTTCCAAATATAGACAAACGTAATACCAATTATTTGTAATATGAGCATATTTCCACGATGATCTGATATTATTTGTTTTTAAATTGTATTCATCTAGGTAAACATAACTTTACTGAAATGAAATAAAACAAAATCGGATTTATTTCAAGCACACGTTTTCTTATTATTTTTGTAGATAGGTAAGTAAGTATTTTTAAAAAAGCTTGTGGTAGGAACTTAGATAAATACTATTCTAATACAAATAATAGCAGATCATGGTGAAAATATGCTCAAATGACAAATCATTTTGGTATTACGTTTGTAAGGGAAATTCATCCGTCGCCGGAGCCTTAAGTTATTATAGCTTATCGTGCTCTAGATGGTACAGAAATTTACAGAATAGATAACATTTTTGGGAGGTCCTTGTCTGTCGTTATAATATAATAACGGACACTAAATGAACTATCATTAATTACAATAGTTCTAATAACAAATAAAGAAAAAATAATACACTAATATAAAATTACGTTGTATTCTATCGCTATTTGAACTTTTTATAATGTAGATTAATAGAAAATACCACACAAAGAAAGAGAACATTACAAACAGACATGCTTACAGTAGATCTATACTAATATTATAAAGAGGAAAGATTTGATTGTTTGTTTGTTTGTTTGAATTGAATAGGCTCCGAAACTACTGGACCGATTTGAAAAATTCTTTCACCATTAGAATCCTTAATTTTCCGTGATGAACATAGGCTATATAATATTTTCAAAAAAGTTAGGGATCCGCATGAAAAATTCAATAATTGAACCGTGGGCTGAATATTCAACCTCTTTTTCTATTATGGCGCGTCAGAATAGAAAAAGAGGTTGTATAGCGCACGGTGCTTGCTTTTTCTCTACGGCCAGTGTCAGTTTTGGAATGTCGAGTCAATGTCAAAAACCCCAATGCTGTTAAAAAAAGTAAAGATCCGTATGAAAACTGTGAAACCCATCATTTTAGTGTGTATAATTTCTGAAATTTTGTTTAATACCCGTGCGAAGCCGGGGCGGACCGCTAGTCAAGTATAAAGAGCGGGGTATATAATCAAAAGTCATTCATTGCATTGATTTTAGAAATTAGGTTTATAAAACACCTCCTATGAAGTTATCAAATGTAGGTATGTAGCTATTCGTATGTTGTTTTCTCTTACCACATACATATAATATTAAGTACATGGATTTATGAAAAGTACGGATAGAATCCTGTCAAATCAAACTTGAATCTTAGCAATGGCGGAATGACATTGAGTGTCAGTGTATAGAGAGTTGCCAACAGAAGAAAAAATTACCCATAATTTTATAAATATTCTTCCTAATAATTGTTCACTTATTAATATGAATATGTAAATTATAATTAATCATTTTAGGTACTGCTTTAGCCACGGTAATCGTGTTTATTAGACCTACTTTTTATAATTTTCAATTTACGCCAGCGCTTTATGGTGCTAACTGCAGTGAATTTTATTGTCCCACAAGAACAGAACAGAACACTGTACTTTCCCGGGATTAAATAGTAACTACCCCTATTTGCTAATCGAAGAAATTTCAACAAAATCTGTTCAGGCTTCTGAGTGTGTGTGCAGAAGTAACAAAGATAAACACATCCAAAGTCTCATTCCATGTCTAATTTTAGTTTGAATAAATTATTCTTTGTGCCTATTTACTGGCTGAAAACATTTTCTGCTTGCTGCGGCTTCGCATACGTTGTTCCTATGGAAATGCCTAACCAATATATAAAAAAAAAAAATATAATTATTTAAATGTACATTTGCAGCCATATCTTATGATTGTTACTGGGAAGATCAATGAAATGTTATGTAAAAAAATATACATTATTCTCATATTCATTGTTTATTGATACATTATAAATAAAAATTTATGTATACCTACATATAATGCCCGCATGATTTTACATGAAAAATCTTCATGCACACTGCATGCTACACGAGACTTAGTGGGATTCAAATTATTTTAATTATGAGATTATCTGATTATGCGGATTCAATTTAACTTCCAATTTTCGTCACCCGGAAATCTGAAAAAATATTGACTTTTAGTTATGCCCCACGGCTATCGATAATCTCGATATAACATCTGCGTAGCACGATCGTCAGTAAAAGTATTATCCGAAATTAATGGGTTCAGCTATTTTGGAGGTTAGCTCAAATAAAAAACAAACATATTTCGAAATTCGTATCCCTAAAGCTAAGCTATTGTATAGATATTAGAAACTGAAATAATCCCACACTTACTGGAAAATTTACATGTTTACATGTTGGCAGCACTGGCGAGATTTTGTGCTTGTAGTTTGATTTATATGTTGTTAATAATTTTGCGTCAAATCGATAAAATAAGTTGGTGATATAAGAAATTTATCTACGAAATGTGATCCGGTGTTTTTTATTGACAAACCCTTTGTGACTTTTGCAACATCTGACCACACAAGACGGCGTTTTCCGTTTATTTTGGTTTGTTTACAATGGGGTTCATCAGTTGGTGTCTATAGCCGTAATGGCGATGGCCAGCATACTATTTGATTGATTGGCATGCTTGCTTGATTGGAGTGCTTCATCTTATTTTGTTCTGATACTCCTTCCGAAATTATTTATAGTTTCATGATTAAGTATGAGCAGAGCAGCGCTCAATCTCCAAACTAAACAATCAACAAATTAGATACCCCAACACGTGTTGAATGTTGTAAATGGGTCAGTTTAATGCAGTCAATCAAGAGTTCAGTAAAAAGTATACAATGTAAACTGTACTGATCAAACTGTAGCAAACGATGCGAGAGACTTCCTGTTACGTTAATTTAAGCCTTCTTTCTTCTTCACACATTAAATTAGGAAACGCTTTCTTAATTTAATGCTTAGTACATGCGCTGATGAGATCCCCAACCCGCATGCCCAGCGTGGGGATTATGGGCAATAACCCCCAAATAATGATGCCATCTATGGCGCTCATTAGGGGAGGCCTATGTCCAGCAGTGGACTGTTATAGGCTGGTGATGTGATGCGCTGATATAACAAATATCTATAAATTACATTTTTGTTCAGTAAAGCCGTATTTTGTAGGTAACAAAGAATACTAAAATTAAATAACCAAATAAGAACAAGTATTTACAATTGAGCTATCTGCAGACTGTTGCAAACAATCTACAGGTAGGTCAACTGATCCATAATATTTAGTTTTAAAAATAATAATATTAGATTAAAGTTTAACCTTATCTTAACCAAAAAGCCGTCAAATTACGTGCGCGTAGCCGTAAACTCTGAAGATTTTATAAATGGCAAAGGATTTTACTAAATTTATACTTTGTGCGGCGTAATGGTCCCTCTGTGGCAATTCTAATGGAAAGGTTCAAGCCTAACGGAACAAATTCTTAACTCTACCGGTATACATCACAATCAATGCGTATAAAAAGTGGTCATGGATAAGTCCTACCCCTATTAAGAGTTTTCCCGAGACTTACTGACTAGATATTGTATCACTGAGCCTCAAGCTAGGCTAGCTATTTTTCAAATACAAGCTGTGCTTACTTTGGAGCGTAATTGTACTGTGTGTATTGTCCAGCATGATTTAATTGTTGTTGTTAAATAACGGAATCTGTTTTGCATACGTAGTAGCTTCCTACTTTGTTTGCAGTTCCTGTACCTACCTAAGTACTCGTATTCTGTCAAAGGCAACAAAACAGAAACGAAATTAAGGGTTCCGTGAAAAATGTCTGAACGGTTGATTAATGGGCTTGTATCGGAGCGGATCCAAAAAAGCTCCAATGTAAAGAACAGATAGATTCCGGTCAGCGAGCATGCCTCCCCTCCAGCCACCGCGCAGTTGCCGGCCAAAATCAAACTACCGATATAATTGGTCAATATTTATGTGTACTAATTGTAGATCTGAATTTCTGTTCATTTTTGTTCACAGTACAAATGCAGCCTCCTCGTTTTAGTATGCAGCCATCATCTTCGAACAGCATTGTAAGAGAAGGCACTACGAAAATACTTCAGTGCTCAGCCATGGGTGAGTAATTTAATTATGAACGCAACAGTTTTTATTTTGTTTTCGAGCCAATCTTCATACTTTTAATATTTTTATAGGAATTCCTCAGCCAAAGTATAGGTGGCTAAAGAATGGTTTACCGCTCACTGATTTTTCTTCCGAACTATTCTACAAAATTCATAATACCCAAAGGCAAGATGCCGGCGCATACCAGTGTATAGCGAAAAATGACGTTGGAGCCATATTCAGTGAAAAGAACAACATTGTTGTTGCCTGTAAGTATTAAAACGTTTTCAGACTGAATAGGCTGCTAATACCAGCTTTTATCTGAAATTTTCAATGAGTATTGTTTAGCATGAAAATCTAATTATGAAATGTAGCTTGTAAAAACTATCTTGACGCTAAAAGAAATATTAGACTTGACAAATTGACCAACTATCTTATTTCCCTTATTTTAGATATGGGTGTTTTTCAAGACATCGCTGAATCAGAAATCACGCTAGAATCTGGTAAAGCAGCCATTTTGGATTTCCCATTGATAGAGTCCGAACCACCTCCATCGGTGATTTGGCAGGATGAAAAAGGTGCTCTTGGATACGATCAGAAATATGTCACGACTGATAAACACCAACTCGTTATACTCAGCGTATCAAGCGAAGATGAAAGAGCTTACAGGTTTATATCATTTGTATATTTATTGTTGTGAATATTCTTATAATATTTTATTCCCTTGGAGTTTATATTCGGAAAAGAGATCTTAAGTTTGGGACACTACTAACTTATCAAAATTCTTACTTTATGTTACACTGTTTACCAAGAACTAACAAACATAAATTTCATTTATTTTACAGGGTTAGGGCAATCAATACTCAATTAGGCAAAGAAGAAAATAGTCCATACATAAAGCTCGGCGTCTATGGTGACGATTATAAAGAAATCCCCCCAGAAATTATTATAAAACCGCGAGATACGAAAACTATCAAAGGTCAGGAATTCACCAATCTGTATTGTGTTGCCAACGCAAGACCGCTACACGAACTAGAAACTTTGTGGTTCAAAGACGGCATCATGATAGACTTGGCGGGAATAACTTTCGACTTGAATGATCAGTGGAACAGAACTTTAAGTCTGATATCGGCCAACTTGACTCATACAGGACAATACACTTGCCAAGCCAGGTTGAAGACTGGAGGGTTTGCAACCGTAACATCATCAGCTACTGTTACAGTATTCGAGAAACCAGTGTTTTTAACAAATTTAAAATCTGAGACGTTCGGAGAGTTTGGTGGCACTGTTACATTAGAATGCAATGTCCAGGGTATTCCTTTACCTGGAATTACTTGGTACAAGGACGCAAAGAAGATTGCAAGTGTCGGTGCAGGCGCTGAAGAGGCCGACAATTTTGACGTGGACGACGGTGGAGGCAGGTACCGAGTGGAAGTCGACCGATCGCTCATTATTAACGAACTCAAAATGGAGGATATGGGTGTTTATCAATGCATTGCTAGCAACGACGCTGGGGAATCTTCTATATACACTTGGCTTAAAATCAAAAGTAAGTTTAATTTCAAATGCTGTACTACAAAACTACTAAATACTTGTAACGTTTCTTTCTACATCTACAAGTTCCTTGTTATGATGAGACGCATTGTTGAACGTGAGATTGCATGGGAACGAATACGAAGCGTATAATCCACATGCGACATGTAGTTTCGCTATTGCCTATATAACGGTAATTAATGGAAAACTTCCGTCTTCTCCAATAATGGAACAAACAATTAAGGCGATACACGACTTTAAGTTTCGTCTCAAAAAGTCTTGCAGGAGCGTGCTTACTTTATTTTGATTGATGTTTTGTATAATTATCATACAATTAACTATTGTCACTGTCGTGTCGTGCAGCAATGGACAGTAAACGGTTCCCACGCAGTCACATGAAGTTAATAAGAATGAGGACTTCGGATAAAAAGGCTAAAACATTCAAATTCGATACCGGCAGTAAGATACAAAAATATGTTGTTGCACATTTGGTTACTGCAATAATGTTTTTGATTTGAGCACAGCGTGATCATTTGATAATAATTATTTTAATTTCTAGAAAGGTTTTTTACACGAGTATTTTTAAGTTTTCTTAACATATAATAAACAGCATGGTATATCTAAATCTAGAAATACAATAGGAAATAATAAATATAGTATTATGGTATTATCTATGCACTGCTCATATACTTATTAACCGCATGATCTCATAGCAACGGACAATAGGTTATTTAAATATTTCGCCGAAGCACTATAATGTGTTTTTTGCATACACTCAACACCTGAGAAGCTTACTAAGTGTCTGCACCCTCCGTGCTAAGTGCTACCGGACGGAGAGGCAAATTTTACGCTGCGCTACTACTACAATAAAAGCATGGCTTACGTTACAAAACACGAGAAAATATAGTTAGTAGTAGATTTACCTAGAGCCTATATGACAGGACAACACATCGCTCTACTATATACACTCAACGAAATAATACAAAATATCAGCTTTTAAATTAAAGTAGATAATATTATCGCTATAAGTATAGTTTGCATGCACTCATAGTATAATTTCGAGATTCGTTTGTTTTGGTAGGCTCACGTTTGTTTTGTTTTTACTTCACTGAATTAATATCGCTAGTTGTAAACTAACTGAGTGCGTGTGGCTTGTAGCGTCCCCGCCATTAATGCAGACTCCACCATCAAATCTCACCGTATTGGATGGGAAGGATGCCACCATCAGCTGCCGAGCTATTGGAGCGCCTACTCCGAACGTCACGTGGTACTTTAACGGTAAGTTCTTATTAATCTGTGCTGTGTGGATTGTCCAGCATTGTTTATTTATTTATTTATTTAATCTGATCATTCTATTACCCCTGCAGGTCTATGCAAATGTATTCGCGAGTGTACGACACATACATACCATATTTTCTGCTGCTCATTGGCTGCATTTTATTTATTTAATTTAGGTGGAAAACAAGCTTATAAACACTAAAATAACTAAAAACAGTGGTGGTATAGCATAAGCATATAGAACGTAAATATGGCTTAAGTAAATTGAAAAAATATAATAATATAGGCAAGTAATAAAATGAGTTAGTAAGCTCCGTTTGAAGTGGTTTGCTAATAGATATTAAGAGAAAATAGTGATATTATAACGGTATATTTTGATTACTTATAAAAAACACAAAAGTGAGCAAATGAGTGGCTAAAAAAGTACGAACGACACATTCACGAATACATCAGAATCGACTACCTTGTAGAAAGTATAGCGTGTTTTCAATAAACTTTTGTGTGCCCCATAACGGACCGCCGCTGCCATATTTTTTATGGTCCCAAAGGCCACTCCGGAGTATACTATCCATTATAAGGACTCCGTCGTGGATAATTAAATGATCGAACATTTGCCATTTCTAGAACTTGTCGTATTTTAACTTTCTTTTCGCAGCCCTCGACTATAGTTACCTAAAATCTAAATTTCCTCATGACCTTTACATATGAAATAGATTGAAAGTGGGTCACAATATGTGGGAAATAATTTCCACAGTGTTGTACACACTGTATATAGAAAATAATACATAGAAATTAATGTTTTTTCCAATTTGTTTAGCACATACGCTATCGCTATTTGTAAGACATCCCTATGCTTCTTTTTATCGAATGTAACAAGATTCAGAATCAATTACTTTATTTCATAAGGCTTGCAAAATAAACACAAGTCAAATTTCATATACTTAGTAAATTATATAAAATAAGAAATTAGGTCAATATTTTTTTATCAAATTGTGGAAGAAGTTAAAAGTAACCATTAGTACATTCATATATCACACAAGTGTCCGTTTATGTAGGTAGCCGTATTTACTATAAAAGAAAAATGGATAACTATCTTATCTATTGCCTTCAGTAGGTTGTGCTCGCGTGTGGCGGCCTATCTAGCTCGTGTTCGTTGTTGAAATACATATATGCTCGAAAACAGAAACTGTTTTCAGTTCGGTAAAAGGATAAAATACTTTTCTTTAAATGTGATTAATACTCGAATATGGCCAAAAAAGGCCAGTTTTGATGCTTAGTCTTTGACACAAATTTTATTTATATTTATTCAAAGGGGAAACCAGAGGCTTTTAAAGCCTATCAAATATCAGAAATCTTAATAACGGATTTATAAAAGAATAGTATAGTATAGTGTAGAAAAGACTATAAACATGATGTGACTTGAACATGTGCCTACATTTATCATCTATAAAGTTAGTTAAGTATTTTATGTAATTTATATACTTTTTATAATTAACCTAGAGTACATACCTAACAAAGTCACTTTTCCGCAAACCCTCCGAATTGCATAACTAAACGGTTTCGCTCAAGTTAATGTTAACATGAGTCATTCGTCACGGCCTACTAAGAATGACGTGATCTTTTATTGCAGATTCACTTCTAAATAACCTTTCTGGAAGGTTGCAAATCATAGACGAAAGTGATTTGCTAATCACTGGTTCCACGACTGCTGACTCTGGGAAATACACCTGCGTACGGCATAATGACGCGGGAAATGTGTCTGGTGCAGCTTATGTCACCGTATTAGGTACGAGTTTCACTTACCAGGGTAAACTTCCTAACGCGACTGATATTGAATTCGGAATGCCCATTGTACATTTATTGCTTATGCAGCAGGCAGAACGTTTTCAACCCAATGTTTATTTAAAGATTGCGTCCAAAATACAATTTTGTCGAGTTCAACAAAATTCTGTGGCATGTTTGCTCTACATTTGTTTCCACTGTTGATGTGATTTTAGGCAAACGAACATTCGCTGTTATGGAATATAGCATAACAGATGTTTTGTTTTCAGTGAGAACACAAATTATAGCCCCGCCAGTTGATACCCGAGTACTACTGGGTCACACCGCCACGCTCCAGTGCAAGGTCTCTAACGATCCGAATGTGAAATACAACATAGATTGGTTCCATAACAAACAGTGAGTTGAATCCGTTTAGTGAATTGAAATGCTACAATATATGGGCAATAAAACATTTTACTATTTGCAGAGCTATGACAGCAGGGTCCCGGATTGGGATATCCGTTGACGGAGCATTGCAGGTCCAAGCTGTGAGAGCGAGCGATGCCGGAGAATACACTTGCGTTGTCACCTCTCCTGGAGGAAACCACACGCGAAACGCTGTTCTGTCGGTCATTGAACTGCCTTTTGCTCCGACTAACGTGCGAGCTATGCGGCTGGATACCCCTCAACAACGCGCTGTAAACGTCACCTGGAAGCCTGGATTCGATGGCAACTCAGCTATTCAAAAGTTCATTGTTCAAAGAAGAGTAGTACCTGAATTTGGTAAATTGATTTTTATACTAAAAATTACTACACTTGCCAACCCGTTTCTTTCAACGTTCTTATCTCGCAGGTCCTACTCCAGATCCCCTGTTGAACTGGGTAACAGAGCCGGTGAACGTGTCAGCCAACCAGCGATGGGTATTATTAACCAGTCTAAAAGCAGCGACTTCTTACCAGTTTCGAGTATCCGCGGTTAACACTGTAGGAGAAGGTCCAGCTTCGGATCCTACGGATGTGTTGACACTTCCACAAGAAGGTAAGATAGCACCACAGGTAGCAAGACTTCGTAAAGTTTCTAGTTTCAAACCAGCTTTTCATTTTCAATACCCGACTACGCGTAAGGTTATAATTTGCGCCACAAATATTTTAATTAAAAGTTTATAAATACATTTTGCTTACATGGTTATTTGGTGTAACTTTCGGTGGGTAAATGAATACCCAGAATGTATTTATCGACCACTTAACCCGCGATGAGGGAGTCTTTATCTACCGACAAGATTAATTTCCTTTCTATTCGCTCCAATTCCCTTGAACATTTCTTGCATCTTAGTAAATAATGTACCACATCTTCATCGAATGTCTATGTATAAATTATATTCAATGATTTACATTACGTTTTGTCGTAGTCGGGTAGTTGGAAAACTAACTTCAATGCAAATGCAATGCACCAGTAAAGCATACAGAATGGATGTTATATTATGTTTGAGAATATATTAGTCAAATTAGTAACATCATTTGCACAAATACAATATTGTGTAGTGTACAAAGCTAGAGCTACTAACATAATCCATTAGTACTGTAAACGTCCAGTAAATAAAGTGTGTTCTCTTTGTAAACAAGCCGCTAGCGATCTAATATGCTGCCAAGGTATGGAGATCTTGATTATGTAGTTTTAGATTGTGCCGTCCTAAAATTTTATTTTTTCTTGCTCGGGATTTTAGATTGGTTCGAATTATGAATGAAATTTCTTTCAGATTTATTCCGATGTTTGCTTCTAAACATAATAAAGTGAAGATTATATTGTCAAGTGTTTGAATTGTTTTAGCTTGACTATTTAAATCGGTTTAACGAAACCGATTACTAGCATCTTCCTCAATTCTTATGCACGGCGAATATGAATGAAAACTTTTTATCGACAAGCAATCTTCTTTCCTGGCATGATACATTTAAAACATACTATCCCCACAATTTTTTGCACGATATTCGTTAAAAAATCTGCGACTATATTCCGACTGGTTAGAATATAGTCGAAGTAAGTTTGTATTTAACTCGCAGCGCCGTCCGGACCGCCAGTCGGGTTCATGGGGTCAGCGCGGTCTTCATCAGAAATCATCACCCAATGGCAACCGCCGCTTGAAGAACACAGGAACGGACACATCCTCGGATACGTGATACGTTACAGATTGCGCGGTTACGACAACAGCCCGTGGACAGACCAAAACATCACGAACGAAGCCCAGAGAAACTACCTCATCCAAGACCTAATTACCTGGAAAGATTACAATGTACAAATTGCAGCGTATAATGATAAAGGCGTGGGAGTTTTCTCTGATAGCTACACAATCAAGACGAAGGAAGGTATGCCTGAAGCGGCGCCCGACAGCGTCCGATGCGAACCGTTCAATTCAACCTCGATTAGCGTGTGGTGGACGCCACCAAATCCGCAGAAAATTAATGGGATTAATCAGGTATTCTATACACCTATTTGTTCATCTATTGTCAAATAACGACGAGAGACGACCTCTGTGACGCAGTGGGCGAAGGCTCGCTCCCGGTCCAGGAGGTTGCGGGTTCGATTCTCGCCTCGGGACAAAGGTTTGTATGATCAGCAGATATTAATCCCGGATCTTTTGATCGTTTTCTATGTATAATAAAATATATCTATCTATGTGAATTATATTGTTGTAAGTATATCATATCAGAATAACTTCATCGAACTGCGATCCCCAACCCGCATGCCCAGCGTGGGGATTATGGGCAATAACCCCCAAATGATAATGCCATCTGTGGCGCTCATTAGGGGAGGCCTATGTCCAGCAGTGGACTATTATAGGCTGGTGATGATGATGAAGTATATCATCACTTAGGGCTAGATGATGCTGTGTCAATTGTCTAGCAAAAAAATTGTATATATAAATTGTTTATTTTAATGTTTGCACTTTAATTTATTACGATGCGTTTCAGGGTTATAAAATACAGGCATGGAGATGGGATGTAGTTGCGAATTCCAACGTTGAACAAAAGATCGTTAGCGTTCCTCCGAACTTGTTAGATCCTCTCACTGAACAATCGGCGGCTATAAGTGGCCTCGAAAAGTTTACTGAATACAATATCACCGTGCTTTGCTTCACCGAACCGGGGGATGGGCCACGAAGCGATTACATTCTAGTCAGGACAAAGGAAGATAGTGAGTTGAAAGTTCAATTAAAACCTTTATTTACAATGAAATAACCTAATTAGGATTGTATTTACAATTGAGCTAAATGCAAACTGTGGCAAACAAACTACAGGTAGCTCAACTGATATATAAATACACTGAAAAAACTAATTAACAAAAATAGTTGAGGTATAGTAAAAGTAGCAGAACTTTGATAACTCGTAAACAAAGTATGATTATGAGTAAACCAGTTGATTCAGCTTTATCGTACAAAACAAGTAATGTTACTTATGTTATGCTACGCTTTACAAAACATTGTGTTAATAGTTAATAATAACTATTTTAGTGGTTATTAACGCAACTAGAATATGTTAAAATTAGGCTATCTCCTCATAATTATTTACACGGTAGTTCGTATGCCGACAACCAAACTTTCTTACCAATCGTTATGTTATGAGCAGTCACATTCGAGTTATATTTGCTAAAATAGTTTCTTAACAGAAACAAATCCCTTTTGTCTAAATTTAACCTGTGATTTTGTTATTTGAATCGTAGTTACCCAAATTTTGCTGCGTGTAACGAAACGTTTTGCTACATATAGCCCGTGCGCCGAACGACGAACAGGTTCAAACCTTTTTTCTTCGATGATTGCGGCGTGGACGGTTGAGCTCGTAATAAAGAGTATTTTAATGTTCTGTGCGGTTGAATTTCACATATTTAGTGTTTTCATATGTATAAATTAAACGACAAAGTACAAAAACTTGGTATGGAGAATATTGAAACGGACGCGGCTGCAAATTTCACCATAGGAGACTACCTGAAGTCTTGGGGTCTCGAGATTTATATTGAGAAGTTTATCGGTGAGTACTTGTTTATTACTGTTTTATTACAAAGTTGAATACACAAAGCCTGATGCCTTATTTGTACGGAACTCTAAAATAATAAATAACAATTCATTTTCAGAATATAATGAAGAGGGACTGGATATGATTGCTCTGATTAGTCTGCCATTTTTGATGAACACATCGAACGTCACATCAACCAAAAAGCAAACCAAAAAACAATGGCGACCGTCCAAACAAGAAGTGCTTGAAGGCTTCAATACTCATGTAACCAGCCCAGCTGAGATAGCAGAAACTGTGACCAGGAAAAGGAATAAAGTTCATCGTATTCTTTTGGCATAACAAAGCGAATTTCAAAGCGCGATCGTATAATTGTTGAAAATAATTTGAATCTTGATCCTGCACTGTCTTTGGTACCTATTTCATGGGTTAAAGTAAAAGGCACGGTTTATAAATCCGGAACTATTCTTGTCCACGATATAAGTAACGGTATAAGTGGAGATTGCAATGATTCCGGTATTAGTTTTATGGCTGTTAGTGCAGTCCTTGCTTAAGTAGAAAATCCTGAAATAAAAAAAGAGTTTATGTTTTTCATGATTCTTTACTATCACATGTACCTAATCACATAAATATTGCTCAAAATGGTAAGATGTATGTAACACAGAGAGTTCCTCTGTAATTTGTTTATTTTTTTTAGTATAGTACTTAATAAAAAATTTATTCAATCCTGTTAGTTTTTATTAGTATGTCTTAGATTTCTTTTTCATTAAATCACTACTAGTACCTAAACTGTTTTCTTACTGTTAACTAAATTGTTTTGTTTCGTTTGGTGAATTGGAAGGAAATCATTTGTTTTACTGTCGTTAGTTATTTAGTGATATTACCGTACATGTTGTCGTACATAAATCACTAAATAACTAACGACAGTAAAACAAATGATTTCCTTCCAATTCACCAAACGAAACGAAACAATTTAGTTAACAGTAACAAAACAATATGGTTAACAGTAACAAAACAGTTTAGGTACTAGTAGTGATTTAAATCACGTTACGAATAACATAAAATGAGGTTGAGAGTAACAAAACACGTTAGGTTACGAATAACACCACGGTATAGTTGGCTAACAGATATTTGGTTATATATTACAAAAAAAGGTTACGGAATTATACGCAAATAATTGTTTGATAGCTACAAACCATTAAATAAAATTAACCACAATGGTTTTGCACAAAGCAATCGGAGGTTTAATAACTCGTCGTCAAATTGTTACAAAGTTTATAACAAAACATAAAGCTTGCTATGAACAAAATATTAGGTCCTTACATATGAAATTGGCGTTTTGTATGGGAGGAACAAAAAGTCGAATATTTTTTAATATAATATATTTAATTAATCAAAGTATGAACCATTATTTTCTATGCACTTTTGCCATCTTATAGGTAGTTCATTGATCCCTTTACTAAAAAAACCAGTCGGACGGGAATCAATAAAATCTTTGAAGGCGATTTGGACTGCCCCATCGGAGTTGAATTTTTTCCCTTGCAAGAAGTTATCCAAATTTCGAAAAAAATGGTAATCTGTTGGAGCAAGGTCCGGGGAGTACGGAGGATGTCTTAGACTTTCCAATTGAAGCTCTTCTAATTTAGTAGCCGTCTGTTGCGCAGTGTGTGGTCTAGCGTTGTCGTGAAGCAGCAGTGGCGTGGAGCGATTGACCAGCCTAGGTTGTTTAGCCGCTAGCTTTTCCATCATGGTTTGCAATTGCTGACAATAGACATCAGCCGTAATAGTCTGGCCAGATTTGAGAAAACTGTAATGAACAATACCGGCACTAGTCCACCAAACGCTTACAAGTAACTTTTTTGGGGTTAATTTTCGCTTGGGGCAGGATTTGGCTGGCTGGCCAGGATCCAACCATTGCGCTGAGCGCTTCCGATTATCGTAAAGAACCCATTTTTCATCACAGGTAATGATTCGGTTTAAAATACCTTCATTATTGTGCCGGTTTAGTAATGTAACGCAGCAGTCGACGCGCGTTTGCCGGTTTGCTTCAGTCAATTCGTGAGGTACCCACCTTTCAAGCTTTTTAATCTTCCCAATTTGCTTCAAGTGAATTAAAACAGTTTTATCACTAACACCGCAGCCTGCAGCTAACTCGGACGTGGTTTGCGATGGATCCGCTTCCAAAGAGGAGAAATTTGTGATTAAAGTGGCCAGTACGAAAAACGCCAATTTCATATGTAAGGACCTAATATTTTGCTTCCATCAACATTGCATTGGCCTATCGGCAAATAAATGCTTTTGTTTAAAGTAACAAAAATGTTAATATATTATTTAATAAAGTAGTTTGATTAATACTGTAACAAAACCGGATTTGTCTACGAATAGCAGCAGTTATGTTGTCACTATTTTTAGATTACTGGTAATCAAATTTTGAGTTACACATCACAAAACAGTTTTTTCAGTGTACCAGTGAGAAACGTCCCCAAGACGCTGATGCAATGCAATGCTGATGCTGATGCGCTGTACCAGATACTGAGCCATGTCTTAGGTCACACGTCGCGTAGACCAGACTTCAGAAATCAGATTATTTTTTGAAAACCTTGTATTTTATTGTAAATTGCTGTACTAAAGTGTTTTATTGCTGCCATGTCAGTGAATGGCATGGCAGCTAAGTAACCGAGCAGAAAGCTTTTATGAGAGGCCTATGTCCAGCAGTGGACAATAGGCTGCTGATGTGATGTGTATTTTATTGAACCGAGGCTGGTTCAATCATGCTATTGAAACAAATTTTATAATTTTATTAACATTGTTAGCTGGGTAACTTCGAACCTAGTTTGTGTTGGAAGAACACCAACGTTTCATCCCCTTGCGCCATGTGCCTTCGATGCGCACACTGAAGCCATACGGGCGCGACATACGTTAAAGGATGAAACGTTGGTGTTCTTCCAAAACAAACTAAGTTCGTTGTTAACCCGCTAACATCCATAAGAAATTCGTCAAACTACAGAAACGTTTTGTAAAATGTATAATTTTATTTGGTCGGTATCGCATGAAACTGTTCTGAAACGTGCCATTCCGCTAATTTGTTGTAAAACTTTACCGCATGTGAAACAAGTTCGCGTAGCGCAGTTCACTGGTAGCTGTACTAAAGTGTTTTATTGCTAAAAGTTCACTGGCATGGCAGCTAAGTAGCCGAGCAGAAAGTTTTCATTACAATTGCAACGTGCAAACGTGAAGCGATACATCAACATCAATTATTTATGTGTCCAGGTATAACATATTGACCGTACTTGAAAATTGAGATCCATCACTTTGAACCATTTCAACGAATACGAATGTAGCAATTGACCTCATTTCAGTTCCCGATGAAGTTGGAAGCTTGCTATTTGATGAAATATCTGACCGAGCAGTGAGGGTCTCGTGGTCGGCTCCGAAAAAGTCTAATGGTGTTCTAGTCGGCTACAAACTTACCTACCAAATTAAATCTATGCCGGAAACCATAAAGGAAGAAGTACTGCCTCCCAATGTCACGAGCATAAAAGTCGAACATTTGGTGGTAAGAACATTTATTATTTATTAATTTTTAATTATTTACATTGACATTACAGTAGAGCATAAAATAAAAGAACATAAAAGACTACATACTTAATTCTCTATTCACATAATTTTAGTTGTTTTCTGACTTGGTGGTTTTGTATCTCGTGACTCGCCACATAATAACCGCCGTCTTAACTTTGTAATAAGTTCTATACTATACCCAAGAGAACCTGCTTATATTGCGAACTGGTTATCTTGCCATTTAGTAGTCCATACAGATATAAATGTAGAGTAGGTTGCCTTAACAGCTAAAGTTCCCTAATAAGTCTGAAACAATGTGCTTAACTTGACATCGTAATACATTGTTGGTTTCACAGGCAAGTACTCACTATAAGTTTTGGTTATGCGCCATAACCGGCGTTGGGGAAGGCCCTCCGAGAAGCGCTACGATACAATCCGGTGTGGAGCCCGTGCTACCCGGAGCGCCGCGGAACCTCGCGTTGTCGAACATTGCAGCATTTTCTGTGCTCCTTCAATTCACTCCCGGCTTCGACGGCAATTCTTCAATATCGTTATGGACTGTACAGGTACGTAAAAACTTTACAGCTACATTTGTTGAAAATCTGGTATGACCTGTCATCATATCAGCTGTCATCGTATATCAGTCCTCTTTTGGACATAATGTCTCCCCTAACTCCACCGAACTGCGATCCCCAACCCGCATACCCAGTGTGGGGATTATGGGCAATAACCTCCAAATCATAAGTTTAATCAAAATCATAAACAAACTCGAATTACAGTTGACTATTTTGAGTATCATTATGCGCTTCTTTGTACGGATTTCCGGGATAACATAAGTTAAATGTTAATCCATGTTAAAAAGTTCGTGAAGAAAGAAAATTACTTTTAAATAACCAAACTAGAACAAGTATTTATAATTATTGAGCTAACTGCAGAGCAAACAATCTTAATGTGCACGAGGATGTAACAATGATCCATCCATACTTTCACGTGCAAATAATATTATAAACGCGAAGTTTGTAAGAATGGGTGGATATTTGTTACTCATTCTAAAAACTACTCTTTTAAAAGGACTACTACTAAAAGGATTTTGATGAAACTTGGTATACATCCCGAAAATCCCCCGGGATCGGGAGTTACGCGGGTGAAACCGCTGGCACCCAGCTTATTATATAACCTGTTATTTTCTACAGGCTCAAACTGCGCGCAATTCCTCTTGGATAACAATATACGAAGTGAACGCACCTGACGCAGAATCTATACTAGTGAACGGTCTCGTACCATTCACTACATACAGGTTAAGAGTTATAGCTACTAATGTGGTCGGTTCCTCTGCCCCATCGGAGCCCTGCAAAGAGTTCCAGACTATACAAGCGCCTCCAAGGCATCCACCGAGGAATGTCACAGTGCGTGCGGTTAGCGCCACTAATCTGCGAGTTAGATGGATTGTAAGTACTTCAAGTTTATAAGACTTAAGTAACGCATTATTATTTTTAATCAGAGAAGCTAGTTCGACCCGGTGCTCGTATCGTTTCGACGACGAGACGTTCCATTTCTGAATAGCCTTTGGAAAGGAGGAACTTACGAACCGAACAGAAAAAATCTGTCCAGGAATCCAAAGTCAGTCTTATATAAAAAGAACTGTCATGCTATGTGTGTTTTCATATACGAGTACAATAAAATCCCTAATGACATGAAAAATTTACCGTTAAAAATATTTATAAAAAATTTAAAATAAAAGTAGAGACGGTACTGTCGCGTAACTCGGAGCTCATTATCACCATCATCGACGATCACAAGTGAAAAGTTTTCTTCAATTATAACTCGTGGGTACTTATAAGTTTCTTGATTTTTTTTAGCCCCTGCAGCAAAGCGAGTGGTATGGCAACCCGAAAGGCTACAACATAACATACAAACGAAGTGGCACTAATGACACGCTGTACATTGTTATTGATGATCATACAGCCAACTCGCACATTCTCTCCAATCTCGAAGAATGGTCTGTCTATGAAATATCTATGACAGCTGTCAATGAAGTCGGCGTGTCTGAAGAAAGTCCTACAGCTTTGGAAAGAACTAGAGAAGCTGGTAAGTTATCATAAATAGTGGTTTTCAATTAGCTAAGTATCTTGTAAAGCTACTGCAGAAATACAATTTATATGTAATGCTGATGCATGACAATAACTACTGATAAAGTCGTTAAGGGCTGAAACGTTGGGTGTTTTTCCAACACAAAATAGGTTCGTAGTTAACCCGCTAACATTCAAAATTAATTCGTCAAAAAACTGTAGTTTTATTTTAAAATGTCAATAACTTATACAAAGCGTATAACTAGGAGGTTTTGATTTGATTCAAAATTAAGTACATTTTTTTATTATAAAATTAAAAATAATTTATTCAGGTCATTATTACATGAAAGATCAGAAATAGCTATTGAAACGATGACACATAGTTTTTATTTTATTCGATATTTTAGAGATATGCAGAACCAAAATATTCTTTGTCCACAGTACCATCAGCTGGGCCGAACAGTGTATCAGGAAACGCCACATCCTCAACAACAGTGGTCGTCCTATGGGGAGACATTCCCCTACAGGATCAGAACGGCCTCATCGAAGGGTACAAGGTGTGCTACGCAGCTGTAGTTCCACCACCCAGACCCGAGCATAAGAAAGTAGAATGCCAAGCGATACCTTCAAACCAGACTCACACCATAACACTAACGGAGCTGAGGAAATACGTTGTGTATCAGATACAGGTTCTCGGTTACACGAGACTGGGCGACGGAGTGCTTAGCAACCCGCCTTTTACGGTCCGGACATTCGAAGACAGTGCGTAAATTTTTAAAACGAATTTGAGTTTTATGTTTTATTGATAACTAACTTTAGTATTGTGTTTTAGCACCGGGCGCGCCCTCGAATGTGTCGTTCCCGGACGTAACGTTTACGACGGCGCGGATCATTTGGGACGTGCCCGAAGATCCTAATGGTGAAATACTCGCGTACAAAGTCACCTATCACCTGAACAGTACAACTCATCATATGTTTTCAAGGGAGTTTCTGCCGTCTGATCGTACATTTAGGTGAGATAACTTTCAATAATCCCCAAGTATTAGCTTGCAAGCATTCGCTTGGGGAAAACTTATTAGCTTTTTTTCATGCGTTACAGTAACAAAAAAAATTCATTGTAATTTTCTTCACTGCTTAACAGAATACAACATGTGATCTTCTAGTATTTACACTTATGTCTATTTCCTATAAATCGAAGTCGGCACCAGAGCAGAGTAGGTACCCAGAATGTTTATTCTCTTTTCAATGTATTGTCTATTCTTTGACCGAAATAGAAGACAGCATTCCAATCACCTGTGCACTCTATAAGCACCTTTGTAAGATCTAGATCTTGTAAATTAACTATTTGTGTTACACAGGGCGACAGAACTTCAATCCGAGCAATACTACATATTCTCCGTGACGGCACAAACGCGACTAGGCTGGGGTATCACCGCCCGGGCTCTGGTCCTAACCACCGTCAACCGAGCAGTGCCGTCGCCGCCGACGCTCCCTAACATTGCGCCGTCGCTGTTGCAGCCCCATCATATAACCTTCAATTGGACGCCTGGCGATGATGGATATGCGCCCCTCAGGTAATTACTTCTAACATCAATTAAGTCTAATTCAGCTATAAAGATAAAGATATTTTATTTGCTTGAACACAATGTAGGTTAAGAAGATGTTAGTATTTTTTTTCTATACTCGCAATAGTTATGGAAATCTATGCCTGTGATAAAGATTGTATACTAGAAAATGCAAAAATTATAAATTTTTATAGTGAAAATATTCTATAGCTTATGTGCATTAGAGATACTGTAGGATTATAATGATGAAAGAATTTTACAAATCGGTCTAGAAGTTTCGAAGCCTATTCAATCCAAACAGTCGAATCTTTCTTCTTTATAATTTTAGTATACACACATAAAATAGACCTATTTACTACCACGTACTGTTAGCGACGTATGACGCGATATGTGCTACGAAGCAATATTCCGCGAAAACGACAGAACAGCACATTCCTCCACTTATGTTCAGCTGTTGACACTTGTGGGCTTAATGATAATGTGAGTGTGGTAATGATGTTAGAATACTGAGAACTTTGCTCCAAATAAATCTACACGGCTATGCCACATGGAGGACACCTTAAATATTGTAGATAGAAGATTTTACTGATAGAAGACATTATTTTAATAAAAAAAAAATTAATTATATTAAATAATTAATGCCAGCCAATCCACACAGCATCATCTAGCCCAAAGCTAAGCAGAGTTTGTGTTATGGGTACTAGATGACTGATCTACATAATACAATATTATTACATAGATAGATATTTTTACTATACATAGAAAACGACCAGAACACCCTAAATAAATATCTGCAGAATATTTGTTTGTCCCGAGGCGGGAATCGAACTAGCAACCTCCTGCGTCGCTGGTGGAAATTATTACTAAATTATTACATTTAAACTGCATTCATAGATTTTAAACTACATTTAAATCTACAGATACTACACCGTCCAGCAAAAAGAGGAGGGTGGGGTTTGGAAGACAATACCGGAACGTGTCGACCCATTCGCAACGTCATACACAGCTGAGGGTCTGAAGCCGTACACCGCTTACCAGTTCCGGATCAGAGCGACGAACGACATCGGACCGAGTGGATACAGCAACGCTACTGAGACCGTCCGTACTTTGCCGGCGGGTAAGTTCTACATGCTTGATTTGAATGAAGAATTGGATGAACCTAGTGATCTGGGTACAGGATCTTAGAACTGCTTCAGGTACCAGTCTTCACAAAACCAGTTTTGTCAATACCTATTGACACTTAAAAACCGCTCTTTTTAGCGCTATATTTCAACTTCTTTTTTACTGGCGCCGCTTGCTTTTGCTACGGCTCACCTTCAACTTCTTTTTTTATGGCACCGCTTACTTTTCCCTACCTCAGCCAGTTGCAATGAACATTGCCACCGACGCACATGGAAGACTTTTTCTTACAGGTGAGGCTGTGGCTTAGCAGTAAATGAGTTAAATACTTAATCCTAGTCGTTCTTTTGTTATATTCTCCATTGTAAATAGAAACCAAGAAACATTTTTTTTAAATATTGACGACCTAAATCGATATTATGTAAATCGAACATTTTCGTATAAGCAGCACATTTGCAAGCATTGTATTTTAACTTGCTCACGAAGACAGCGTTAACAGTCTACTCATTTGAAAATACCCCGTTTCCATCTATACTAATACAATATTATAAAAAGAAAAGTTTTGATGGTTTATGTTTGAATTGAATAGGCTCCGAAACTACTGGAAAGATTTAAAAATTCTTCACCATTAGAACCCTAAATTTTCCGTAATCAACATAGACTATAGAATTTTTTCAAAAACGGTTGGGATCCGCATGAAAAACATAATTTTTGGTAAATACCCATGTGAAGCCGGGGCGGACCGCTAGTCACTAACACAGCTATTCGACTAAAGTAATACTTGAGACGAACGATATTAAATTGTTTCAGCGCCAAGCAAAGCCGTTGAGAAACTCCACGTAGTGCCAATAACCCCGAGTAGCGTGCGCGTGCAATGGTCCCCGCTGAGCGAGCAACACTGGAGCGGCGACGCGCGCACCGGCGGCTACCGGATCCACTACCAACCGCTCACAGACTTCCCGACCGCTCTGCAGCAGACGATGAAACTTGATGTTCCGGGCATAAAGGTAAGGTGGAACGCACTCTGACGTTACTACACAGGAGTAAGTAAGTATACTTACTCCTAACCCGAAGTGTGTCTTGGTCTCCGTTAAGAGAAGTCGCCATTTTTCTCTGTCCTGCACAGTTTCCCGCCAGTCCTCTGCTTGTATCTCTCGCAGGACCGCTTGCACTCTCACGTGCTCACGTCTCAAAGTGCTTTATTAGATCTAACAAGACTCTTGAACAGGTCACAAAGTGTACGATTTCATGTGTAAGAGATTCTGCACTTCCATAAACGTACGATAGAGTAAATGAATCATTAAAATTACATTGGTTAAAATATGACAGGTCTCTCGCTGATTCCTGATTGGGAAAACCTGCTGCGGATTAGTGGAAACGCAAGATTATCTATTTATTTAGGGAAAAAAAACACAAGCGAAGCTTAGAAACACACAACAATAGTAAAAAACATTGTGGTATAACTTAAATAATAAACTTACTTTAGAACTCCGATTTTAGGCTCACACCCGACCATTAAATATTATTGATCGTTACTATATTATTGGCAATTAAATGGCTATTAAACAATTTATTAATATAATATTATATAATAATTTATTATTATTTATCGCCGTGTGGTGCCGGCATAGAATTTCACCACCCCAACTCTTCCCGTGGGTGTCGTAAGAGGCGACTAAGGGAAACACACCGGGGGGCGGGCAGCAGCGCCTTCTGCAGAACAACTACACCGAACTGCGATCCCCAACCCGCATGCCCAGCGTGGGGATGGGCAATAACCCCCAAATAATGATGCCATCTATGGCGCTCATTAGGGGAGGTCTATGTCCAGCAGTGGTCTATTATAGGCTGGTGATGTTGTTGTTGTGTAAACAATTTATTAAATTAATTTCAGAGCGAAGAAGCAGTCCTAACCGACCTCTCCGTAGACCGTAACTACGAGATCAGCGTGAGCGCCGTGAACTCCCAAGGGTCGGGTCCCAGCGGCACGCCGGCCGTGGTGTGGGTGGGCGAGGCGGTGCCGACCGCGCCGCCGGCAGATGTCGCCGCGGAGCCGCTCTCTCCTACCGAGGTGGCGCTCACCTGGCGCCCGCCAGCACTCGCGCATCAGAACGGAGACCTCCTGGGATATAAGGTTGTTATTTGAATAAATAATGCTGGACAATCCACACATGGCTAGTTAGGGCCTGGTTAGGCACGGTGACAATGCACAACACACTCCTATGCGAGATCTCAATGCAGATGGTGCCCCCACGTAGAATTAAATTAATAATGCTGGACAATCCACACAGTACACCTAGCCCCAAGCTAAGCAGAGCTTGTGTTATGGGTTATTAGATGACCCAACGTTTCGTCTTCCGGTTCTGCATGTTTATGGGGCTGAACTTTTCAAAAATTAAGTTATTGTATTGCAATACAATACCATTGCGGTAATAAACAGTCCCTGATATTGATAACTTACTTAGCGCGTGAAACATACCATCACGGATAAAAAAGTAATTGCTAGTACTCTTAACTATTACCTCTGCGGAGCGAATAAACTATTAATCTTTCCACTATCTTTCTCGAAAGAGAGCTATATACTTATATAAATATATACTAACGTTATTTTCAGATTTTCTACATAATGACAGAATCTCCCGAGGAGCCGGAGCCCGGCCGGCGCGCTGAAGAAGAGATCGAGGTCGTGTCGGCCTCCGCCACTTCACACTCGCTCGTCTTCCTAGACAAGTTCACACAGTATCGTATTCAGGTATAGTTAACATATACAAAGTTCAACTTCAACTTCTTTATTTATGGCGCTTTGCGTCTTCCTAGAGAAATTCACGCAGTATCGTATTCAGGTATAGTCAACATATACATAGTTCAGCTACTTTATTTATAACTAGCAGCCCGCCCCGGCTTCGCACGGGTATTTCACATAATTTTAAATTCTTACACACACACACACACACACACACACACACACACACACACACGTTAGATTAGGTACTTTATAATTGAAGTTTTCATAGGGATCACTAACTTAAAATATTCTATAGCCTATGATTATCATTCTATAGATGAAGTTTTTTTCCAAAAAGGTCCAGTAGTTTCGGAACCTATTCAATTCAAACTACCAACAAACAATAAAATATTTTCTTTTTAAAATTGTACCTTTACCTCCTTTACCTAGATAAAGACAAACAGGGAACACTTTATTTTTTGGCATTGACTTTTCTCTCGCACCGCTATATCGCCTACATTGCATGGTTCCAATCTTGAAGTTTTTAAATTTTTGACATTTGAGTTTCCTCTCGCACCCCAGTAACGAATTGTGATGTTTAGGACAATCCATAACTGACACTGGCTGAGTCGTCGTAGCAAAAGCGGTGCCATAAAAAAAAGAAGTTAAAGATGAGTCACAGCAAAAGCGAGCAGCGCAAAAAAAGAAGTTGATGTATAGCGCTATGGTTCTATTATTGAAGTTTTTATACGGATCTCTAACTTTTTTGAAAATATTTTATAGCCTATATTCATCACGGAAATTTTAGGATTCTTAAGATGAACGAATTTTTCAAATTGGTCCAGTAGTTTCGGAGCCTATTCAATTCAAACAAACAAACATACAAACAAACAAACATACAAACAAACAAACAATCAAATCTTTCCTCTTTATAATATTAGTATAGATAATAATAATAATAATAAATTCTTTATTGCAGACACATATGATCCATTTTACACTAAAGGAAAATAAGATAAAAACATTACAAAATAATACAGAAATATAAAAAAAAAAGGTTTAGGGTACTAGATTAAAGTACACAGTACGTCAGGTGGCAATATACAATACACCCATCGTCTATAGGTGTCTGATAACATCAGACGGTCAGACAAGCTTACTATAATGTCGTTTTTACACCTGTCAACTCTGGACATGAATGAGGCAATTCTCAGACATTGAAAGAGTCTACACGAGCTTCTGTGAACATTTCTGACGCGCTACAATAGCGTTTCAGGCCCATGAGATGCCTGAAGATGTTATTATATGTCGCCTTGCGTTTCGCTATGACTCTGCGAGTGTCGGTGTCGGAACTTCGAAGACAAAGTATGATCGGTTTCATGAAATAAACTATTAGCAGACAAATAACTTTGCGAAATTAAATGGATTACACAACATAAAAAGCACAATAGAGTCAGATTAGAACATCTGTTAAGAAAATAAAATTCTCAATGCAAATCTGGGTTACCGCACTTAGAAATAAATAAATAAATAATGCCGGACAATCCACACAGCATCATCTGGCCCCAAGCTAAGCAGAGCTTGTGTTAAGGGCTAGATGACTGATGTACATAATATAATATATAACATATATATTTTTTATTATATACAGAAAGCTAGCAGAACACCCTGAATGAGTCTCGAAGCGGGAATCGAACCCGCAACCTCCTGGATACGCAGGTGGACCCTCGCCCACTGCGCCACATTGTTTAATAAATAAAAGATTAAACTCTTCTAACAGTATTTTATTTTTAGTTTGTTTCCTGCCTGCACAGCACAACGTAACGGCGGCATAGACAATCTGCCTGTCTCCTATTATTCCACAGAGTTCTCTAAATACCATAGACAACAGAGGTCGTCAAATAGTGGTATATTTTGTTCAAGATTATTTTTCCCGTAGGTGCTAGCGTTCAACCCGGCCGGTGACGGGCCTCGCTCGAGCGCCGTGCTAGTTCGGACTCACCAGGGTCTGCCATCGGTACCTCGTAACATCACCTTCACAGACATTACGATGAACAGTCTCGTCGTGTCTTGGGAGGCTCCGCATAGGAAGAATGGACTCGTTGCTTCCTACCTCGTTACTTATGAAACTGTCGAGCAGGATGAGCGTAAGTGTTACAATTGTATACCTACATTACATACATAGATACTTAATTATTCTTCTTGTGTTTTTCGGTAAAGCCGCGTTGACATGATCAGAGTACGCTCGGACCGAGTGGACTCGGAAACCTAATCGGACGCAACTTGGATAGTGTCAACCCATAATCCGAGCGTACTCGGACGACGAATAAGGGTTGCCACAATCTGAATTGCATCCGAGTAGGTATCCGAGTCTACTCGGTCCGAGCAGACTCTGATCGTGTCAACTCGGCTTAAAATAAATATATTTATTATCTTATTAAAAGCCGAGGGACATGGTGTGGGATAGTTTTACAGGTTTAGTTCATAAAAAACTTCAATAAAACTATACCTATATGTTATTAAGAGTTAAGGAACTATTAAGTTTTTATCTCGAAATAGAATTGATGATCATTTTCAAATCTATAGAAAATTTAGGTAGCCGACTTAGAAAATTAGCAAGTTGTTCTCCATCAACTCCTATTTTGTATCAGGATTTTACGCTTTTATATAGGATAGTTAGAATAACTTTAGTAAGAGCTAAAGTTATCCTAACTATATAAAAGCGTAAAATTTAGCAAAATACTAAAAGTTACCATCTGCTTTATTTACAATATCGTTCCAGGTTTCAGCAAGCAAGTGAAGCAAAAAGTAGACGAACGATTGCTAGCAGTAGGCAACTTGGAAGAAGAAACCGAGTACGTCTTCACGGTGCGCGCGATCACATCGGTCGGTCCCGGGGTCGCGGGCACGGCTAAGATACGCACCGGGCCGCAGCCGGGCTCGCCCAGGGCGCCGACCGACTTGAAACTGTCGCCGAATCCAGCAGCTTTGCGCCTACAGTGGACGAATTCCGCATCCGGAACTGGTCCGCTTCTGGGATACTATATCGAGACTAGGAGGAAAGGTATGATAAATAACATTAGCGATTTTACTAAAGTACTAGCGAGTCGCTCCGGCTTCGCACGGGGTAATGCTGATACAAAAATATTATTCTTGAATCATTCTATTAAAGAAAACTGCATCAAAATCCGTTGTGTGAATGTCTGTTTGTCCTTATGTATGCTTATATCTTTATGTGGGCATAATAGGGACACACATAAGTTAGATTACTCAAGCTCATTCAGATTCAAAGATTTGCCTTACTTTATAAAAATATTCTAGCCTTTGTTCATCTGGGATAATGTAGGATTCTATTATGGGTGAAAGAATTTGTGAAATCGGTCCATTAGTTTCGGAACCTATTAAATCCAAACAAATAATCAAGTCCTCTTTATAATATTAGTAAAGAAATGGTAATATTGATTTGGGCCTGCGAAAAAGGGCTCGGTCACAAACTGACTTAGTTTAGGCAAACGCAAGCAATTACGCATTCAAATGCAATCGCAGCTTAAATACATTTCTGCTGCGTGGTCAGTTTACCGGAACCACAGATAACGTGAGCGGTGACTATCATGTTTTTGTAGAAAAACACAAATGGTTAATCCCACACAGAAAGTCATATATACAATAAGGGTGAATTCCGTTTTAGACGCAACCATACCATTAAACTCCGTAGGCAGCCAGCTCACATTGAATACTGATGTATATTATTGTGTTATAATATACATATACATCACTATTATGTCATTTGTATATCCATAAGTATTTTTAAACTTGTATCGTCTGATTTTTCATTAATTTAATATTCAATGCAGCTAAGGAGACATGGCAAGCTTGTAAGTCTGGAATGTAGACACAAATTATATGCACATAATGTTTGATCAACTTTTGATGTAACACTGTAAATGAATGCACATGGTTTGGTGATTTTCTCTCTGTAAATGGCAGCTATAAAATTCTAGCAGACTTTAATAGTAGTTATACATATAGTGATTTAGCATCTGTTTTACTATCAAAACTAAAATATCGCATTCTAAATATTCATTATACTCTAAACTTTCATAAAATTGGAAAGCGCGTGTACTTGCTCGGACGGCCCCTAAATAATTATGGATGTTAAACGATGTTTTATTTTTGAATACCTAGGGAACAAAATGGTAAAATTAGATTTTTAGTAACTTGTCCTTTTCTGTACAGACGGCACCCGATGGGAAACGGTCACTCGAACAAGCAATGGAGTACTAGAAGAATTCACGATATCGTACCAAAGTTTGCTTCCCTCAACTGCGTACATGTTCCGTGTTATCGCGTACAACATGTACGGAATCAGTAACCCAGCTTACAGCGAGAAGGTTATAGTGACACCTTCGAAACTCTACCTAGAGTATGGTTACTTGCAGTACCGCCCGTTCTATAGAAGCACTTGGTTCATGGTCGCTTTGGCGGCGGCGTCCATTATCATAATCATTATGGTCATCGCTATACTTTGCGTCAAGAGCAAAAGTTATAAATACAAAAGTGAGTATATGAATGAATCAATAATTTTTGTTTTTTTTAGACAACTTGTAGTCCCATATCCCATACACACTACAGTACAGTAACTATACAATACACAATCCGAGAATATAAAATATCAACTACCTGCAGTGTTTCACTGTGTAGTTATTCTTAAGGAGCTTGTTTCCTTTAAATATTTTCAAACTTACGCGATCTGAACACATAATTATTAGTACCGTTTAAACTTGTTTCCTTTGTTCTTTATTTTCTTGATTTTTTGGATTTTCATATTTATAATCTATACTTTTTTCCATCACAATTCGATTCTTAGGTATCACAACAACTATGAACCTAACCTAAAATTTACTAGATTAACATAAGTTCCCAAAACTAAGTGCTAAAGAAATATTAACGTGACATTTCCGTTAACTCCAGAAGAAGCTCAGCGAACCCTCGAGGAGTCACTCGGCGGAGAGACAGAAGAGCGCAGCTCTCTCGCAATGGATCTGTACCGAGCGCGGCAGAACTCGGTGGGAAGCACGGCGCTGGCGGGCGGCGGCACGCTCCGCCGCAAGCAGGCCACGCTCGGCAAGTCCCCGCCGCGACCCTCGCCCGCCTCCATCCGCTACCACAGCGACGACGAAAGCCTCCGCGCCTACGACGAAAACCCCGACGACTCATCCCTAACTGAAAAACCCTCCGAAATGAGCTCCTCCGACTCACAGGTAATCACCATCAAAATCAGCGTCGTCTAAACTATATCGCCCCGGTTCTCACTAAATACCGACCTTGTTTCTTTTTTTAACACCCCTGGAACTGACGGTAAATACTTGATCTCCTTGATGTTATGGTTATGTTCGTCACGCTTCGTCGTTGGCACCTGTAGTTTCCGCATTTTTTATCTACTATAATTTGATTTGTAAATATCGATCTATTAATTTTTCTGAAGGAAGTGTAGTATTCTAATGCAAACTATCGTAGATTAGCGAGTTTCTCGTAAATAGGCACAGAAAGCATCCTACAAATTGTCTCTTTCACAACAATATATTTAGATTAACAGCCCTAATGAAAAAAGATAAATATGTAAATGTAACTATAGTCTGTAATCATGCGATAAATAGTAAATACCAACTCGTGCTGGCGAACTAAATAATACACATTTTATTAAATGCGTAGGTAATAACCAAAAATTATCTGTTTGTATAAAAATAACAAATATAAAAAAAAATTACTTAAAATCTTTCAGAATTCCGAAAGCGAAAACGAGAGCGTCAAATCGGAGCCGCATTCGTTCGTAAACCACTATGCGAATGTGAACGATACGCTACGGCAGGCGTGGAAACGGCAGCGTCCGGTACGGCAGTACTCTAGCTACACGGACTCTGAACCGGAGGGCAGCGCCGTCGTCAGCCTCAATGGCGGACAGATCGTGATGAACAACATGGCGCGGTCAAGAGCGCCGCTGCCAGGGTTCTCTTCCTTCGTATGACACGAAGCCCCCGGCACGCTCTCGCTAAGTAACGCGCAAAGCGTGCACATTTGAAGATCGAGTTTCTACATTAGAAACTGACAACGGATTGGACCTTTATTCTCTATGTAGGAGATTCCTTGCCCAAACCATGTGACGTCACAATGTATTCTAAATACGATTTTGTTCGATTCCACGCCGCTGCCTTGTCATATCTGTGAAACGCGTTGGGATTGGCAATAGTGAATAAAGGCCCTGGTTGTGCCCGCGTTTCGTTAGTTAGGATTATTTTTACAAATTGTCACTGCCCATTCCTTATTTATAGGTAGAACAAAGTGTAGCTCTTTTGTACATATCTTTTTTTTTAAGTTTATAATGATAAGCTTTAATCTGTACTATTAATATTTTTATACATTTTACCACTACCGTTACACCTTTTACGTAATTAACTTCTAAGGCTAAAGTAAATTTGAAAGCAGCTTACCGGCAGCTATTGTATTGAGCTAGCAATTTTTAACAATGTTGTTGATCTCATTTTGACACTGTTAAAAGTTTACATCATTTTTTTATGATTTTTACACGATTAATATTTTCTATAAAATGTGTCTATTGAACCTCATTTTCGAGATTCGAGTTTTGAAAAATACCCTCGTGTCACGTTTCGTTTCTTTTATTTGAAACGACAACGACGAAGGAAATATGTAATGTAGAGTCGTCAATAAAATTACTTAACCTTTTTTATTTATTTTAACAAATAACGTGGTATCATTTGTTATATTATTATTTATTTTATTGATCATTGTAGTCTTTAACTACCTAGTTATTCATGATGTCACTTAAAACAAAGAGTATTACGGTTTGAAGGGAGGAAAGCGTGTTTAGTAGTCTTTACATTTACAAATTAATTTAGGAAATTAAGTACTTACTCTGTTGTTTAATCTTATTGATGAACAATCAATACTAATACTAAATTGAGGGCCAAGCTTAATAGATAAAAAACAAAGCAATAATAAAGGTTTAAACAACTTAACTTGAATAAATTTTAAAAAATCAATGCCTCGGTTGCCGCAGCACCATGCTGATGGCACCGATGAACCTGGACATGTGGTATGTGGGCAATGAAAGTGTTAATCATCATGATTTGTATTAAAATACATGAGAATGTACTCTGGCCCAAAAAAAACTTTGACTGATAGTTGTAGTTTTAAAAAAATACTTTAAAATTTGATTTGATAGGATAAGATATTTTATTTGTAAATCTAAGGACAAACATGGGGATTAGAAGAGTCTTACCCCAATAATTGACACCCCTATTTAGTTGTCGGTGTAAATAATGAATTGGTTAAAATTAATGTTAAAATATAGTAATAATAACAACAGTGTAAGTGCTGTTCTGTTCATATATCAAATTGAAAAATTTGTGGCACAAAATATGATATACCTGTGATTTTCTGACTTTTCTAGTACATAATAATAAGACCTTTTACTATTATAAATAATCCTGTCTTATAATTATAAACAATCTTCAAACAATTTACTAAACTAAGTATATCCTTAAAAAGTTAAAAAAAGCAATAATGCAGGTGCCATTGTGTATGAAACTTAACTGGGTATCCACATATTTTTCACCCAATTATGGCAACATTTACTAGAATACCAGGACTGCTGCCTATAATATGTTATAGTATAGCATAAGTTTAGTCTTAATATTATATTGTATTTGATAATGATAACATATCCAGAGTTATTGCATTGATTATATAGCACAGACAACACATGCCATTATTCTTCAATTTCATATTATAAGACATGTATTTGCACAGAAATTCACAGAATACATAAGTATTGATAACAGTAGTGGTACCTATCAATAAGCTTGATACAAAAAAAACATCTTTTTGACGCCATAAAGTATGTATGTAGTTTTAATATTTTATAGTTCAAATAATTGAGAATAGAGTTGACTACATTATGTAGAATAACTCCCTACCTAAGTTATGATCAATATTATAATAACATAAATAAAAGATAGAATAAAAAGAAATATGAAATATAAATGTGTTTAGTTTTATTTCATAGCATTAAAATATGACAAAGGTAGGTAGACATTATAAATAACTAATTTTAGAGGTATACAAACTTTATTACTTAAATCAAGTGCACATTTTTTCACATTTAGCAAACCATTGCTTTGGTATCAGTTTAATGCAATTTTTTGATTGTTTAATAACATTATATGCCGCTAGATCTACAACTGAATACTTATTATCGTAAATCCAATCCTTGCAATTTGAAAAAAGTTGCTTCACATAGCTTTCTTTGTTTCTATCAGATGACTTCTCAATTATATGGCAAATGTCAAGCAAGGAATCCATTTGATAGTCATTATCATCATAAGGTATTGCCTTGGGATAAACGTAGGACAGGTATCTGAGAATATTAACAGTACCAATAATTGGCACTGCCAGCGATGACAATTTCAGCTCCGAGTTAACCGATACTGCAAAAACAATAATAATATTACAATTGATAAACAAACTCTAGCTCTTGAAGCAGCAATAGATCGATGAATATTGTATTTAAACAAGTAGGGTAGCTGTGAAAAATATCAAGTTACTTACCATTTTTAAAAATCAGCCTGAGGTTTATTTTCACAGATTCGCCTGTTGAATTTTTTAATCCTTTTCCAAATGTTTTAATATTTGGTACTTTCTCATTTGGAACTGATGAATGGATATGCCATGACAAATTTACTGCTGCTGATGGCTCATTTAGTACTTTATTTAGATACCAAGGAAGGTTGTCAGGGTCCACAACTAAAACCACTTCTTCTGGAGCTGTAATCTTAAGAAAGGGGTATGATTAATTACTGGTAAAATAACATTTATAGCCTATACTGCCATTTTATACTCAAAATCATGTGGGTAATCAACTAATCAATCACATGTATTATGTTTATTTATACCAACAGACATGGTATATTAATCTACAAACATTAAAATTTATATATGCCTTGGTCACTGCATCAAGAGTGAACAGCTGGACCAATTTTGCTCATAATTTTTTGTAGTGTTTGTTATTTTCGGAATGTTCTTTGCAGAAAAGTAACAAAAAATTAACCTCATCAAATTGACTGCGAGTAACACTGCAGGCAGCCGCTAGTGCAAAAATAAAACTTACAGAGGTCTTTTTATTCTTTCCTTCTTCATCAGAACCCTGTGTGTTACAGTATGAACTAATTGTTTTAATCCTGTCATATAGGGTGTCCAGCTTTTTTATAAGTACTTCTTGCCTGTGCTCTAGTTCTGTCATTTTATTATTAGGTGCCTAAAACAAAAATCAGAGTATTTTCCTGAGAAATATATTCATATTTCTCAGGAAAATACTGCAGTGGTACCTAAATAAAAGTTAAAAAACTGTTGTCAGAGCAGAAGGTACTTTTTTACAATCTCAGAAAACTCATAGCTCTTGTTTAAAAATAGGTACCTACTGCTTGGGGCTTTGCTGCATACATGCAGGGATAATGAGGGGTTTTGATTCAAACTAGATGTTATTTTTACGTTACTTGGAAAGGTTAAAATGTATCATCTGGGACAAAAACCTTGAGAAACTTCATAACCTGGTTATGAATGTCTAGATTCATTTCGTCTTTCAATGTTTCGTTTGGATTTCGTACGTGGTACATGCACTTTGGTAAAATAATTCCTTCGCCATGATCAATAATGCTCTTCATGTGATACATTTCGTAATGCTTTACACTGGTAAGTCGCCGCCGCCACCGCCTGCCGCTCCGTGATGATATGATGATCCGTTTGTTGACGTGTACTGTTTATTACAATATATATCCCATAGGAATGACGGCTGGTTAGCTATAAAGTTTACAAATATATCCAAAGAATCTGTAAGATAGTGTTTTCTAAAAATTACGAGTGATAAAAGATAGAATATCAAAAATCACCAAAAATCACCTTGCGGTGCGAAAGCAGCAAGCAGCGAGCCACAGATGTATGTACCAGGGGTGCGTTCAGAGGCTCAGAGTGCGGTTGTTTGGTGTAAAGAACAATGGCAGAATTTGGTCTGGACTTTTTTTTGCGTACATGGATCTGATGTATATGAATCAAATTTAATAAATTTTCTATGATTTTTCAATTATTCACCCCTTCTCGTAAAGGCCGGAGTTATTTTATGATATTTAAAAGCTTATCAAATGATATTCGAATTAGGTACATTCGAAATGTTACCATTTTATTAGTGGTGCGGGTACAATTATTGAATGCAATGTATCATTTGTCTTTGATTTGTCTTTGATAGTGTCATGTTGTCAGCGGTTGTCTGTCAAGACGCCATAGAATCTAGAACGTAGTGGTTTTATTCTCTTTGACATCCTTCCGAGACTTCGGCGTTTTTCATCTCTGCTGTGTTTTGTGTTTATATTTTGGTTTTCTATTTATTTTTACCCGAATTACGGAAGCCACAGGCGACGTATGTAACACCCGACCTGGACTGATTGATACTGCCCTGTGTCTGGCTAGTGCGTGCCCTTAGGACTCCGATATTGTTGTTTTGGGTGTTCTGGGCATTTTCTATGTAAAATAAAAAAATATCTATTAATGTAGGTATCTATATATTAATGGTACCTACCTATATATACCTCTATATAGGTATACCTACATTAATAGATATATTGTTTTAAGTATAATAAGTTATCTAGTAGGAACTCATAACATAACACAACCCTTAGCTTCGGGCTAGATGATGCTGTGTGGATCGTCCAACATTATTTATTAAAACCCTCAGTTTTTTTGTGTTTACGGGGCAAGTAGGTACATTTTTTTTAATACACGCCCAGCTTTCGTTAACATACAAGAAGTTTAGGATTTGTTTTGCTCATTTTGTTTATCATTTCTCATTTCGAATAAATAAGGTGGCGTGCATGGTGGCGTGGTCTAATTGATAAGAACCCAAGACCAAACCACATTATTCATTTCTTTATGATTTGATTTCAATCTGCGATGTTTTATAGACAAATTATTGTTTGACGTTCATTCATAACAAAAATTCAAACACTGAAATCTTTTTTTTCCGGCTTTCCCCAAAGAAAATAGTCTCATTTATAGATTCTGGAGCTAACGCCAAATCTTTTAACATTTTTTTCATTACGGTACGCTTCAATTTGATCCCAGACAATTCTTAGTATGGAGACCTGCCATTGTTCTTTTAACTTACCCAAAGGTTCTGAACGAGTCGGTTGTTTAACGTCAAAGTTGACATTATCATGACAAAACTGACGTTACAGTTGCCGGACGTTCGTTTGTTTTGTTTTTGTTTTGCGGTTACTTTGAGGTAAATTGTATCTACTGACTGTAACTACGATCTATAACTGATAAATACTGAAAATTTTGAAATTTACTGTAGAAATCTTGATATTTAAGTAGATAACAAACTATGACAACGGAAAATATGACAGCTGTCAATGTCAGAGTGTTTTTCGTCGATCGAATTACACCGGTAAAAAGTTGCAACCGTCGGAGGTTGTGAACGCTCTAGTTAATAACAACCGAGCGTTTCCCCTGAGGTTATGAACGACCTAGTTGCACTCCGAGCGCGCTCGAGCGTAGGTTGTGAACGCAGCCCAGTGCTGCCATGCCAGACACGATCAGAACAGCAGGGGTATTTTAATTCGTCGGAAAGGCCTGCGGATTCGATATCGGAAACTTGTGACGAAGAACGGTATTTTAAATGGTCGGATTCGAATACTTTTGACATTCTAATTCGAATCCATGCTATGCGAGTTTCCGACAGCGTATCCCTGACGGAAACGATTCCGCCAATAGTTTTTGTTCGTGTTTACATAAAATTTAAGGCTCAATTCAAGGATAAATCGTAGCTATTAATAGAAACGAGAGAATATGAGAGGAATCTATTTAATCGTTATGATTTTCTGCATATGATTAATTTTTTAGGTTAGGTACCTACCTTTGTTTACAAAAAATGTAAACAATACGATTCAAGTCTTATTTTGCTATTGAATAAATAGAACATAATACATTGATTAGTTGTTTCTTATCATAATTTAACAGCTTCTATTTGTTTAGCTTGTATTATTATCCCTAGCAAAGTAAACAAAACAAAATTAAAATCAATAAAAGTTGCGACCTTGAAAAAAGTATTTCCAACATTGATTCAAATTTTTGACAAAAACTTGGTTTCAAACCTAAAGTATTGTTTTTACACAAAACATTCTTCAGGCATAATAAATATATAAGAAAATATATTTTAAGGCTCTAAGAAGCTAGTTTTTGTAACTAGAACACTACATAATGGTATCGTAGATAGTGAATAAAAAGTAATAATTACAAAGGCGATTTTTATGATTACTTCTTCATCCTTCATTATAAGCTACATTTGGCGAAAAGCCTGGTCAAATTGGTAACACTTCTCCATCGTAATGGTAAAAAAGAAGTTGAAGTCATGTTTACGAAGTATATTTGAACAATTAAATATCAATGTGAATGTGAACGTGTGTTTAGCATAGAATCACAACATAGACTTAATGACATAAACATAGATTTAGTGATTGATTTTGTTTCTTGATTTTTCTTGAAGCAAATTTAACATACCTAATCAAAAAATACCATAAAATATTTCATATAATAATTTCTACTAGTTTCTACCATTTCAAAACAGTCTCCGTAAATGCACATTTTCCATCAAGCCGCGGATTCGCTTCGGATACTTTCGATTCTCTATCCGAAAGGAAATCAAAATAGCGTTTTATGGATTCGACGGAATCGAATTCGAATCCGACGGTTTTCAATAGGAAACGAATCGAATGAATTAAAATACACCTGCAGAACTCTTGCCACGCAGTTTGTTAAAATAGCCTGATAAATCGGCCACAAACATTAAAACAATGACGCCGCGAGGCAGGATTTTCGCCGGCCGGGCCGTGTAGGGACTAAGGAGGTGTAGGATGAGGGTGGGGGAATTTGTACCATACCATGTACCTTGACATGAAACCTTTGAGTATCTTGATCTAGATACTCAAAGACTACAAGGAAGTATCGTACTATTCTTGCTCTTTTTAAATGAACTTCCTACTTAAAATGACGAAATATCTATGCGTTATGTTTATCGACGACGACGCTACAATATATATACCTACCCCAGAATAAAAAATCTATCGGTGAATTTGAACAGGAAATTAACTTCACATTGAAATCACTTGTAGACTGGCTTGAGCAAATAAATTTAAACGATAATGTCAGTAAAACTAATATAATAAGATTTAAAAATTATAAAACTCCGAAAATACGTTTACATATAAAATAAATTTCAAATAAAAATAACGAAATAAAAGAAATTAATAAACAACATTTTTAGGTAGGTACTAATCATTGATCCACATCTAAACTTCAAAGCTCACTTACAAGAACTATATGAAAAAATGTCTAAATACTGCTACGCGCTTTCTACACTCAGCTCCATTGCATCAAAAAGTATTGCGAAACAGGCATAATATGGTTTAGTTTATACTCAAATAAGTTATGGAATCTGTATTTTTGTTAAGAGCAATAATCAATATTTTTTTGAAAAGAAATCTGTTTGTGCCTATCTCAAAGGTCCAAGCATACATTCAATTTGTATGACTCAAGTAAATAACAATATGTATCCAAAAAAACACTTATATCAAAGCCATAAAAAAAATCAATAATCTTCCTATAGAACTTTTATAAGCTTAGATGGTAACATGTTTAAAATTAAATTAAAAACATGGCTTGAATCAAATGCTTTCTATTAATAAAAATATTATAACATTGAATTTTTAAAAAAATAATAGCACCTTGTAAAATGTTGATATAAATTATTGTTATTTTTAACTTTTTGGAATACAAGCTATAAACCCTAAAGCATACCCAAGATAGGTAGATATATCCATAGATCTTATTTAAAACTGTATTATTGTATGTCTGCTAAAGATAAGCTTTTGAAACTGTACACCTTATACCTAAGATCTTTTCTGTGCGTGCAACAGTTAACAATACAAATGTTTTTTTTTTCTGCCATGCTGACTCGTGCGAGGTTCACGTGATTTTCCATTGTGCGGGAATTTTAAATAATTTTGGGATTTTTCTGTGTTAATATTGTTGTAGATTTGTAGATTCATGTAAAATAGTATCATTCATAATTAAATTAGTGTGCTTATAATAGTTTATTGTAAATATTGATAATTTTGTGCTTTCTTGGAAAATTTTCTTTGCATGGTGAGTTCTTTTGTTTTTTTTTCTTCTGTTTTGATGGACCAATATGGAAGTCCCTTTGGACTCCGGGCAACTGGAGTTTGAACTGGATCTTCCTCCTGGGATTATTTTGGCCTCTCCGAGGACAACCCCTGAATATTTTGAGGCATCGTCTGATATTTTTGAGGATGTTGTAGTGACTACTAATACAAAAAGAGACGATTTTTTAAAATCCAATAAGGAACATGGATGGGCAGTCGTTCCTAGTAAAAAAAAAGAAAAGAGATTGCAAAAAATTTCAAAAGTTTCGTTGAAGCCCTCAACGAAATCTTCAACGTCATCCATGAAATTAGGTTCAAATATTTTCATGAATGAGTTAGCAAAAGATGAACAGAGTCCATCTGGCCCTGTGTCTTCAACTGTAGTGCAACCTGTCTCTCAATCCCCTGTGCCCATGACTCAGGATCCCACAACTAAAGCTTTTACACCCATAACTAGGGACTTCTACCATACTAATGACAGCGGTCCTTACATCGTGTATGTCGAGCTAGTGAGCTACTCATCTGGGGAAATCTCATCAGGGGAGGTGAATAAATTGGGTACCACCCTTCACCCACTGAAGTTTGGAGCTTTCCTTTATAAAAACAAGTGCACAGCTATCCTTGAAAATGGAATTAAAAAAATTGGACGTAATCGGCTAGAAGTTAAGTTCAACACAGCGGAGGAGGCTAATGCTTTCATGAAAAATGATATCTTGCTAAATAAGTATAGGGCGTACATCCCATCGCATAACATTTCCCGAACGGGTATCATTAAGGGTATTCCTGCAGAGTGGAATCATGAGGATATCGTTGAAGCCATTAATTGCCCATCAGGCACGGGTAAAATTCTTAAAACAAGGAGGCTAAATAAAAAAATGGTTACTAACGAGGGTACAAGCTGGGTCCCTACTCAGACGGTAGTGGTTACCTTTGATGGTCAAGTCTTACCAAAGGAAGTGTCTTGTTGCTTTACATTGTTGCGTGTGGAGCAATATATATTCCCGACAATCCAATGCTATAATTGCTGCAAGTTTGGTCATACAAAGATGCAATGTCGTTCTAAACCGAAATGCTTCAAGTGCTCTGATCTCCACTCTGGGGATTCCTGTCCCATTTTGGAATCAGCAGCAATTTGTTTGTACTGTTCTGGTCACCACTTCGCAACAAACAAGTCTTGCCCAGAGTATGTACGGCAGGTTAATATTAAGCATCATATGGCGAATCATAACGTTTCCTACGGTGAGGCTACAAAAGCTGTGCCACAAAGTAAAAAATCGTTTGCGGATGTCCTTGCATCTCCTGTCTCATCGCAGTTGGACAATTCATCAAAGCCTAACAACTCGCAACAGTTTACCAATTCTAAACAAACCTACACGCAGTACAGAAAAACTATTGACCGTCCCTCTCGTCCTCGCTCGCCATTGGTGCAGGGCTACGATCGAAAGTCCCACGAGGCTTTAATTAGCTCTTATGCTATTCCAACCCCTTCTAATGGTTGTGCTTTAAACAACGAAAATCAAGGTATCATCCCTCCTGAGTCTGTCTCTAAACTTATTTCATCTCTGACTAGCATAATTTTACAAGCTGATTTACCGAACCACGTTGCCATTCAAATGATAAACACCATTTCTATCACACTTGTAAATATTGTAAAGCATGGAGGATGTAGTCCTCCAATGGAACAGTAGAAGTGTAGTTCAGCATAAGGCTGAACTACATCATCTTTTTAATCTACATAAACCATTCATCTCTGCTGTCTCGGAGACATGGTTAAAACCGGGTTCCTTTTTTGGGATCCCTGGTTATACCATTCTCCGAGATGACAGAGATGATGGCTGGGGCGGTAGTGCCCTTTTTATTAAAAATAATCTTCCTTTTTCTCGAATTCCAATTCAAAATTCTAGTAACTTACTGAATATAGTTGCCCTTAGGTTTAATAATATCTCTTATGTTTCTATTTACATCCCGGAAAGAAAAAGGGCAGTTATTTCCATCCTTTCATCTTTTCTTTCAGCCATTCCTCCACCTTTAGTGTTATTAGGTGACTTTAACTGTCATAATCAATTATGGGGTGCTCCTTCTGACCACCCTTTTAGCCTTCAGCTTTTAGATATCTTAGATGACTTTAATCTATGTGTGTTGAATGATGGATCACCCACACGCAGAACTCCTCCTGGTGCTAATCGTAGCTTCGTTGATATAACCTTTTGTTCTTCTTCATTAGCTAGTCTTTTATCTTGGTCTAGGTCATCGTACTCGTATGGTTCAGACCATTATCCTATAATTGTTTCATTTCCTTTCCAAAATACAATCATTCCTGATCTTCCTCCTCTACTCCCGTTCATAATAAATAAAGAAATGTGGGACTCGTTTTCTCTTTTTCTTGATCAGAAAATAGAATCTCTTTCCTTGCCCAATTTGTCTAATCTTCTCGAATGTTGTAAATATTTTTCTATATCTATTATTGAAGCTGCTGAAGCTAACTTTAAAAAAAAGAATTCATCAGTAGGTAAAATTCCATCCCCTCCCTGGTGGGATGCAGCCTGCACTGATGCTATCAAATGTAGGAAAGCTGCTGAGCTTACCTGCGATCAAGTAGTGACTTTAAGGAACTTCATACACCTCAAAAACGTTAGTGCTGCTACTAGGAGATTATTGAAAAAAAAGAAATTTAAGGGTTGGCGTACATTCTGTGATTCAATTTCTCCACAAACTCCAACTTCTATTGTGTGGGAGAAAATTAGGCGTTTTAGATCGTCTCGTAGAAGTCATCAGTCAATCACTTCTTATTCTACATCATGGGTAAACGATTTCATGAATAAATTGGCCCCTCCTATGGTTCCAAACTTTAATCAGGTTCCTAAACCTTATATGGCATATAATATTATTTCCCCTTCAAATGTTACTACTGATTCTACTTTTGCTATAGATTCTCCTTTTCTTTTTTCGGAATTAAAATTAGTCTTAAATCGTGTCAAAGACTCTGCTCCAGGTGCAGATGGTATTCCATACTCATTTCTATCAAACTCCAATGAAGCTACCTTAAAATATTTTCTCATTCTTATAAATATGGTTGTTGATTCTGGTATAATTCCAGAGACATGGAAGCATCAGGTAATAATCCCAATTTGTAAACCGGGCAAAGATAATCAATCTGCTTCATCATATCGTCCGATTGCTTTATCATCCACTATTCCTAAAATCATAGAACATTTGATTAAAAATCGTCTTGAGTGGTTCTTAGAACATAATTCACTTTTATCGGGTACTCAATATGGATTTAGAAAAGGGAAAAGTATTTCTGATAGTCAAGCCATTTTTACTACAGACATTCAACTTTCACTTTCTAGAAATGAATCAGTGGTAGCTGGTTTTCTAGATATTTCTGCGGCATATGATAATGTTGATCTTTGGATTCTTAGGCGAAAACTTCAGAACCTAGGAATTCCTCATAAGATAACGAATTTTATTTTTAACCTACTTTCTGGAAGACATATTTCAATTCGTATCAAAGGTGTGAATGAAACTGATAGGATAATCTGGAAGGGTCTCCCTCAGGGGTCCGTTCTTAGTCCGCTTTTGTATGATGTTTACACTGCTGGAATTGAGGGCCCTGTCACTTCTGTTTGTAGAATTCTTCAGTATGCGGATGATTTACTCATTTATTCCGCTGATAAATCTGTGTCCTTAGCTGCCGACAAAGTAGAACAAGGTATTACCATTCTGTCTGGCTGGTTGGAGACTCATAACCTCTCTCTTTCGGCTTCTAAAAGCTCTATTTGTATTTTTTCTCGGCGTAGGCTTATCCCTTCTGTAAATATATCATGTAATAATCTAATTATACCGGTTCAGAAAGAAGTAAAATTTCTTGGAAAAATTTTCGACTCAAAAATGAATGGTATGGCTCACATAAAACAAATTTTAGGAAAAGCTGAACAAGGGATTAATGTTATGCGTTGCCTAGCTGGTGTTTGGTGGGGTGCGCATCCCAATTCATTAAGAATTTTATATAACGCAATTATCAGAAGCCATTTTGATTTCGGTTCTTTCTTGCTTGTCCCTGGTAGTAAAAGGGAGTTAAAGAAATTAGATGTATGCCAAATGAAAGCACTTAGAGTTGTAGTAGGTGCAATGAAATCCTCTCCTACAAATGCTCTTCAAGTTGAAAGTTCTGAGCCCCCTCTTAGGCTGAGGCGTCAATATCTTGCTGACAGGTTTATTTTCAAAATTAGTGTGTTTGCTAATCACCCTCTGTTTCCGAAATTAAAATTATTGAATACCTACACACGAATTAATGCTTATTGGAAGCATAAAGATTTACCTCCTTTAATCAAAAGCTATAGGAAATTCATTTCGGTAAGATTTAGGGTGGAGAGATTTTCAATTCACCCATTATTTTTGTATGATTATTCATCTAAAATCTTTCAACCTGATGTCAGGTTATCTGTGGGAATCGACAAAAACACTGCTAATCCTGATTTGAAATTTAATAAAATAATTGATGATACCTGGCGTAATTCTGAATTGTTTTTTACGGATGCTTCTAAATTGAACGTTAATAGTTCTGTAGGAGCTGCTTTTCTGCATATGAATACAAATATTTCACGCCTATTTAAATATCCTCATTACAGTTCAAATTTTTCTGGCGAAAGCTTAGCTATTCTAGAATGCATCAAATTTATAAGGGATAATGAACTGCCGAATTCTGTAATTTTTACAGATTCTAAAAGTAGTCTACAGTTATTACTTGCCAACCCATTTGGTAAGGCAGCGATAACTTGTCCTATATCTCTGCTTACCAAACATTTACTCAGGCTTTGTTATGATGACAATTTGAAGATCACCCTGGCCTGGATTCCTGGGCATAAAGGAATCGAAGGGAATGAACAAGTTGATCTATTGGCTAGATCAGCTGTTTTGCATGGCGATATGAGTCAGTTTTCAAGTTTCCCCCATGATATAATTTCTATTGCCAAACAGGATTTAGAAACGTCATGGAATGCGTATTGGTCTAGTTCTAGTAGGTTTAAAGGTAATCATTTGTTTCAGCTTCAACCGTTAATAGCGTTTCGTCCTTGGTACGCTAGGTTAAAAACTTCAAAACAAATTTCATCAACACTATCTAGATTACGAATCGGCCATTGCTCTAGTCCTGTTCATTTACGTAAAATAAGAGTTAGGGACTCATCCATCTGCGAATGCGGTTTGGATGAAGGAACGATTGTCCATCTGTTGTTCTGCTGCCCTATATATTTTTCTCCTTCTTTATATGATTTATTAGTTCACTATAAAGCTCCTCTTCCTTCTAATGTATCAACTCTTCTCTCCCTTACCATCAATGAAAATACTAGTGCATTATTAAAATATTTGGTAATTCATGACATTAAGCTGTAGCGTATGAATGTGAGAAGTAATGCCTTATGTAGATATTTGTAAGTACGTTTTGAGTTTTTAGAGTCTGCTTAGTTTTGTATATATGTAATGGGCCTATTTACTGATAAATCCCATATATAAGAGTTAATCTTTTTTGTTTATTTTTATTTGTTTAATTGATCCGTGAACTAGTACGTGAAGTTGGCAAAAGTTTCCTCAAATCACCAAGAGGAATAAAATTGCCAAAACAAAAAAAAAAAAAAAAAAAAAAAAAACAATACAAATATTTCTGATTCTGATTTTGGTGGTCAGTGGCACTTCACACTACCCAACTCGAAATCAGAGCACGGAAGATAGTGTGATATTATTTCTACAGGCTGTTTTTTTTTTTCTTTTTTTGAAGCTAGTAACAAATAACCTGCAAGAACCATAGACAGACTCAAAATTTATATCCGTTCATTAAGTGGTGTATAAAAAAAACATACTTGATATCTGTTAGATAACATGAATCTCACAATTACTGTATAAATTAATTATTTAATGATATTATTTTTGAAAGAATTATCAGATGAAATAAAAAACAAAAGTATTCATTTAGATGGTGTAATGACTACCATTTAAAAATTAAGAAAATGGCTGCCGCAGTATTCCGTCTATTTTTCTCGAATATTGTCGGACCCAAAAGACGGTGCTTGAAAAATTAAAGACTATTGATTGAATTCATTTCTTTATAAATGTTATTGTTTCAGTGTGCATATGAATAATTATTATATTTAGAATAGATTCAAAGTAAATCACATTATTACAATATATTACGAAAAACGACATGGCGGACTTGCTAATCGACCAATAGGAAGCCAGCATCGGGCGTTTCAGTGCATGTAGTATTCGCATTTCGCGTCATTAAAATTTTGGTGCCTTCTTTCTCTTCCTAAATCAATGAGAAATGTATAAATAGTGAATACATACATGAGTTTAGATTGCGAACCGTAAATTAAGTGTGTGCGTTGTGTTTTGAATCCTTGTGTGACGTTTAGCTAGGCCGAAGCATCCGTACGACTGGCATCATGATTGCATTGGATTTAGGATGAACTGAAATGAAATACCATCTTTTTGTATTTGTAAACAAGACTATGTTTGTGCGATACACGTGCGAAACGCTTTGCTATTGACAGTTGTCTACAATAATGTCTGGAAGGGGGGCAAAAAAACGCGGGAGACCCCCTAAGTCGGGGAGTTTTGAAAAGAACAGAAAGTTCCAATATCATCTATTGAAAAAACCAAAATATTTACAAAACCTTAGTAACTCTTCGATCACAAGTACACCTTCTGCATCCAGAGCTTCGTCTCCACAAGGAAGCGATGTCAGTAGACGAAGTACTCGCAAGCTACGTGGTAAACCTCACAAAAATAAAAGAGGTGGATTATCTGGTTCTTATTCGCGGCGAGGGTATAACCCTCAAGCAGCTGATTACCATGAATCAGAATATCACTATGGCTCTGATTTCGGAGATGAGTACAGCGATAAGTCGGAGCCTGATGATGAGCGTGGGAGCGACAGTTCTGAAGGCAGTCCGGCTGATGGAGCTGCTAGTGATAGTGACTTTTCTGTCAGCAGCCTTAGTACCACTGGAGGTACTCCACGGAAGGTCAACAGTAACCTGATTCGCCCACCCAGTCCAGATCCCTTGTGGTTGCAACAAGAACGACAAATTCCACCTCTAGATCTACCACCATCATCAGACGACTTACTCATCCCTCAAGCATTAGTATTTCAAGCTGTTGGTGTTTATGAAGTGCTACGGCATTTCAGACATTTGGTTAGACTGTCTCCCTTTCGAATAGAAGATCTTTGTGCAGCTATAAGTTGTGAAGATCAGAGCAATTTGCTAATAGAAGTACATTTGATGTTGCTGAAGGCCTTACTCAGAGAAGAAGATGCTCAACAAACACATTTTGGTCCCCTAGACCATAAAGACAGTGTGAACATTACTTTGTTCTTATTAGATGTAATGACATGGCCTGAAATATTGAGAATTTATGTAGAGAGTGATAAATCATTTGATCAAAATGTGGTTAAGATTCTGAACTCATGTGAATACCCATTTACATCGGTGGAAGATCGATTAATGGTTCTGCAGTTCTTGTGCAATCAATTTCTGATTACAAATCCAGTTCGAGATGATCTTTTGAGTGAAGGTAACACAATTACAATATATTTATTATTTTTGATAGAGTTGTTGATTTGGAAGAACTTGTTCTCTTAGATTTTTTCATCTACAGTTACTGCCTCCTCACATTCGTTTGAATGATATTTCATAGGGCAATAATAAGTAAAATATTTTAATACATTATAGCTCCAATCCATTATGATGATCACTGTCGAGTGTGCCACCGGCTGGGAGATCTTTTGTGCTGTGAGACATGTCCAGCGGTTTATCACCTGGAGTGCGTGGATCCACCTTTAGTCAATGTCCCAACAGAAGACTGGCAGTGTTCTCTTTGCAAACTACACAAAACTGTGGGTGTAACAGACTGCTTGCCAGATGCAGAAAAACAGGGCTTATTGTGTCGCCATGAACATTTAGGCTTCGATCGGCATGGAAGAAAATATTGGTTCATTGCTAGACGTTTATTTGTGTGAGTATATTTATATTTTATATCATGATAGAATACAAATAGGATATAAGTATTACTAATCCTTCTGCAAATGCTTGCAGGGAAGCTGAAAATGGTGATATTTGGTATTATTCAACCTCGGAACAATTTCAAGAATTACTGTGTGTTTTGGATTCTGAGGAAATGGAAACACCACTAGTACGGGAGCTTTTAGAAATGAAACAAGAAATAATTAGACAAATGGCAATAACAGACCGGCTCACAAATCAGTCTAAAGGAAGCAGAAAATCATACTTAGAAGTGGAAAATGCAAGTATTATCAAACAAAGAAAAATAAAAGAAGAACAAAAACAAAATGTTGAGTTAAGACTTGATGATGGCAAAGATGATAATTCAAACATAGATTCTGATTTAATGAATGAAGTTACAATTGTCAGTGATGTTCATGACGATGATGAAGAGAATAATCATAATGATGAAGATGATAGTAGAAAAGTTAAAGGAAATAAAATAAAAAACAAGAAAACTGATGAAGGTATATTTAACATGTGATTATGTGTTTGCTGAAAAATCTGTAAAGCATTTATCTATCTCTCCAACGAACTCTTCCTCTCCTTCTTTCAAAGTTCCGCCTGTGACGCAGAAGGTTGTGGGTTCAATTCCTGCTTCGGGACAAATGTTTGTAAGATCTGCAGATATTTGTTCAGGGAAGACAAACAGAACATGGTTGTTTTCTATATTATAATACAAAATATCTATCTATTTAATATATTGTATTATGTATATAAGTCATCTATTACTCATAACACAAGCTCTGCTTAGCTTGGGACTAGATGATGCTGTGTGGATTGTCCAGCATTATTTATTTATTTTTGTATTGTGTTCACATTTTTATTATTAGTTTCAGATAGACTGACAAGGCTAAAGTCAACTCAAATATCAACGGGCTATTTTAAACTGGGACAAGATAATACTTTCAAAAATTACGTAAACCAGTATACTACAAACCCATTAGCATTGAATAAACCCCAAAGAAATGAAGAAAGAGACAAAAAACGTTACATGTCTCACAAATTTTCGTTGTCATCTTCTCAAGACTTTAAATGGATTGGACTCCTCAATGGTATATTTGGATCAATATTTTCTAAACTTGACTTTTAAGATACTTTATACATTAAAACTATTGGTCCGTGGAGAATCGAGGCTCTCAGGCTTTTAAAAAAATTATCTGAGCCTCTGGTCGAAGCCACATTGCCAGCATCTTGGGTACAGTTCCAACTGGTATTGATATGGATCAGTTGAGCTACCAGTAGTTTGTCTGAAACAGTCTGCAGTTAGCTCAATTGTAAATACTAGTTCTAATTTTGTTATTTAATTGTAATTTTCTTTCTTACTAAACTATTTATTATTTACTAAAATTATATAAATATCTCAGGTACAAAGCCATTATTGGTGGGAACACTTAGACAAACCCTGATGCATCTGGAATCTAACATTGTGATACAATTTATGCATCCAAATTGGCCACTGCTGAGGAAACCATGGGTGCAGGCTGTGCAATCATGCCAGATACCTCGGGATTTCTCAAGGGCACTTTGTGTTCTACAGGTAATGTCCTTAGTGTTTTCGTCCACAACAAATCCATATTTATAATTGATTTTGGCCTTCTATTCCATTTGCATATAAATGTTCTGGGTTTTGTTTGATGACAGTTATACATATATAGGCCACCTTCAATTTGTAGAAAGGAAAAAGAGATTCATTGTTTCGCGCAGCGCAACGTACAAATTCTACCATGGAGGAAGAATCACCCTTTTTCTAAACCCAACAATCAACAAGAAGCCTCCTTTAGTTGAATTTTCAAAATAAATTTAAATATACACAAACATACATCTTGTATGAACTTCCTTGATTAAACACAAAAAGTCTTAGTCTTTTGGACGAATGTCTGGCTGATGTGATCATTTGAACAAGAAAAGTAAAAAAATTGTGCTGTCATTATCACTTTTTTGGGTATTTAATTTGACTTCAGATATTTGACATGATATTAAATCCAACATTCTATTATTTCAGTCCTGTATAAAAAGCGCAGTATGGGTTCCTGCTTGGCATGAGCAATTGGGCCATGTTAGGCTCATGAGAACGACAGCTGCAGATCGTGAGGAGCGTAAGAAACTTGACAAAAGAGAAAAAAAAGAAAGGGATGAAGAAGAAGAACGGTATCGGACTGCTTATAATTTTGTAAAGTATTCACTTGGACTTCGCCATCAGGTAATTATTATGGATTACTTTTTATGATTATGGGCATTAACCCCCAAATAATGATGCCATCTATGGCGCTCATTAGGGGAGGCCTATGTCCAGCAGTGGACTATTATAGGCTGGTGATGATGTGATGATGATGATGATGATGACTTTTTATGACAGGTAAAAAATCGCGATAAATAGCTGCTGCGCGTATTTTTATTTTAAAAGTAGCTTACATACAAAGTTACTTCTGGTGCATAAGTTAATTCATGTCCAGTTTCAGTCCATCCGTATTTTAACTCCTTATTTATAATAGTCTGGTAACTTAAAACAGATGCTAAGTGGTGCCATTACTCACACTGACTTATGCCAATAGAAGAATACAGAGTGAGAAAATGCAATCATTTATGTTAGCAGACTATTAAGAATAAGGGGGTAAATGTTATTTGTGTATGGTAAGCTCATGACATGAGTTGACAATAACAGTTTTTCGCTTTTTATTTCATATTTAGAATGCTATGTGTACCTTAAAATAGGATTTATGATTGATTAACGTGGTTGAGTTATGCATTTTCCATAATATCTAACACATAATTTTTGATTTTATTTCTAGATTTGGAAACAAAAAGGTGAAGAATACAGGGTACATGGCCAATGGGGTTGGCTTTGGAACTCATCTACGAGAAAGTATAAAAAAGCATACATTAATTTGAAGCCCAGCCTTGAAAGTGGTCCTGCAAAAATTGCAGTTCGGGTTAAAGAAGGAAATACTATTAAAGTCCTAGCCGTTGAACCAAAAACTTATGAATATTTGACATCAAATGACACTGAACTTTCAGAAGTAAAAGAAAAGTGTAAGTATTCTTTTAATTGATGTTCTAATTAAGTTCTGTTAATAAATAATAATTTCTTTAGAATAATCTTCTATAAAATTGTTCAAAATCTATTGCATTCTTATGAGTTTGTCTAAATGCTAGCATGAATAAAAATAACTGTATTATATTACAGTGCCACCATCAATGAGAAATTTAAATGTGGAAAAAGATGATGAGGAGTTTGAAGAAATTGATGTCGAAAAAGCCTTGAGCTCTTCCACCAGAAGGTACTACCCCAAAATGGCTAGAAAATCCAAACTAGATGAATTTTTAGCGCGAAGAACTTATCTGAAGTTTATGGAAGAAAAGAAAATGGCTAATCTATTGTCTAACATTAAGAAAGAAGAAACTGATGTTAAAAGTGAAGATGAAAAGAATGTGGATGTAGAAAATGATGATCCTGAAACAGATTTGTCATCTATATGTGCCCCAACTGTTGAACATAAACCAGTACCAAGTACTACGAAAGATGTTGATGCCTTGAGGGATCAGTACAAGAGCATATCCCAAATTACGAAATACTATAAGTGTTATTCACAAGATTGTAACAAAAATTCAAATATACTCCAAGGCACTGGGGTAACAACGAATTGCTACTCACCTCTTTGTATCACCAAAGCCAAGCTACTGAATAAACTAGTTTCACTACTAAAAGGAGGTATGATAAACACATCTTCTACTTTACTAACCAATTCAAAAGAAAGTTCAAGGATGTCTATATTAGAGCAATACTTACTGGGAAAAAATTCATACACCAATTCCAATGAAAATATTTTATCAGATTTATTATCTGCTGTTGCTTGCGCCCAAGAATGTGACAATAAAAGTACAGACAATTTTGTAAAGAGAAAGTCTAG